>JACCIB010000092.1:0-487878 GCA_018906965.1 Philotrypesis tridentata | reverse complement strand
GGGGGGGGGGGGGGGGATACTTTTGGTGATACTTATTGGGATTTTTTTGGGAAACTTTTTGGGATACTTTCGGGATACTTTTTGGGATACTTTTGGGATACTTTTTGGGATACTTTTAGGGATACTTTTTGGAGTACTTTTCCGATACTTATCGAACTCTTTTTGGGATTCTTTATTTGTGGGATGGGTTGGGAATACTTTTCTGGATACTTTTTGGGATATTTTTCAGGAACTTATTGCAATACTTGTGGATAGGATTGGGAATACTTTTAGGGTACTTTTTGGGATACTTCTTGGGATACTTTTTGGGATACTTTTTAGGATACTTTTTGGGATACTTTTGGCCATACTTTTTTCGACACTGTTTGGGATATTATTGGATTGGGTTGGGATTACTTTTTGAGATACTTTTACGGATACTTTATGTGACACTATTTGGTATATTTTTTCTCGCACGTACTTTTTGCGGGACCAGTCGCAGAGACATAACTCATTTGCAGAAGAGTCTTTCCTTTTCGCTTAGGAGCGCACTATTTTACGTACGTAACGGCCGATCCTATTAACCAAGTCACCTTGCCAGCAGCTAGTGCACAAGTTTTGTCAAAACGGCGTAATCGGCGACCCTGTTCACCTAGACAGCTTTCCGGCACCTGGTGCACACGTTTCGCCGAAAAGCTATGGAGCGCACTACCTGGAGAGCGTAATCGGCGATTCTGTCCACCTAGACTCCCTGCGGGCACCTAGTGCACGCATTTTGCCGAAAAGCTATGGAGCGCACTACCTGGAGGGCGTAATCGGCGACCCTGTTCACCTGGACAGCTTTCCGGTACCTGGTGCACGCATTTTGCCGAAAAGCTATGGAGCGCACTACCTGGAGAGCGTAATTGGCGATCCTGTTCACCTAGACTCCCTGCGGGCACCTGGTGCACGCATTTTGCCGAAAAACTATGGAGCGCACTACCTGAAAGGCGTAATCGGCGACCCTGTTCACCTAGATACCTTTCCGGCTCTAGGTACACGCATTTTGCCGAAAAACTATGGAGCGCACTACCTGAAGGGCGTAATCGGCGACCCTGTTCACCTAGACAGATTTCCGGCACCTGGTGCACACGTTTCGCCGAAAAGCTATGGAGCGCACTACCTGGAGAGCGTAATCGGCGATTCTGTCCACCTAGACTCCCTGCGGGCACCTGGTGCACGAATTTTGCCGAAAAGCTATGGAGAGCACTACCTGGAGAGCGTAATTGGCGATCCTGTTCACCTAGACTCCCTGCGGGCACCTGGTGCTCTCATTTTGTCGAAAAGCTATGAAGCTCACCACTTGGAGGGCGTAATCGGCGACCCTGTTCACCTAGACAGCTTTCCGGTACCTGGTGCACATATTTTGCCGAAAAGCTATGGAGCGCACTACCTGGAGGGCGTAATCGGCGACCCTGTTCACCTAGACAGCTTTCCGGCACCTAGTGCATACGTTTCGCCGAAAAGCTATGGAGCGCACTGCCTGGAGAGCGTAATCGGCGATTCTGTCCACCTAGACTTCCTGCGGGCACCTGGTGCTCTCATTTTGCCGAAAAGCTATGAAGCGCACCACTTGGAGGGCGTAATCGGTGATTCTGTTTCACCTAGATACCTTCCCGGCTCTTGGTGCACACGTTTTGTCGAAAAGCTACTGATTGCACAATCTGTATCAGCTGCCTGGACTTTAATCTTCTATATACTACATCACTTCGCGGTATGCAAAGACTGTGTCTAGATATTGGAATTTTTTTATTTTCATAGGCAGATCTTTGCGGTGCACGAATAACTATTAGCTCGCTTCCTGGACCTTGTCATTGGCCACATAGGTAAATCGCGTACTTGTGTAATTCTTTTTTGCTTTAAGTCCATGCGGTTGCGTAAAAATCGAACGAGTATCTATACGTTGCTGTTTACACATCTATAGATATATATAGCGGTTGACGTCGCTAACCCTCAAATCTGAGACTTTAATCGTTATTTTCTCAAAATCTGTCCATTATTTCGAGTTGCGCCCATTTGAACTTTTGTTCAGGAAGTTACAAACTATAACATATCAAAATTTGATCAAATTTAGCCGGGACCCACAAACCCATATATTTTGTGCGGGGTCCTTTTCCTCCGTATAATATTTAAAAACGAGCTACGTACTTCTAAAGGCAATGCATTGCTTTTTCTATCATATTCATAGATATGCTGTCTTGATTAAGGGGTTATGCCTGAGTTCAAATTCAAAAAAATAAAAAATTTTTTTATTTGATTTTTTAAAGGCAAATTTAATGTAGAATACGCTGCTGAAGTCCTTTTTATCCGAAAAAATTCCGTTACAAAGTTATAGGCAAAATACTAAAAAAATACAATTTTTCAAAATTGCGTATTATTGATATTTTGTCTTATAGCACTTTTGATTATTTAAAACAATTGCTTTTTCATAGAAAATGTAAAATTAAATGTGTTTACAAACTCCTTTTGAAAACGCAATTTTATTTAAAAAAAATATATTATTTACTGAATCATTACATACTGTAAATAACTAATTTTTATAAAATCGTAGATTTTATTTTTATTTTGAAACTTCAAAATAAAATAAATTTAGGATTTAAATTTAGTCTTGTAATTTTTTAATCAAACTTATAAAGGGGTAAAAAAATATTCATGCAAATTTAAATTACCGCCTGAAAAAAGACACTTTACAGCATATGGAAAAGGAAATCACTGTTTTACCGACTTAGTCGAGTTTGCATTCAGACTGTCAGACATCAGCTGTTTCGTCTGCTGTCTGTAGTTTAGTGTAAGCTGGATGTTGTGCTGTTGTGATAGCTTCTGAGTCTACTAGTCTTCAAATTTAGATAAGTGTTTGGACTATAAACAACATATGATTTGTAAAGAATTTGTTCTTTGTGAGTATATTCTTGATTTTTAGGTGTACGGGCTATAATTATCATGTGTTCAAGATGCCTGTGTGATAAATAGTTTCCAACCAGCTCTAAGTCTACTGTGATTGTTAATAATCCTGGAAAGTCATGGGTAAGCAATACCAACAATTATATTCCTGTGAAACATACTGACTGTGAATGCGTATCGAAAATTTATATTTCAATTTCAGCTCTCGATACTGGTATATCTACATATACAGCACTCGGGTCTTTATATATGCCTTAATATGTAGGTATCTTATGCCAAAATATAAGAAAAATATGCTAAGCAGTTCATGTAAGTACTGCCCGATAAGTATACATAAGCATCTTGATAAACTTTAAATGCATTTTTCTCAGTTTTGCCATTTTTATGATTTTAGGTCCTTTGCCGCAGGATATCTCAGCATCCAGATGATCAATTGACACCAGACAGGATGGAAAATCTTCTTAATATGTTTCTTCACTGCTTGAATGGAGCAGAATTGACTAATACAAGGTAAAAGTCAATGTTGCGTATGTGAATATATGTAATATTCACTATAATTACTGATATAATCATCTTATGAGTTACTAAATATTTAAAATTTATTTTTTGTAGAAAAGTAGATTTTACATCCTGTTTGGTGTCAATTCATCATCTGGATGCTGAGATATCCTGCGGCAAAGGGAAAAAAGTGCTGAAAATTAATGATTCATACATGTAATTGTTTACAATGTAAGTATAGATGTATAATTTTTTTAAAATAGTTAAAAATATGTTTAATACCTACATTTGAAGTAGGAGAAAGATTTTTGTTATACTATTAATAAATAATTTTTTTCAGCCTATTACTTATTAATGTCTTTTTTACAGGTTCAACTCAGGCATAACCCCTTAAATAGATAAATCGAAAAAACTTATAACATATGTTTTAAATACTAAGACTGCATAATGTCACTAAGGATGGGAAGACTGTATACGATTAAAAATAATTTTAGCTCCCTTTTCCAAAAACCAATATCTAGTATCGTCCGAGATAAACGTTCTACAAAATTAGGTCGAGAAATACTTTGAATGTGTTTATGAACTATCGATTGAAATTTGGTGAGCGAAAAAGCATATTCATAATTTACACAATTGAACCAAAGCGAATAAAAGATACGTTATAAAGTTTCTCGAAGACTTTTAAATGTCTCGAAGTCTTGAAATTCATCAAGACTTTTGGATGTACGAGTAAAAAGTACGTCAAAAAGTCTCTCGAAGATTTTTTTGCGAGATTTTAACGGAGACTTTTTACCAAGACTTTTATTGTAAAAAAATTAAAAGTTTTGGATGGTCCAACCGCCATTTAACAAGACTTCTGATACGAGATCTTAGGGAGACTTCTTGAAGACCTGGACCAGACTTTTTTTACACGGGATACCATAATCTCTCGTATAGTAAATAAACCCTTTCTGTACCCGTTGCATAATATATTAATATTGCAATAAATAACATATTAAAAGGTTTCTTAAATTTACTATTCTTGATAAATACAAACCCAACCAAAGGCGGCCAGCGGGATCACATTTCCCATCATTGGTTCTTGTGTCTTTGCGGTCAATATCTAAAGATGCTAGTTTCTTAACTGAAGGACTCGTTGTATTGCTTTCCCCGTCCCAAGTTACCAAAACTATCTCTTGGCCACATCCTGCCACTAGTTTATCAGTAGTACCCTCCACTGGAATAACAACAGTGACAGGTCCGTTCTCTAAAAATAAAAGATACTGTATTAGATTTAACGTGTAAGTCTAAATCAATCAGACTGAAAGAGTCATATAACTTTTTAAACTCTACTAGCAATAGAACGCTCGCTTCGCTCGCATATTTCGCAAAATCTTATTACACAATAAATAATATAACAAAATAGCACATGCAACTAGCCTTCGGCTCGGGCAGTAAACCTCACCCTCCGGAATAAACGTCAATTTTACTCCCGAGTTACATATAGTGCTTTATACATTCCCCTCTCGAAATAGAGCCACTTTTTTTAATTTGAAAAGCAGCTGCTACTCACTTACTCTTTAAATATGCATTTTAATATCTTTCTATATTATATAGTTGTTTTGAGCTGAGGTGGAATTTCCCCTCCCCTCCCCCCTCCCGCACCCTCACCCCCCTCATACCCCCCTCTATCCCCTCTCAAAATGACCAAGAAACGTTTCAAAAGTTTGGTTATTTTTACGGTTTTCCCCCCTCATCGCCCCCTCCTCCCTCCTCCCGCCCCTCACCCCTTCACGAACCCTCCCCCCTCTACCTCCCTCACCCCCCCTCATTCCTTAGAATGTTAACATTTATAATAATTTAATAGAACGCATAGATTATTATTGGATAAGAAATACATCATTAGAGATAGAGACAGGCGGAATCAGAATGTTATTGATGTTGGAGATAGTTAGATATTTTGAAAAAGGTGCTAGGTGTGCATGGAACTCATGTGTGAAATTGTTGCTGTAAATTATATCAGAACATTACCAAAATATAAAGTTAAAAACTGAAGCAATGGGGGTTGGTGAACAGAGCGAGGTAGTACCCCCCCCCCTTACCTCCTCATTGGAAGTGTTTAGTGATTGATAGTAACAAAATAGTAAATTTTTTAAACATGTTTATTTGAGTGACAGTAAGGTGAGTATGTAAAAAATAATAATTATTATTTCCACACCTTGGAAATAAATAGAAATGGTACATTTGTTTAAAGTGGGTTCTCTTGTAGTGTTTACGCAAAATCATTTTTCTATTATTTCCACACCACCTTGGAGGTAAATAGAAATGTCGTAAAAAAATTGAATGTAATAGATGGATGGTGGAGGTTCTCGGTATAAGGTAGATTGCAGAGCAAGAAATGGCAGGTGTTGAGTGGAGGCCATAGGTGTACGTGATTGGTGAATGTTAGAAGTCATAATTAGTGGTATTAGTGGGACGCTGGCGATCATGATTAAAAGCAATATGTGGATGGTGGAAGTGTTGGTGAAGGGAAACAGTAGACTTAATGAGTATAGATGAAAAGTATAGGATAACAGGTTGATGGGAAGTTCATGGCTAGATGTGATAGTTGGAGGCTGAAAATCATGGGTGATAGGTGAAGGTCAGAAGTCATGGGTGACGCTGATAGTGGGCATTATAAGGAATTGGTGGAGTGTCGAAGTCATGATTGGAGTCATAAGTCGAAGGGGAAAGTGACACGTGGAGTAGAAGAACTGGATTGCAGGTAACAGATGGACAGTGAAGGTGCTAATTAGTCGGTACGCTTCTTGGGTCGACATTATAGGTGGTGCGGTTTGAGGTTACGAGTAAAGATGCTAGGTGGTGCGTGGAATTCATATGTGGAGGTGATAGGTGTAGGCAGAAAGTGTGAAAATATTTGCAGATTATGCGTAAAGGGTGGTGGTTATGACTGTAGCAATGGAGTGTGTGTGGTTCACGTAGATAGTGTAGGAGATAGGTGGAGTGTGGAAGTCACGATTGGAGTTATAAGTGGAAGGTATAAGTGATAAGTAGAAAACGAGGTCATAATTGCAAGGAATAGGTGTTCGTTAGAAGCTACGAGTGAAGGTGGTAAGTGGTGGTGAAAGTTATGGGTGAAAGTTGTAAGTGGTAGGTCAATTAGCTAGAAGGACGGTGGACTTTATGGGGCGAAATAGAAAGTGGAGGTAACAGGAGAATAAGAAGGTCATAGGTCGAGGTATAGGTAAAGATTAAAATATTCAGGGGTCGAGGGTCGAGGGTCAAGGTTGTAGATGATCGGTAGTAGATAGAAATTAACGGTGAAGGTGACAGGTAGTTGGTAGACTTCATGGTTGGAAATGATCTTTAACAGGTGGTTTAGAGCTGGAAATGACAGGTGTTTAGGAGAAGCTATGGGTGTAGGTAATTGGTCAATGTTAGGAGTCATGATTGAACGTAATAGTGGGAGGCTAGAGGTCGTGATTGGGGGCGATAGATGGAAGGTGGAAATGATAAGTGAAGAGTCAAGAAGATAAGTCGGTGTAATAAGTGGAGCGGTACGTAATAAATTGGGGTGATAGATGGAGAACATACGCAGAGAATAATAATTTTAATTGAAAGTCATAGGTAAAGGATAGATTTTATGATTTAATCTGCCTCATAGGTCGAGATTATAAGTGATGTGAACGAGGTGCTAATAGCTAAGAGACGGTGGAGTTTATGGGTAGATGTAGGTGGATGAAAAGGTCATGGGTCAAGGTGATAGGTAAAGGTTTGAAGTCTTGAGTAGAGTTGATATATAGGGGTTGTGTGTGGACGCTGGAGGAAAAAACTAGAGTCGAGGTGTCGAGGATGTAGATGATCGGTGGTAGATAAAGGTTGAATGGTGAAGATGACAGGTAGTTCATAGACTTCATGGGTAGAGATAATCGTGGAGAAGATAGGGAGAGGTGGCAGACGGAGGATGGAGCTGATGGGTGAGCTATTTTTATAATACTAGACCAAGAGCAGCGCGCTTCGCGCGCTCTAATTTTTCTTACAGTTTGTTTATAATTTAATAGTACTCAAAAATACTTGAAATAATCGCAAAGTCGATTTTTATTTTGAAAATTTTGAAGAATTATTTCTCTTTTAAAAGATATTTTTTAAAGTACAGTTTATCCTGTTTATCTTTATATTTAAAAAGAACTTATCGAACTGTGCATAGGTATACCTATATATGAAGAGCTCATGAACCCATTGTCGATTCTATTGTGCATAAAATAAAAACAAGTTCTTTCTCAATTTTTTGTACCTGCGCTCTTCTTGCATGCAGATCTTTTGTGCTATTATATTAGGCTAGAATGTTAGATCAACATCAGCGGGCTTCGCGCGCTCTAACCTCAAACTAACGCATTCACCGGAAACACATGAACCATGACACATGAACATATTGGCTCTTGAGTCTTGACGCACGCGCACAATATCAGCCAACCACAATTCGTCTTCAGCGGCTTCAAAACATCCGGTCATGACTTTTTATTAGTGGGAACATTTTTCAGTATCATTTATATACCATCAATTTTATGGCAGTAGGCAAATTTTAAGAATTATTATTGTTCTAACAGTCAATAAAATATGCATATATTTAAAAATTGATATTTGAAAATAAATATAACAACTGAAATAATGAGGGTTGGCGAGCGGAGCGAGCAGGGGGGTACCCCCCTAGTGTATGTGTGTGTGTGTGTGTGTGTGTGTATGTATAAAAATAGATATGTAAGCGGACAATTGGATGCATGCCGTGTGTAAAATATCAGTTTTCTCGGCATCCAAATGTCCGATTTGCGCATCCAAATGTCCACGAAAAAAAAATAACCCTAACCCCTATATTGGGCTGCAATATAGGGGTTCCTATGTAACCCTCTACCTAACACCTTTACCGATGACTTAGAGTTTCCACACATTATCTCCAACCATAACATCCAACATCAACTATTCAAATGTCCGTCTTAACATATGTATAGGAATACATTGTTGGAGATGATAGGTGGTGGCTCAAGTCCAAATGTGAAGGTGATAGATAGAGGGCTACATAGAGGTTACAACATGATAAGGAAATAGTTGTAAGTGAAGAGTTTTTATTGAAGGCTGTAAGTGCAAGTTGAAGGGATCATGATTGGAGGCCACAGGTGGAGGATGTACGTGATAAGAGAAGGTTGGAAACGATAGTGGGAGGGTGAAGCCGATAGATGGAGGCTGAAGGCCATAAGGAGATTGGAGGATGCAATTAAAAGCGATTTGTAAAGGCTGTACATTATTGGAAACAACTGTTAGAGGCTCAAGATCATGGGTCGCGGTGACAGGTCGAGGTTGTACGTGGAGGTTGAAGGACATAGGTATAGGGTGAAGGACACGAATGGAAACAATAGGTGGAGGGTAAAAGTGATAAGTAATTACTTGAGGGTGTTGACAATATGCGGGGATAAAAGCTGTAGGATAAAGAGATAATGATTGAAGACGATAAGTGAAGGTGATGGCATTATGATTGGAGGCGATAGATGATAGTGAAGGGATTATGATTGAAGGCGGTAGGTGGTGGATCTGAGCGATAGGAGAAGAATGGAAGCGATAGGTAAAGGGTGAAGAGAGGGATGCGATTGAAGATGATAGGTCAAGGGTGATAGGCGGATCATGACTTAATGTAATAGGTGGATGTTTGAGTTTATGGTTGAAGATGATACGTGAAAGCTCAAAGTCATAGGTGAAGATGATAGGTAAAGGGTTACACAGAGTTATAAGTAGAGGTAATAGTTGGAAGTGAAACGGTGATGATTGGAAGTAATAGGTGGATTCTCCAGATCATTTGTGAAGGTGATAGGTAAAACGTGAAAATCGTAGGTGGTGGTTGAAGAAAATAAGTAGATGCAAGAGGTGAAGGGTGGAGGTTCTAGGGGCAAGATGAATAGATAGAAGGGGCATAAAAATATTATGATTGGAAATGATTACTTGAGGTTGTTGATAATATGCGGAGATAAAAGCTGGACGGTGTAGGGATAATGATTTAAGGCGATAAGTGAAGGGTGAAGGGATCATGGCTGGAGTCAATGGGATCGTATTGCAGGCGGTAAGTGGAGGGCGGAAACGATAGGTAAAGGGTGGAGACGATCGATGGAGCCTGAAGTATACATATCCAATCATATATGATTGGAGGTGATAGATCGAGGGTACAGGTGATAGGCGCATCATGACTTAATGCAATAGGTTGATGTTGGATGTTATGGTTGGAGATAATGTGTGGAAACTCAAAGTCATCGGTAAAGGTGTTAGGTAGAGGGTTACATAGGAATTACGACATAACTGTAGGGTGAAGGTCATGATAGAAAATATAGGAGGAGCGTGAAATCCTTATGGTAGGGGGGTGGCTGCTGCTACCATAGGCAGATTGGAGGATACAATTAAAAGCGATTTGTGAAGGCTCTACATTATTGGAAGCGATATGTAGAGGCTCCAGATCATGGGTGGCGGTGATAGGTCGAGGTTGTACGTGGAGGTTGAAGGTCATAGGTATAGGGTAAAGGACACGAATGGAAGCAATAGTTGGAGGGTAAAAATGCTAAGTACACAGTCGAGGGATAGAAGGACGATTAAATTTTTAGGATTAGAAATGATAGTTTAGAGTGTTGCCTAGAGGTGAAAATGAATAGGTGGAAGTGAAAAGGTTATGATGGGAAGTGATAGGTGGAAGCTGGAGATCATTTGTGAATGTGATAGGTAAAACGTGATAATCATAGGTGGAGGTTGAAGGTAACAAGTAGATGCAAGAGGTGAAGGTTGGAGGTTCTAAGGGTACTTATCTCTCTTATGACTGAAGGGATAGGAGCATAAAAATATTATGACTGAAAATGATTACTTGAGGGTGTTGACAATATGCGAGGATAAGAGTTGGAGGATGAAGAGATAATGATTGAAGACGATAAGTGAAGGGTGAAGGCATCGTGAGTGGAGGCAATACATAGACAGTGAAGGGATTACGATTGGACGCGGTAGGTGGTGGATTTAAGCGATAGGAGAAGGGTGGAAACGATAGGTAAAGGGTGTAGACGATAGAGGAAGGCTGAGGGATGTAATTGGAGAAATAGGTCAAGGGTGATAGGTGCATCATGACTTCATACAATAGGTGGATGTTGGAGGTTATGGTTGAAGATTATGTGGAAGCTCAAAGTCACAGGTGAAGGTGTTAGATAGAGGGTTATATAGGAATTATGACATAGCTGGAGGGTGAATGTCATGATTGGAAATATAGGAGGAGCGTGAAATCGCTATGATTTGAAATGATAAGTTGAAGGTCTGCGAAAAATTAGAAATTGAAGCTATGGGAGTTGGCGAGCGGAGCGAGCAGGGGGGTACCCCTCCACACACACGCACGCACGCACGCACACACACGCTTATATATAGAACTATGAACATTAGCGTGAAAAATGGACCTTCATTTTTCCCGCTAATTCTCAACAGGATAAAAAAGTAACTTTACTCCCGCTTTTCAGGGAAAAAAGTGGCTATTTCAGGGCGAGGAGTGTATAAGTAATAATAATATTATATTAAAATATTTTGCAGCATCCTGATCATTTGGACCCCTTCTCGAGATGCCTTCTAACTCCACCATATACACGAAAAAAAGAAAATTTTCTAGAAATAATTTTTTTATTAAATATATCTCGCAGCATCCTGATCATCTAAACCCTATGTTAAGATGATATCTCGCGGGAGACCCCTATACGTATGTACGGTCGCTCGGTATTTTTAAGTCTAACTTTATCAATCCATAACTTTAAAAAGCAATGGGTTTGCATAACTTTTATGCATTCTAATCGAAGCCTTGTTTCAAGACGAATCGACATATTGCATAGAAAATATAGATTTATATAAAATATAGTCAGAAGGAGAAATTATTTACACCACATTTTTCAGTAATTGTAAATTATTAATATAGTGTAGACGTTAGTGTAGATTCCTCTTTAGCTCCATTATTAAAAAGTTGGTTTTATTAAAAAACTATAAATAATTAAAGTATAAAAAACAGTTTGAATTTTTAAAAAATGGTTATTTTGGTAAATTTTACATTTCCTTACTATTTTTTACTTGAGCGATTTTAAAAAAATTATAGCTTTTCTTCTGTTTTCATTTTATGAATTATTTTTTTGTAACATTATAAACTGCAAATTATTCTATATTTTCTTTCTCTTTTTCTCCAAAAATATTCTCGAAACATTCTTTGGGCCCGTGCGTATTCCAACATTTTTTCTGATTTATTCTATCCACATTTTCCGAGCTCCAGAGGGTCAAACTTGGCACTTTTCATTTAATTATTTTTGAGGAGAAGGGGGAAGAGTAAAAAAATTGACTGCGTTATAGTAGATTCCGTATACGTGTGAGCGTGCACATAAATGAAATGTAGAGTACATAAACTGAATTCCACTGAATTACCTTCTAATTTATTTGTAATAATAGTGGTTTTTTAATTTCGTATTTTTTGAATTAAAATACTTAATAATTTGTAAATACATGTAATATATTAATGTATATTGTATATTAATACCACAATAATCAGCAACTACAAAATTCATTTTTAAAATAAATACTATCGAGATTCAAGATATTAAGAGAGATTGCAGCAGAGTTAGCGGTCGAAAAAAAATTTTTTGTTAAAAGTTGTAGAAATGTCATTATTTATACAATCATAATAAATACTTCTTTTATTTTAAAGTGTTCGTTCAGGCCTTCAATTTAAGATCTTAAAAGTATTGATTTTTCATCTTACAAATCTATTATTATTAGGACATATTTTTTACTGAAGTTTTTTGCGGTGTGTCAATTCTAAGCGTTTGAAATACTTTACATATTAAAAAAATTTTTAATATGTAAAGTTTTCAATATGTGACGGGTCACATCCGCATGCAAATGTTTTTATCGTATGATTTGTAAATATATTAATTTTTGTAAGCAGTTTCAGACGACAGCTAATGGACTGCTGGATGCAGCTATAAGGTGAGTGGTGGGGGGGGGGGGGAGATACTGATCGCGGCGCGGAGCGTTACATTCGATCTAGCTGTCGATGCGAGTGGTCAAAGTCTTGATTTTCGGCTATTAGTGTGGTTACACTTTCTTAAGTGTTTTCTTCTACAGAAGTATTTTTTAACGCTCGTAAGTTTTGTACTCATGTTGCAATTCCCGGTGCTGAACGACTTCTGTGGTTAACCCGTGGTGCGAGAAGACGTTTTGCGTGCAATCCGCGATTCTATTGCTGTTTGTGCAAGCAAATCTCGAGTGTATTGTAAGTACCAGTTTAGCCTCTCCGGGTCTCACCAGTTATGCCATAGGTTCTCGTATATCTGCGAAGTCACGTGTCGTGGAAGCACGTTTGTATTAAGTTTTGTCCCTTGTAAAATCAATTTCTTGTTTAAGTTCGATAATATAGCCTTTTACCTGCTAAATACTTGTGTTAGTTATTTTAGTCAGATTTTCCCTTAATCTCCTAAATTTAAGAACTTACTATTTTTATTTAACCAGAGTTAGCTGCATTATAACGTGAGATTAATCCGCGTTACAAATATTTTTTTATGTTATTTTATTAATAATATTTATTGACAAATTTATAACAATATTTTTTGAAATATCGTATAAATAAACCCTCCTTTCTGTCTACATTTTTTATAAATATATATTTTCAATACAATTATTGACGTTGAGTGATTTTAAGTTGATTAAAGATTAAATTGAGTGCATTTTATGCGACATTATATTAAATCAGTTTTTTATTTTTCCTTTTTTTTGTAAAAAGCAAATCTTATATGAAGAGTTTCAAGAAATATGGATAGAAGACGATCTGGATGCATCACTTGATAATTTGAATTCAATTTTGCAAGATTTGAATTATATGGAAAATTTAGAAATAGTAAATTCTAGTAATGCGTAATCTTCTACAAGTGAGTAAATATGAAAATTTTATTTTATATCTGAAAATAATAATAGTTAGTGTATAAAAAATGTACAGGATTAGGTACATTATATTTATGTCTTTTTACTATTTATCCACAAAATTTATGTCAACTTTCATTCAATTTCATTATAATCTCATTATGATACAGACAGGTGCAATTTCAATAATGAAATATATTTCGTTGACAATAAAGGTAATTAGCTGTGTTGTATTTTATTTTTGTTGAAAATATCCCGCAGCATCTCAATCAGCTGGACCCCAGCTTGAGATGACATCTCACAAGAGACCCCTTCACCATCCCGTAACTCCACTACTTGTAAGGAAAAGAATTTTTTTTTACACACCCTGACTTAAAGTGCGTACTTTATCCCTGGCGAACTGAGAAACGTTTTAACATAAGTGTTTGCAATCTAATTACGGGTGTGCTAAAAAATTGTTTATTGCACTCGGGAATGAAGATGAGCTGTTTAAACCTGCGAATTTGTCGCTCGTGCTTCGCTCGGGTGAGAACTCATGCGCAAGATGTAAACAGCCTGCTATATATATATATATATATGAAAGAAAGTGCAGCTCAAGAGCTTTAAATTGAGTTTGAGCTTCTAAAGAGGGCTAGCGAGATTTTAACTTTTTTTGTAAATCCTCGTTACTTTTGATCCAGTCACTCGATTTTAAAGTTAATAGCTTAAAATAAAGCTCTTTTCCTCTACTTTTTTACTGACAAGTCTAAATATTTGTAGTGAGCTATATATATATACATTCAAAAACCGATCTGCTTTTAAGCGTATATTATATAGGTAAATGGATAAAAATATTTAAATTTAGACTTAAATACCAAAAAGTAGAGGAAAAGAGCTTTAATTTGAGCTATTAAACGTTAAAATCGAAGCACTGGATCGACAGTAAGAAGGATTTGAAGCAAGGGAAAAATGTCTGGTTTTTGGAAAAACCGAGCTATTTCGTGAAAGTCAAGCTAAACCACTGTTTTCAAATTGTTATAAATTTTGATCGAGTGATTCGATTTTGCTATTTAATAGCTCAAATTAAAGATCTTTTCCTTTACTTTTTGGTTTTTAAGTACATCAGCACCCTAAGCCAATAAAAAGTTACGGGCCAAAAACTGAAAAAAACGTCAATTTTCATGTTTTTTTTTCATTCTCCTCCAATTTCACAAAAACTGAAAAAATCGTCAATTTTCGTGTTTTTTTTTTCATTCTCCTCCAATTTCAAGACGCACACCGTATATTAAATCAATATTCCAATCAACAGAAATAAAGTAGTTGAAAAGACCTTTCATTTGAATACAAATCTGTCTAAATCGGAAACACTGATCAAAAGTTTCGCGCATTTGAAGACGACGAACTTGGATTCAGGCTTTTTCGAAAATAGTCGATTTTACCTTTTTTTGTTAAAATCCTTCTAACTTTTGATCCAAGCATCCGTTTGCAACGTTCAATACGTCAAATTAAAGGCCTTTTCTTATACTTTTTAATTACTTTACTTTTTTAGCGGTTTTTCTTTTCGCTTATGATGAGCTATATATATGCTTCTCAAATAGATCGTCCTATGAAAGCAGCTTATATAGCACACTACAAGATAAATAAAAATTTTAGACTAAATAGCACAAAAGTAGAAGAAAATAATTTTAATTTAAGCTATTAAACTTTGAAAATGCACGATTGGATCAAAAGTTAGTAGCATTTGTGGAAAGGGAAAAATTTCCGAATTTTCGAAAATCGATTAATTTCATGGAAAAAAAGCGAAATTAGCCTTTTTTCAAATCCTCGTGCCTTCCGATCCAACCTACCGTTTTTAAAGTTTAATAGCATAAATTAAAGCTCTTATCTTCTATTTTTTTCCTGATTTATCTGAAGTTAATGATTCTCATGCGATACGCTATGTGTATACTTCTCAAAATCAGTACAAAATAACCAAACTTGAGAAGCATATATTGTAACGTGGCAAAATATCGCCACGTCACATCGAGCACCGAGCTGTCGGGGTAGAGCGTCTCAAGGTCGTGTGTATGGGTTTGTGTGCATGTTTTAATGGCGTTTCGTTTCTTTCGAGCGACGACGCGAGGAGAGGAGAGATGACAATGAGAGGAGGAAAATACGGGGAACCCCTTCGCTCCTCATTCAAGGATGAGAGGAGAAGATGATGAGCTCCGGCGCAGCAATAACAGATTCATCCAGGGCATTCGAGCCCGCTCATCGTAAGTCGTCGGACGCAGATGAAGCTGGCGGGGGTCTTCCTACGTTGGCGCCTTCTGCAGCACGGCTACGTGCATATATATACACACACACACGCGCGCGCGCATGTGTGTGTGATTCTCTGTGAGATTCAAACTATAATAAATCTCTATTCGGATAAATATAACTCCCCAAATTTTTTAGATTTTGCTTCAATATATTTTTTATTTCTACACCCATGTCTCGTTTATCAACCTACACGTCTTGAACAACGCACCGAATTAAAAAGAAGTACATTACGATACAATTACGTGAAGTAGATTATTCCTATATAACCGCTACTAACTGAATAGAGTATGCTTTCTCAAAGAAAATACTTTCCTTTGATTGTTTACTATTGCAAATTATTCTGATTTAAAAATATATGAAATTGATTTTGAGTTACAAAAAACTAGCAGGACCACTTAAAACATTGAAATGAATAACAATTTCCGATTTTATAATTTGCACCGTTACAAAGCTTTTTTAAAAACCTAAAAATTCAATTTTGCAGGCAAAATTAAATTAAAAAGTGCACAGCCGATACTTGAATTTTAGGTATGTATACGCGGCTATATTTAATTTTTGGTGCCAAATTATTTAATCTGACCTTAGATTCGTAAAGAGCAGCTCTTTTTACATAAGAATATGTTGCTATTTATAATATTTAATTAATTTTACGTCTTGTACAGATCAAAATATCAATCGACTGTGAAATGTCAACGTGGCCGTTATAAGCCAACAGTAATGATAAAGTGGCAACAAGTAGACATATTTTTGAAGGAAAGGACCCCGCACGGAACATATGGGTTTGTGGTTCCCTGTGAAATTGAATGAAAGTATGATATTTTAATAGATTATGACTTCCTGAACAAAAGTCATAATGGGCGCAAAGATGGAAAATGGACAGATTTTGAGAAAAACACGATTAAAGATCGCGATTTCGCTTAAGGTTAGAGAGATCGAATGCTATATAAGTAGCTATGTAAACAAATAACTATAGGTATATATACAAATAACTATAGGTATCTATATAGCGGCTTTCAAATAAAGATACAGAAAGCAATATAATGGAATTACACATATGCACTGCAACCCAGACTGGGATGCAAGTCATCCAGGTCACCGATGAGCGAGTCCAGGTAATAATGGAAATAAGAATTATTAATATGAAAAAAATATTGCGGACGGCCAAGTATACAAATGGAATTCCTTTCGGTACATCGCTACCAGGGTAAAGTCGTATAGACGACCAGAGTTCCCGATGACGAAGTCCAGGTGGTCCGCTTAGTAATTCTTCGTGCTCCGCGACCGCTTGAGGAGACGAGGTGATAAAGATACCCGACGACCGAGTGGAGAGTCTAGAGAGAGGAACAGGGTCGCCGATTACACAGTTTAATTGGTGCGCTCGGTAGATTTTCAGCTAATCCGAACAACAGCTACCGGCAAGGTGTATAGGTAAACAGAGTCGCCGATTATGTACTCCAGGAGGTGTGCTCCGCAGATTTTCGACAGAACCCGAGTACAAGATACGCACATGATATCTTGGCGAATAGGGTCGCCGATTACGCACTTCAGGAGGTGCGCGCCATAGTTTTTCGTCAAAATGAGTGCACCAGGTGCCCGGAAGGTATCCAGAGGATCATGGTCGCCGATTACGCACTCCAGGTGGTGCGCTCCATAGCTTTTCGGTAGAACGTGTGCACCAGGGACCGGGAAAGTATCTAGGTGAATAGGATCGCGGATTACACACTCCAGGTGGTGCGCTCCATAGTTTTTCGGCAAAATGAGTGTACCAGGTGCCCGGAAGGTATCCAGAGGATCGCGGTCGCCGATTACGCACTCCAGGTGGTGCGCTCCATAGCTTTTCGGTAGAACGTGTGCACCAGGGACCGGGAAAGTATCTAGGTGAATAGGATCGCGGATTACGCACTCCAGGTGGTGCGCTCCATAGCTTTTCGGTAGAACGTGTGCACCAGGGACCGGAAAAGTATCTAGGTGAATAGGATCGCGGATTACGCACTCCAGGTGGTGCGCTCCATAATTTTTCGGCAAAACGTGTGCACCAGGTGCCGGGAAGGTATCCAGAGGATCAAGGTCGCCGATTACGCAGTTTAGGTTGTGCGCTCCATAGCTTTTCGGCAAAACGTGTGCACTAGGTGCTGACAAGGTGGCTAGGTGAATAGGATCGCCCATTAAGCACTACATGTAATGCGCTCTATAGCTTTTCGACAAAAGGAGTGCATCACTGTAATTCGTCTTGCAGAAAATTCTAGATAAAAGGAAAGACTCTTCAGCAAATGAGTTATGTCTCTGCGATTGGTCCCGCAAAAAGTGCGTGCGAGACTTTTCAGTATGTCGGCAAACTATCCAAGTATCAAACAAAGTACAAAAGACAATGTGTCGCAAAAAGTATCCCAAAAAGTATTTCAATAAGAATCCCACAAAGTATTCCGAAAAATATCCCAAAAAGTATCTCAATAAGTATCCCACAAAGTATTCCGAAAAATATCCCAAAAAGTATCTCCAAAGTATCCCAAAAAGTAATCTCAGCATAACCCCCCAGTAATATCCCTAAAGGGTTAAAACAAGTATCCCAAAAAGTCCAAAAATATTCGCAATAGTATCCCTAAAAGTATCCCAAAAAGTATCCCAAAAATTTTCCAAAAAAAATATCCTAAAAAATATCCCCAAAAAGTATCCTAAAAAGTAATCCCAACCTAAACCAATAATACCCCAAAAAGTATCCCGGAACTGTCGCAGAAAGTATTCTAAACAGTATTCAAATAGTATCCCAAAAAGTATCCCCAAATGTATTCCAAAAAATATTCCTGAAAGTATCCCGATAAGTGTCCCACTAAGTATCGCAAATAGCATCCCGAAAAGTAATCCAAACCCAACCCAACTCAATAATATCCCAAATAATGTCGAAATAAGTATCCCAAAATGTATTCCCCTAATGAATTCCAAAAAGTATCCCAAAAAGAATTCAATAAGTATCTGAAAAATTATTTTGAAAGGTATCCCTAAAGTATCCCAAAAAATATTTCCAAAAGTATCCTGAAAAATATTCGCAAAAGTATCCCAAAAAATATCCCTAAAAGGATCCCAAAACGTATCCCAAAAAGTATTCCAAAAAATATCCCAAAAGGTATCCCAAAAAGTATCCCAAAAAGTATCCCATAAAATATTTAATAAGTATCTGAAAAATTATTTTGAAAGGTATCCCAAAAAGTATCCCAAAAAACATCCCAAAAAGTATTCCAAAAAGTATCCTAAAACGTATCCTAAAAAGTATCCCGTAAAATATCTCAAAAAATATCCCAAAAATTATTCCAAAATGTATCCCAAAAAGTATCCCAAAAACTATCCAGTAAAATATCTCACAAAGTATCCTAAAAAATGTCTTAAGAAGTATCCCAAAAAGTATCCCAAAATGTATCCCCAAAACTATCCCGTAATTTATCTCAAAAAGTATCCCAAAAAGTATCCCAGGAATTGTCGCAGAAAGTATTCTAAAAAGTATCCCAAAAAGTAGCCCCAAAAGTATCCGAAAATGTATCGCTGAAAGTATCGCAAAAAGTATCCCGATAAGTATCCCAAAAAGTATTCCCAAAAGTAACCCATAAAATATATCCAAAAGTATCCTAAAAAGTATCCCAAGAAGTATCCCGTAAAATATTCAATAAGTATCTGAAAACTTATTTTCTCCCCTCCGGCCGGAAAGCGTCAACTTTCTGGCCGCTGCGCGAATTGAAGTTGCCGCTTTCCGGCAACGTCGAGAAGAAAAATAGTATACAAACCATGGCCAGTAAAAATAAAAGCCTCAGATCACATGTTTGTCTACCTCGGCTTCGCCTCGGCCGACAATTGCATGTGATCTGAGACATTTCTTATTTTACTGGCCTTGGGTAGTAATATACTATTTGAAAGGTATATATTACAAAAAATATCCCAGAAATTATTCCAAAAAGTATCCCGTAATTTATCTCAAAAAGTATCCCAAAAAGTATCCCAACCAAACCCAATAACCTCCCAAAAAGTATCCCAGGTATTGTCGCAGAAAGTATTCTAAAAAGTATCCCAAAAAGTATCCCCAAAAGAAACCCGTAATATATCCCAAAAAGTATCCCAAAAAGTAATCCTAAACAAACCCAATAATATCCAAAAAAGTATCCCAGGAATTGTCGCAGAAAGTATTCTAAAATGTATCCCAAAAAGTATCCCAAAATGTATCCTTGAAAGTATCGCAAATAGTATCCCGATAAGTGTCCCACTAAGTATCCCAAATAATATCCGGAAAAGTAATCCAAACCCAACCCCCAATAATATCACAAATAGTGTCGAAATAAGTGTCCCAAAAATATTCCCCCTTAATGTATTCCAAAAAGTATCCCAAAATGAATTCAATAAGTATCTGAAAAATTATTTTGAAAAGTATCCCAAAAAGTATCCCAAAAAATATTTCCAAAAGCATCCCGAAAAATATTCGCAAGTATCCCAAAAAGTATCCCAAAAAGTATCCCGTAAAATATTCAATAAGTATTTGAAAAATTATTTTGAAAGGTATCCCAAAAAGTATCCCAAAAAATATCCCAAAAAGTATTCCAAAAAGTATCCCAAAAAGTATTCCAAAAAGTATCCCAAAAAGTATCCCCAAAAGTATCCCGTAATTTATCTCAAAAAGTATCCCAAAAAGTATCCCAACCAAACCCCAATAATCTCCCAAAAAGTATCCCAGGAATTGTCGCAGAAAGTATTCTAAAAAGTATCCCAAAAAGTAGCCCCAATAGTATCCTAAAATGTATCCCTGAAAGTATCGCATTTTATCTCACTTTGCTGCCAAATTAATCGTAGAGACTGTGTTAGACTGTTTAAAATTCTCGTATTTAGTCATGGAATTTTCACATTGCCAATTGTACAGACAAAACTAGCTTGTTCAATAGTTCAAGTTTATCTCGAATTTTCAGCGAGACTAATAGCAAAGACACGAATGTTCTGTCGGAAAGTCTTGCATTTTATCTCGCCATTTTACCTGGTGCGCTTCGAAAAGCTACGGAGCGCCCCACCCAAAGTGCGTATTTAGTTTTCCAGTTCGCACAGATATCTTCTCGGCACCTGGTGCACAAGTTCTGCCGAAAAGCTATGGAGTGCACCACCTGGAGTGTGTAATCGGCGATCCTGTTCACTGAGACACCTTGCTGACTCCTGGTGCACTCATGTTACCGAAAAGCTATGGAGCGCACCACCTGGAGTGCGTAATCGGCGATCCTGTTCACTTAGACACCTTGCTGACTCCTGGTGCACTCGTGTTAGCGGCAAGTTCTTGAGCGCACCAGCTGGCATGCGTACTCGGCGATCCTGTTCACCTAGACACCTTGTGAGTACCTGGTCCACTCATTTTGCCGAAAAACTATGTAACGCACCACCTGGAGTGCGTAATCGGCGACCGTGATCCTCTGGGTACCTTCCCGGCACCTGGTGCACACGTTTTGCCGAAAAACTATGGAGCGCACCACCTGGAGTGCGTAATCCGCGATACTATTCACCTAGAAACTTTCCCGGTCCCTGGTGCACACGTTCTACCGAAAAGCTATGGAGCGCACCACCTGAAGTGCGTAATCGGCGACCGTGATCCTCTGGATACCTTCCGGGCACCTGGTGCACTCATTTTGACGAAAAACTATGGCGCGCACCTCCTGAAGTGCGTAATCGGCGACCCTATTCGCCAAGATATCATGTGCGTATCTTGTACTCGGGTTCTGTCGAAAACCTGCGGAGCACACCTCCTGGAGTACATAATCGGCGACTCTGTTTACCTATATACCTTGCCGGTAGCTGTTGTTCGGATTAGCTGAAAATCTACCGAGCGCACCAATTAAACTGTGTAATCGGCGACCCTGTTCCTCTCTCTAGACTCTCTACTCGGTCGTCGGGTATCTTTATCACGTCGTCTCCTCAAGCGGTCGCGGAGCACGAAGAATTACTAAGCGGACCACCTGGACTTCGTCATCGGGAACTCTGGTCGTCTATACGACTTTACCTTGGTAGCGATGTACCGAAAGGAATTCCATTTGTATACTTGGCCGTCCGCAATATTTTTTTCATATTAATAATTCTTATTTCCATTATTACCTGGACTCGCTCATCGGTGACCTGGATGACTTGCATCCCAGTCTGGGTTGCAGTGCATATGTGTAATTCCATTATATTGCTTTCTGTATCTTTATTTGAAAGCCGCGATATAGATACCTATAGTTATTTGTATATATACCTATAGTTATTTGTTTACATAGCTACATATATAGCATTCGATCTCTCTAACCTTAAGCAAAATCGCGATCTTTAATCGTGTTTTTCTCAAAATCTGTCCATTTTCCATCTTTGCGCTCATTATGACTTTTGTTCAGGAAGTCATAATGTATTAAAATATCATACTTTCATTCAATTTCACAGGGAACCACAAACCCATATGTTCCGTGCGGGGTCCTTTAATGATCTTTCAGAATATGGAATGAGATTTTGTACATCTATGATATACATGGACGAAAAATGTAGCTTTTTTAAAATATATCAAAATTTCGTATAAGTTCTAAAAGCAATTCAGTAAATAGTAACCTAATAGTTCTAGTAGTAATAGTTCTAATAAGATCTAAGTTGGGACTCAATCATTCTGTACACAAAATTGAGTTTATTCTATCTATTCATTCTAGAGATATGGTACGGACAAATTTTGTGCACGTACACTAAGTGACTATTGAAACTTTGAATAATTGCGAATTCGCGCCATGTTCTGCGCATGTTATATGACCGGTCAGATTTACGCTGATTGCCGTGGTGGGTAAAGTTAGGTCGGCATTGCACGCGTTGCGGTAGCCGCTCTGTAATTGCACAGTCTATGATTACTGCGAAATTCAAAATATATTAGAATTAAATAAAACAATTTAAAATGAAATAAAACAATTTACATTTTTAATTTAATTTATAACGATTCCTGCTGCCTTCGGAAAGAGCCGGTACCTCTGACTTGGTTTTTAACCAATTACGTGGTTAATGAACAGTGATCTTGGTGGTTCGGATCCCACTTGGGTGGCACATCGGAGTCCCAATCGGGACCCACGCCGATAACTGTATTAAATAAAATAAAAAGAGTTTGAATAAAATTGAATTGCTTTCAATCACATGCGTATTACAGCATAAATATTTCGTTACTAGAACTGTGACACGGATCAAGTCTATAAATTACAGCTACATACAAAATTAAAATATATTTTCTTACCATACTTTCTTAATTTATATCCTTTTTCATTTTGTTTCGTTTAAAGCTTTTTCTTAATAAAGCCTTTGGATAATAAGGTTAAATATAGAAAGTAAAGCAAATGAAACTACATATATCAAAATGTATATATATCTTATAAAATCGACACATAAAATTAATGACACTCCTACAATAAACTTTGTTTATCACAAAAATCTTTCACAAATTTATTTGTTCAAATGAAAGTAGAAATACAATTTGTTTAATATAATTTTTTAGCACAATATTTTACAGAAGTCAATAGCACAAAACCTGAAACTGTGACTAGCATGTTTCAAACTACAATACATTCTTTAAAGCTAGTATAGCCATTCTAAAAATATTCATATCTGAAGAAAGAGAGCAAAGTGCCAACTCCTAAATCACAAGCAATACTACCAGTAATCCCATACAATTTGCAAAACTTGATAAAGAGGTCAAAGACTCTATATAAGAAATAAAGGTCTCTGACATTGTATCAAAACAATAAGTATCAGGTAAGCTTAAAATAAAAGTTAAATGAATAAATTAATCACTTTATTTAATTTTGACTGAAAATAGACTGAAAAAGAGAGACTTGCATGTTTGACTTTTACATCAAACATGCTGGTTCCCAGTTCTTTATATCACATCTGTTATGCAAGCAGAAAGAACTTTTTGTCTTATTATTTTAAAGTCCAATTCTTGATATAATAAAAAAGCGAACAACATGATACAGACTTAAGTAAAATAACTACAGTCTTAATCCACGTTAAGTTTACTACTACTTCTTTGAGAGGCTTTCAAACACCAGATTCAAAATCCAGAGAAATTTCAGAAGCTTTGGTAACATAGAAACAGAATAAAATTAAGCTTACAATTTGAAAATGTATTTGCTAATTATACTAAAAATGAACAAAAAGTGTTGGATGCTGTATTCACTCATACCACTCTATCTGATTTTTAAATTGAAGCTAACTTAAGTGTATCACCTACTTTAAAATCCACTTTTACATTTACACATTTCCTGTGACTAACCATCTTGATATGTATCGATAGAATAAAAATTCCTACTACATTCCTGATTCATAATTTTTAAAGATAATCCTTGTACAGCAATTTTCAGTGCAATAAACTATTAGTTCATTAATATAACAATTCTTTGGTTAAATACATTTTGTATTTAATACATCTTGTCCTGCTGCTGTTGCTGCTGCTGCTGCATGGGGCTCTGGATGTCGGAGTCGCCGGGCACCTGGGACGCGGTCGCACTCCCAGTGACAGGCGTTCCAGCAGCAGTCGTGGCGACGACGGCAGCACCACCACCGCCCTTGCCCTTGTGCTTGTCGGGCTTGTGTCGCTTCTTCTTGGCCTTGATGGCGAAGACCCGCCTGTTGACTTCGGTCTTGCTGTTCATCTCGTCGCCTGGCTCGTCCCCGTCGTCCGAGAGGGCCTGCAGTTCCTCCTCGCTCCGACTCCCTGCAGGCAGCTCGGCTGCTGCTCGCTTCACTTTTTCGCTTGCTCTGGGCCACCTACGGGCCTCGCATGGCGTCCTGCGACATTTCTACAGTAGGGTTGATGGTGATGCGAGATTGTTCAGGGTCCTCGTCAAGACCTGGCGATGAGGTTGCCGATACGGTTGTTGAACCGGAGCTTTGATTACCGCCGCCGTCTCGGTCACCTTTCAGCGAACCTGATGAACTAGATGCTGAGGCTATGGGCATAGAGGCTAACACTGGGACCAAATTTTTTGCCACACCTAGAAAAACAGATATCTAAATATTTTCCATTTTCAAAATTAATTTTATAATTTATGATAATATTTACCTTTTGCAGGAGAATTATCATGTTCTCTTTTTCTTAAGTTGCAACTCCACCGCTATTGTTCTGGGCTTGAAGTACTGGGGCAATGAGTCTCGACGGTGTTGCAGTAACTACAGTCGCCTGTACAGGTCTCCCAACGGTCACTTGGCTCGGGCTAACCAGACGCAGTTGTTACTGTTGCTGACCCTGAGGTTGGGGCTGGGGTTGACTCGCGTAAACAGTTGTGGCTACAGGTCTTGCAGGAAGACGATTTACCACTGGCCCAGTATGTCGTTGAGTTTGAGCGTAAACAAAGGATGTTGTTTTGGACTGCCATTGCGTGCTCGGTACAGTTGTGCATACGGTGGAAGAGGTGATTGTTAAGCTGGTAGAATTAGAGAGAAGAAGTTTCTGACATTAGATCAGTGAAATTTTTATATAAACTTTTTAACTCACTCCATCTTGGTCCTCTATTATGTCTTTTCCAATTGATGCTAATGTGGTCCAAAACTTCAACAATATACGTAGTAAAGGTTTACGGAGCGAAGAGAAAGAATGGGTGTATGGTAGCATATTGTGCAAGTGCTTCAGTAGAGGTATGATGATACTTGGCGATGATACATTACCAAAAACCTAAAATATTTTAATATTTTTATGAAGAAGATCGTTATATATAGAAAGATGAAAATCGAAATTTTATTCTTAAATCAAAATAAGTACCTTGATAAGATCGGATAAATAAGTTCTAATAAGACCTTTGATTTTTGGAAACCTTTTGGCTTTATGAGCTTCAAAATTAGGTTGATCACCAAGTTTTAAGAACTTTTTAAAGGCATCCGGCAATAATAGCATGCATAGCTGGACAATGCCATTAAAAACTAAAAAAATATCAATCAGTTACCAAAAGTATCTTATAATTTTTGTTTTTATGGTAAAGAAGAACACTTACTTGGTCCTCCTTCAACTTTGTATTGTGTAGTTTGGTGCTCTGTATTGCTTATAGATTCCAGGGCTGCATGGAATGCTTCTACAACACTTCGAATAGTTTTCGAAGTCCTAAAAATAAAAAAAATAAGAATACATTTAATTGTATAGCAGTAGATATAGTTATTGTAAAATTATTATTACTTGTCTTCCTGTATTTCTTGCTGCCAAGTTTTGATTAGCATTAGAGTAACCTTTATTTGATCCCCTGAGTACTCTGTTTTCTCTGCACCTTCTGCTTCATAATCAGATTCATCGCTTCTAATCTAAAGAATAAGAATTTTGTAAATTATTTAACACACCATAATATTATTTTTACTAAACTATGAATAACAAACCTCCAACTCATCTATAGTTGGTATATGCACTTTACTTTCTTCGTCAGTCTCAGATAGATTGTCAAAATCATCGTTAACATTGAAATCTAAAAGTCGTTTGTCATTTTCTTTCAAGTATTTGAAAAACTCTGGATCAGTATCCTTCAAGTTCATCAAAGACTTCCTGTGCTCGGTCGTGTCCAAATTTTCACTACTGTCAGAATCATCTGCTGCTTTGGACGTAGACGGTTTGGGTACTTTCTTGGAGCTGGGGTTGACTCGCGTAAACAGTTGTGGCTACAGGTCTTGCAGGAAGACGATTTACCACTGGCCCAGTATGTCGTTGAGTTTGAGCGTAAATAAAGGATGTTGTTTTGGACTGCCATTGCGTGCTCGGTACAGTTGTGCATACGGTGGAAGAGGTGATTGTTAAGCTGGTAGAATTAGAGAGAAGAAGTTTCTGAGATTAGATCAGTGAAAATGTTTAAATGGTTGATATGTTTATTTTGTTTTATTTTTAGAACGATTTGTAGGGACTTCATAATGGAAACAAAAATATAAACATGTGGAGCCATAGTCTGGAGAAATAAAGTAAATATTTAGTAAATAATTAATATAATAACATAATTACCCTGATCTAGAGATGGGAATTGCTCGTCCAGCATTTATGGCTCTAACAAGAGGAGTTGCTACAGTGGCTCTTGGTGTAGAAATGTTGGCAACAGCTGCTGGACCACGAGGTACGTGATATGTCGATGGAATGCTGGTCAAGATTTGTTGAGTTTGCTGAGTACCTTGTTGAACTTGAATTTGGCCTTGCCGTTCTATTGTACTTAGCATATTGGGTGCGATGATACGAACAGTTGAACCAACATGACATATCATACATATAACAGTCCCAGTGGTAATCTTATTATTCTCTGAAGAACTTCCAATGCTGGATGGAATAGATGGCTTCATTAGAAGTTTAGGATTCAGCTCTAGAGATATAGATTTTCCTACTAAAGGGCCCAGTTTGGCCTATAACAGCTTGCGCAGTTTGAATGCTTGGTATGCCACTGGAAACCACATTTTGTACACTCGGTATACTCTGAACAGTCTGTATATTCTGAATTGTTGTCAAGTTCTGTGGAACAGTTTGTAGGGTGGTTTCCCTCTGAGCTTTTTCTTGCCCGACGTCTCCTCCACTATTATTTGCACTCATCGCCGCTCAGTATTAAATACTTTTTAGATTAAAATACTTTCAACACTGACTAAACAAACTAATCTCAATTTAATAACTATAGATATAGACACTATTATTTGCACTCATCGCCGCTCAGTATTAAATACTTTTTAGGTTAAAATACTTTCAACACTCACTACACTAACTAATCTCAATTAAATAACTATAGACTTTACAATTTTCACAAATTTACAAATACACTCACATATGCCATAACCTCTCTACATCGCCATAATGATTAATGAGTGCCGCAGTCTTCGAGCATATATATATGTATATGTTCGAATGTCGCAGTAGAAATAACGCGCATGCGCAATGGGATTGCGATGAAAATTTTAAATTACTTAAACTTTAAAAAAACAAGCTTTAACAAAACAACTATTTTAAAAATGTGGAATCTGGAATGAAAAATAAAATTATTTTTCTTTGAAAACATAATGAAATAAATATTATTATGTTATACGTTACCTTAATATCGGGTGTGCGATCCGTTGGCATCTATTACTGTTTGCAATCGCCGTGGCATCGACGTCGCTAGCGAATTAAAAAATCCGGGCTGGTCCTCCAGTGCCCGCCAACTGCGAATGACGTTATTATGCAACGATTCCATGTTGTTCGCGAAGGCCTGGGGTCTCCAATCTCGGACCATCTTCGCCCAAACATGCTCTATATAATTCAAATCTGGTGAATTTGGCGGGTGATTTAACCGCACAATGCGCGGGTGGTCCGCATACCAATCCCGAATTATACGGGCAGTGTGCACTGCACTATTATCCTCAATAACGTATACTTGTTGGTCGTCGGGAAATCTGTTATTGATTCCCGGAAGCAATACGTTATTGAGGATTTCGTGATATTGCTGCGCATTGAGCCTCCTCTCAATGGCAACAATATCGCCAGGCCCATACCAAGATACCCAAGCCCAATAAGATCGGGTAACTCTACCGCTCCTTCTGTTGGGGATGATGTTGGGAGTTTGGTAGCGGGTGCCGTCCAACCTCCAACACTTTGTTCTCCCTGCAAATCAACTTAATATTTTTTTTTGTTTTTTAAATATTAAATAAAAACTTACCGTCTTTGGACGTAGAAAAAACTTTTTCGTCCATGGCGATGGTTCTACGCCACCTCTCCTCGGGCCAATTGATATTGTCATTTGCATATTGCAAGCGCAATTCAATATTGTCCCGAGAGAGATCCTTTTTCGTCGCGCCTTTTCTATTTTTTAGGTTTAGCCTAGTTTTTATATTTCGCCGAACTGTGCTTGCCGCAACATCGATCCCGAGCCTCTCCGGTATGGAGCTTGCAGGAAGAAAGGGATCTTCTTCAAACACTTCCCCGATTTGCCGCATCACTTCGTCATTTATTAATGACACCGACCCACTATTATCGCGGCGGAGATCGTGGGCCGGGTGCTCCGGATCTTCATTCTCAATTCTTCGTCTCCACGTGCGCACCGTCATGTGGGTGCAATCGAAATACTCAGCTATTTCGCCCAAGGAATCGCCTCGAGCAATTAAAGCTCGCATTTGATTCAAATTCGCGTCCGTTGGGCGAAAAGGCATATTTTGTCGACAAGAGATTTGCGGTTACTGACACGAATGTTTCGAAAAAAATAAGGCTCTCTTGTATCGGGGTGTGCAAAACAAAAAACAATTTTAAAGGGGCAAGAGGGTAACAAACAAATTAAGTATATATAGTAGTTAATGAACTACTTATATAGGTATATTAAAATAAAACAGTACGGGTTATGGGGGGGGGGGGGTGAAAAGCAGCTCCATTTGGAGAAGCGCATCCCAGAATTTTATTATACGGGCTACTAAATTTATATACATGGTCTCATGATAAACTCAAAAACAAATGAAAATTGTAATTCCCGCGAAAGCTGTCTGTGAAAGCTCGCATCATATATGTATATGTAGGGACACCGCCCGCGTGGTGGCAGCACCTCTCGCAGAGAGCAGGAGAGAGAGAGAGAGCGAGCAGCTCGAGCGTCGAGCTACCCCCGCGTTCCCCCGCACAGCAGTCCACGCTGCGAGCCCGAGCGCAGCAGTCGTCTGGCTATATCTATAGTTATTAAATTGAGATTAGTTTGTTTAGTCAGTGTTGAAAGTATTTTAACCTAAAAAGTATTTAATACTGAGCGGCGATGAGTGCAAATAATAGTGGAGGAGACGGCGGGCAAGAAAAAGCTCAGAGGGAAACCACCCTACAAACTGTTCCACAGAACTTGACAACAATTCAGAATATACAGACTGTTCAGAGTATACCGAGTGTACAAAATGTGGTTTCCAGTGGCATACCAAGCATTCAAACTGCGCAAGCTGTTATAGGCCAAACTGGGCCCTTTAGTAGGAAAATCTATATCTCTAGTGCTGAATCCTAAACTTCTAATGAAGCCATCTATTCCATCCAGCATTGGAAGTTCTTCAGAGAATAATAAGATTACCACTGGGACTGTTATATGTATGATATGTCCTGTTGGTTCAACTGTTCGTATCATCGCACCCAATATGCTAAGTACAATAGAACGGCAAGGCCAAATTCAAGTTCAACAAGGTACTCAGCAAACTCAACAAATCTTGACCAGCATTCCATCGACATATCACGTACCTCGTGGTCCAGCAGCTGTTGCCAACATTTCTACACCAAGAGCCACTGTAGCAACTCCTCTTGTTAGAGCCATAAATGCTGGACGAGCAATTCCCATCTCTAGATCAGGGTAATTATGTTATTATATTAATTATTTACTAAATATTTACTTTATTTCTCCAGACTATGGCTTCACATGTTTATATTTTTGTTTCCATTATGAAGTCCCTACAAATCGTTCTAAAAATAAAACAAAATAAACATATCAACCATTTAAACATTTTCACTGATCTAATCTCAGAAACTTCTTCTCTCTAATTCTACCAGCTTAACAATCACCTCTTCCACCGTATGCACAACTGTACCGAGCACGCAATGGCAGTCCAAAACAACATCCTTTATTTACGCTCAAACTCAACGACATACTGGGCCAGTGGTAAATCGTCTTCCTGCAAGACCTGTAGCCACAACTGTTTACGCGAGTCAACCCCAGCTCCAAGAAAGTACCCAAACCGTCTACGTCCAAAGCAGCAGATGATTCTGACAGTAGTGAAAATTTGGACACGACCGAGCACAGGAAGTCTTTGATGAACTTGAAGGATACTGATCCAGAGTTTTTCAAATACTTGAAAGAAAATGACAAACGACTTTTAGATTTCAATGTTAACGATGATTTTGACAATCTATCTGAGACTGACGAAGAAAGTAAAGTGCATATACCAACTATAGATGAGTTGGAGGTTTGTTATTCGTAGTTTAGTAAAAATAATATTATGGTGTGTTAAATAATTTACAAAATTCTTATTCTTTAGATTAGAAGCGATGAATCTGATTATGAAGCAGAAGGTGCAGAGAAAACAGAGTACTCAGGGGATCAAATAAAGGTTACTCTAATGCTAATCAAAACTTGGCAGCAAGAAATACAGGAAGACAAGTAATAATAATTTTACAATAACTATATCTACTGCTATACAATTAAATGTATTCTTATTTTTTTTATTTTTAGGACTTCGAAAACTATTCGAAGTGTTGTAGAAGCATTCCATGCAGCCCTGGAATCTATAAGCAATACAGAGCACCAAACTACACAATACAAAGTTGAAGGAGGACCAAGTAAGTGTTCTTCTTTACCATAAAAACAAAAATTATAAGATACTTTTGGTAACTGATTGATATTTTTTTAGTTTTTAATGGCATTGTCCAGCTATGCATGCTATTATTGCCGGATGCCTTTAAAAAGTTCTTAAAACTTGGTGATCAACCTAATTTTGAAGCTCATAAAGCCAAAAGGTTTCCAAAAATCAAAGGTCTTATTAGAACTTATTTATCCGATCTTATCAAGGTACTTATTTTGATTTAAGAATAAAATTTCGATTTTCATCTTTCTATATATAACGATCTTCTTCATAAAAATATTAAAATATTTTAGGTTTTTGGTAATGTATCATCGCCAAGTATCATCATACCTCTACTGAAGCACTTGCACAATATGCTACCATACACCCATTCTTTCTCTTCGCTCCGTAAACCTTTACTACGTATATTGTTGAAGTTTTGGACCACATTAGCATCAATTGGAAAAGACATAATAGAGGACCAAGATGGAGTGAGTTAAAAAGTTTATATAAAAATTTCACTGATCTAATGTCAGAAACTTCTTCTCTCTAATTCTACCAGCTTAACAATCACCTCTTCCACCGTATGCACAACTGTACCGAGCACGCAATGGCAGTCCAAAACAACATCCTTTGTTTACGCTCAAACTCAACGACATACTGGGCCAGTGGTAAATCGTCTTCCTGCAAGACCTGTAGCCACAACTGTTTACGCGAGTCAACCCCAGCCCCAACCTCAGGGTCAGCAACAGTAACAACTGCGTCTGGTTAGCCCGAGCCAAGTGACCGTTGGGAGACCTGTACAGGCGACTGTAGTTACTGCAACACCGTCGAGACTCATTGCCCCAGTACTTCAAGCCCAGAACAATAGCGGTGGAGTTGCAACTTAAGAAAAAGAGAACATGATAATTCTCCTGCAAAAGGTAAATATTATCATAAATTATAAAATTAATTTTGAAAATGGAAAATATTTAGATATCTGTTTTTCTAGGTGTGGCAAAAAATTTGGTCCCAGTGTTAGCCTCTATGCCCATAGCCTCAGCATCTAGTTCATCAGGTTCGCTGAAAGGTGACCGAGACGGCGGCGGTAATCAAAGCTCCGGTTCAACAACCGTATCGGCAACCTCATCGCCAGGTCTTGACGAGGACCCTGAACAATCTCGCATCACCATCAACCCTACTGTAGAAATGTCGCAGGACGCCATGCGAGGCCCGTAGGTGGCCCAGAGCAAGCGAAAAAGTGAAGCGAGCAGCAGCCGAGCTGCCTGCAGGGAGTCGGAGCGAGGAGGAACTGCAGGCCCTCTCGGACGACGGGGACGAGCCAGGCGACGAGATGAACAGCAAGACCGAAGTCAACAGGCGGGTCTTCGCCATCAAGGCCAAGAAGAAGCGACACAAGCCCGACAAGCACAAGGGCAAGGGCGGTGGTGGTGCTGCCGTCGTCGCCACGACTGCTGCTGGAACGCCTGTCACTGGGAGTGCGACCGCGTCCCAGGTGCCCGGCGACTCCGACATCCAGAGCCCCATGCAGCAGCAGCAGCAACAGCAGCAGGACAAGATGTATTAAATACAAAATGTATTTAACCAAAGAATTGTTATATTAATGAACTAATAGTTTATTGCACTGAAAATTGCTGTACAAGGATTATCTTTAAAAATTATGAATCAGGAATGTAGTAGGAATTTTTATTCTATCGATACATATCAAGATGGTTAGTCACAGGAAATGTGTAAATGTAAAAGTGGATTTTAAAGTAGGTGATACACTTAAGTTAGCTTCAATTTAAAAATCAGATAGAGTGGTATGAGTGAATACAGCATCCAACACTTTTTGTTCATTTTTAGTATAATTAGCAAATACATTTTCAAATTGTAAGCTTAATTTTATTCTGTTTCTATGTTACCAAAGCTTCTGAAATTTCTCTGGATTTTGAATCTGGTGTTTGAAAGCCTCTCAAAGAAGTAGTAGTAAACTTAACGTGGATTAAGACTGTAGTTATTTTACTTAAGTCTGTATCATGTTGTTCGCTTTTTTATTATATCAAGAATTGGACTTTAAAATAATAAGACAAAAAGTTCTTTCTGCTTGCATAACAGATGTGATATAAAGAACTGGGAACCAGCATGTTTGATGTAAAAGTCAAACATGCAAGTCTCTCTTTTTCAGTCTATTTTCAGTCAAAATTAAATAAAGTGATTAATTTATTCATTTAACTTTTATTTTAAGCTTACCTGATACTTATTGTTTTGATACAATGTCAGAGACCTTTATTTCTTATATAGAGTCTTTGACCTCTTTATCAAGTTTTGCAAATTGTATGGGATTACTGGTAGTATTGCTTGTGATTTAGGAGTTGGCACTTTGCTCTCTTTCTTCAGATATGAATATTTTTAGAATGGCTATACTAGCTTTAAAGAATGTATTGTAGTTTGAAACATGCTAGTCACAGTTTCAGGTTTTGTGCTATTGACTTCTGTAAAATATTGTGCTAAAAAATTATATTAAACAAATTGTATTTCTACTTTCATTTGAACAAATAAATTTGTGAAAGATTTTTGTGATAAACAAAGTTTATTGTAGGAGTGTCATTAATTTTATGTGTCGATTTTATAAGATATATATACATTTTGATATATGTAGTTTCATTTGCTTTACTTTCTATATTTAACCTTATTATCCAAAGGCTTTATTAAGAAAAAGCTTTAAACGAAACAAAATGAAAAAGGATATAAATTAAGAAAGTATGGTAAGAAAATATATTTTAATTTTGTATGTAACTGTAATTTATAGACTTGATCCGTGTCACAGTTCTAGTAACGAAATATTTATGCTGTAATACGCATGTGATTGAAAGCAATTCAATTTTATTCAAACTCTTTTTATTTTATTTAATACAGTTATCGGCGTGGGTCCCGATTGGGACTCCGATGTGCCACCCAAGTGGGATCCGAACCACCAAGATCACTGTTCATTAACCACGTAATTGGTTAAAAACCAAGTCAGAGGTACCGGCTCTTTCCGAAGGCAGCAGGAATCGTTATAAATTAAATTAAAAATGTAAATTGTTTTATTTCATTTTAAATTGTTTTATTTAATTCTAATATATTTTGAATTTCGCAGTAATCATAGACTGTGCAATTACAGAGCGGCTACCGCAACGCGTGCAATGCCGACCTAACTTTACCCACCACGGTAATCAGCGTAAATCTGACCGGTCATATAACATGCGCAGAACATGGCGCGAATTCGCAATTATTCAAAGTTTCAATAGTCACTTAGTGTACATACGTACGTACACCTGGGTTAAATTGAAACTTTGAATTTTTGCGACTGCCGCCTTGTTCTGCGCATGTCAAATGCGTCCGGTCACTTTGATGCCATATTTACCGCGGCAGTAAGGACTTTACCCCCGCGGCGTCAAAGGCGCCAAAATGACCAGACATATGACATGCGCAGAACAAGGCGGCAGTCGCAAAAATTCAAAGTTTCAATTTAACCCGAGTGTTCATACATACATACATACATATTTAAAAACATATTTCTCTCACTGAAAAGCGCGTAAACCATGAAACTTCATCGGAATTTTCAATTTCAAAATTTGCACCGTTACAAAGCTTTCTCTTGGAGAAAGCAAAATTACAGCATCTTAAATTGTAATTCTTGGTGATGTTTTGTTCTGTGGTGCAATCTTCTTGTTCTTCACATGTGAAGAAAGTGGACACGTTGGCTGGCTTTCCAACATTTTTTCACTCTAATTTGATTATTACTAATAATTTGTATCGGCTTAAGAAGGCCCGCACTGCAGGACGAAACACCGCTAAGAATTGCAATTTAATACACTGTAATTTTTTTATTTTTATTCACGGATTAATTTTTCCGTGAATCCAGGATTGCCTCCCACTATAGTTTTTTGGAAATTATGTGCCAGTAAATAAAATGTCACTTCCGTGGCATGTAGTCAGAGAGAACGTTGATAAATCAAAATACCAGATATGCAACGAAGCTCCCGCTAAACAACACAATTTTTTAAAGGGGGATTTTAGATAGGATATCATTTCAAATTTCTGTAAGTAATATTTCTTATACGTATGGATTTTGCCTTTGTCTCATGAGTCCTATTATTTTAAAAATTTAATTTTCGCATTTTGAATTTTTCATCTAATTCAGTATTGTCAAGCTGATCGCAATGACACTATCGGAGTCCACGATTTTAAACCTCTGTAACCCGAATTCGAATTTTTTTGTGCATTTCGAATTTTGTAGTATTGTTATAACGGTTTTTTTAACGTGGCACTAGTTATTGCAATGGCACGTAAATTTATTCATTACTGAAACATGGTTAAAATTTTATAAATATAAACCTAAATATTTAATACATATTAATAGTAATTATAATAAGTATTTTGAAGGAAATTTGTTTATCTCGTAATGGCTCGTCACACCACAACAATTAGTTAGAAAATATCACCTCCGTGGCAACCCGCCCTTACGTTAATGTTAAAGGAAAAATTTTAGTAGCAGTTGTAGCTTTTTTCAAGAAAACTATGTTTTGTTATACCATTGATGATAACAAAATCACTATCAGTTGCCCCCGTAACGATTGTTTTTTTTTCGATTTGGACTGTGAAATTTTATATTTTCTGCAAAACACCCTAATACTACATAAATATACTCTGTAGCTTGCAGGAAGAACCACTTAAGTGACATTGTGTGAAAAATTTTTTTATGTCGAATTCAAGGTGCTCCTAGTATCCTTTTTCATTGTACAATAGTAGGATTTACAAAATGCACAAATATTTTAAATGCCAGCCGATTGCATAATCACTTAACTGCGTCTCTCGTAAAAATGTTACCGCAGAACCACTTAAGTGCACTCGTTTTTTTATTTTTATGCGAGATACACCGTGTGGAGTACATTAAACCTGTATAATATATATCTAATTACCGATATATTTGTCGGTTTTTTAAAATCAAAAAAAAATTTTTTCATGTTTTTAAATTTTTCAAAAATTGTCAATTGTCAAAAACAAAAAAATTACTGGAATTGCTCTGATAATTCGTACGTATTCCTTAGCTGATTCTAAGAACGTATTACTCTTGAAAATTTTTTCCAAAAGTGCGTGGTTTCTCAATGCAAAATTCGTAAAAGTCTTCGTAAAAAATTTTCAATTATCATATGCGTCAGTTTGACCACACCGAATTGTTTTTAATAACAATTTTCGAAAATTTCAATTACACCATTAGAAAGGGCATGAGTTAAAATTTAAAAATATGCGCTGCCCGGATGTTTTTAATCGCAAATTGCATTAGATACGAGCCCTGAAAGAGAGTGACTGCATAAGCACTTATCTGCAAAGTTCCCGCAGAACCACTTAACTCGAGTAATTTGTTCAGCTTGCGCGTCGAGAAAGAAACTATTTACAAATGTTATACTACGGTTGTATTCGTATTAGATACCTAATCAAATGAGCCAATACTTAGATCTTTTCCCTGGCATTTCGATCTTACGAATTACTTCAAACATTGAAATCACTTTTTCTCGAAAACACGAAAAAGTCACTTAAGTGGTTCTTCCTGTAAGCCACAGATGTATAAACAATGAAATGGCAAAATAGTAACAAGTAAAAAGATTTTACATGTTTATACTATTGATACTATACATTATCGATACGAGATTTGATTTAAAATACGGCCTACTTCTTAAACTGTTAAGTTAACTTCAGTTTTTGGCAAAATTAAAAAATCAAAAATAAATAAAAAAATAAAGCTACTAAATAATTATTTGAAATACAATCTAACTTACTCAAATATGCTGATGTAACCTTTCCAGTCGTAGGGTCCAATCTCAAAATTTGTTGAGCATATATGTCTACATAATATAGTTTATTAGTCCTGATATCCCAGTGAGGGCCTTCGCCAAGTTCAACAGCATTTGCCACTTTTTCCACTTTCACTGATTTGTTGTCACCTACAAAACTAAAAACAGCATTATTAGTAATTTTAAAATTTGCGAAATTCATAAAACGTCATGTTGTGCCCACGACTATTATTGTTCTATGAATGTTGTTGCTTTCTCAAAGAGAAAGCTTTCTAACGATGCAAATTGTCAAATCAAAAATTCTTCTAGTATCGTAATTTGCCAATGTAAACTTTGGAGTCGAATATCTTGAAAAATGCTTATGAGACTAGGTAGGCTTTAGTGTAATGAAAAAGTATATCTACTTATAACGAGAGAATTTTCAGTTTGGAATACAATCATTTATAATAGTAAATATAAAAAACAGAGTTTCTTTAATAACGTATTCTGCTGTTTTTTAAATTGCTTAGCACAATGAAAAATGGTATTATGTACATTTGAAAACCATTTCCAACTATTATGAAAATATGTAAATATCAAAAAAGTAGCAGTGTCGTCAATAATTAGTAAAAAAAAGCGTGTAGTACTTAAACGGAACTAAAAAATAAAGTACACTCTTTCAAGCTGCGATGTTGACAAGACAGAAGTTCTGTCATGACTAATTGGTTTCTCGCCAAAGCAAAAGGCGCAGAAGCACAGATGCAGTATCAGTGCACGCATACCGAATAATAGTAATTCATTTGAATAGCGGTTCATTTTTTTAGTTTGCGCAAGCTAGTGTAGATAGACGCTCAACTAGAGAAGTTTTGACTACACAGCAACTAAAATATTTTCCGTATACTACGACTATATATACTGATTGCAATCGGTTGATTGATAATCGGTTATCTTTTGATAAAGTAAGTTTCGTAAACTATTTCTATCTTTTGAATTGAAATCAATAAAGTAGTAATTAAAACTTCTTACACATGTTTCATAAATGTCAGATAAGATATTTTTGTTCTTAAGAAACAATACGTCCATTATTCTAATATTAGATTTACTTTAAAAAAATAAATAAAACATCAAAATAATGAAAAGATGTTACTCATCTCTTCGAGTTGTCATTTTATTTAAAAATTTGCGGCAGTTTCGAATAATCCCAGTATCCTTCTATCTGGGTTAAAAACTTAAATAGAAATAATTGTAACAATGATAACAAATTGTACAAACAAGTCCTTGAGTAAGAAACGCCACACATATTAAAGTAGCTAGATAGATATAGAGCTGCTGATTAAATAGAGTATATATCTAAAGTTGTTAAATAAGCTATAAAGCGTATAATAAAAGTAAGTACATAAAATAATGACCTCAAAATAAAATGATCTTAGGAAATAGTATTACTACCCAAGGCCAGTAAAATAAAAAATGTCTCAGATCACATGTAATTGTCGGTCGAGGTGAAGCCGAGGTAGACCAACATGTGATCTGAGGTTTTCTTTTTTTATTGGCCATGGTTTATAAACTATTTTTCTCCCCTCCGGCCGGAAAGCGCCAACTTTCTGGCCGCTGCGCGAATTGAAGTTGCCGCTTTCCGGCAACGTCAAAAAGAAAAATAGTATACAAACCATGGCCAGTAAAAAATAAAGCCTCAGATCACATGTTCGTCTACCTCGGCTTCGCCTCGGCTGACAATTACATGTGATCTGCGACATTTCTTATTTTACTGGCCTTGGGTAGTAATATACTATTTCTGCTCGACGGCACCGAAAAACGGCAACTTCAATTCGCGCAGCGGCCAGAAAGTTGACGCTTTCTGGCTGGAGGGCAGAAGAATGGTTTTACAAGTTACTTAAAGGGGTCTGAAACCCATACTAACCAGTCACTATGGGTTTCAGATCCCCTTAACACTTGTTATGATATTGCAGAGTAATCAAGATATTAAGGACATTCTGCCTGGAAATAAAATATTCTAGATTTTGTTTTTAACTATGGGATTAGGTTCCCCCACGTAGCTTGAAACGAAATTATTGCATTGTTTTTACCGGAAATCTCATGTCAAGTCTTATAGGAATATTTTTTTGGTTCTCTGTTCATGCACTAACTTCACTACTTACTTATATCGCAAATAATCGTAAATGAATGTTTAGCTATGGTGTGTGCTATAAAATTGAGTACAACTAGAAGTTTACCAAGCGCGCGTCGAGTCTTTGAAGTTTTGATTTTAAAGAGGTCTGAAACTCTCAGTGATCGGTTTTACTTGAATTTCAATTAATATAATGAATTAGATGAAACTAAAAGATACTTTTCCTTCATCTTGGCATTATCTATCATTATGGAAAGTTTGAAATCATGAAGGAGAGTATATTCGCTTTAATGCATCCTTCGTCATATGCAGTATATATACTTTTATTATAGCTTTATACTCTGTGTGGACACACTAACTGGACTAGATTTATTACACTCATTAGGGCATACAGAAAAAGAAAACTGATCGAAATAGATCGGCGCCCTATGCCAATAAAAAGTTACGAGCCAAAAACTGAAAACAATACGCTAATTTTTGCACATTTTTTTTATTCTCCCAAAAGTTTAAGAGCAGGTCGTACGTTATATGGAATTTCCAATCAATTAAAATAAAGTACTAGAAGAGACCTTTCATTTGGATATAAATTTATCTAAATTGGATATAGTCTAGGCGTCAGGCTGTTCAAAAGTGGAAATCATTAAGTTTCTTCTAACTTTATTTTTATGATTGAAATATGTTATTAGTAACTTACTGAAAGTGACCCTAAAGTCTCGACTTCGGGCTAGGTCGGAAACTTTGTTTTTATTGCAAAAAGAATTCTGAAAATACACTTCTTTTTAGTTTTTCGTAAATAACTTTTTGGGATTCTCTGTCATTCCCCCGAATGCGTTTTCCCGAATTGTCAATCCCCCGAAAAGTTCCTCGAAAACGAATTCCTCGAATATAGAATACCCCGAATTTCTAGTCCCCCGAATGGCTAATCCCCCGAATATGGTTTTTCGCAGGAGATGTCGAGTTGTTATGGTAATAAACAAAAATAATTCATTGTAACAAACCATAACTAAATTATATATTACATTAACCATTCGTAACCTTAATCTCGACACACGAAATTAGAAGTTCATTGAAATTTTAAGTGCAACAATGAATGAAGAAGCCGAAATAGTGAATGACGTGCGCTTATTTCTTGATGGTTATGTTTTTGTGAAATCGCGAAGTAACGAAAAAGGTCGTAGCTACTGGGACTGCCAGAGAGTGCGGAACAAAGACTGCAAAGCATGGGCCATCACTCACTATGCTCGAAGTTGAATCACAGTGTTGAAAGGCTCGGATACGTCTACACACACACACACACACACACACACATACACACACATCCACCGAACCGTAAGGAAGCTGAGGCAGAAAAAATTAAATTAAAATTGAAACGGAAAGCTACTAGTCATCCGGATGCACCCCCGTCTGCATTGTTACGAGACGAATTTGCAGGAATCTCGGCACTAGTAATTAGCCAGTTACCAGAGGGAGAAAATTTAAAACAGAGTATTCGTCGAGCACTAAGGAAAAATATGCCACTCAGCCCTTCACTTGCAGATTTAGAAGATCTTCCTGAAAATCATAAAAAAACAGCTACTAGTGAGCAGTTTTTGATTTATGACTCGAGAGACCACGACGATCCATCAAAAAGTTTAGTACTGGTTTTCGCAACACGTATAAATCTCGAGCTGCTGTCAGTAAAAAATTAGTCGTAACTATTTCTCCGTCCGTAGGTGGCTCCCCATATATTTACACAAGTTTTTACGATTTTGGGGACAGATTCTAGAGTGTCACATACGGGCAAGCGTGAAGTCGTCGCGTTGCCGTTGACATACGCGCTCCTAACTTCAAAGGAAGGCCGACAGTATGCATCAGTACTACGAGCGATTATTTCGAAGGCTTTAGAATATGGGATAAGAAACTGTCAACCAGAAATAGTAATGTGTGATTTTGAACTCGTGATTATAAATGCGTTCAAAGAAGTATTACGCGAAAATGGATTGAATCACAACGACTGCTCCAAAAAATTGTAATAAATTATGACAGATACGAAATTTTCGAATATTTGCAAGCTGTTGGACAAAGTATAGTGCTTTGAGGTTATACACCTAAATTGTTGTATTGTGCAAAATAAAAATAAATTAATGTATTTCAGGGAATTTATTTTCGCGTGCATAAGTATTCGGGGGAAAAGCTTTGGGGGGGGGGGGGTATAATTATTCGGGGGATTCATCATTCGGGGGAGGCCTTCGAGGAAATGATCGGGAACGACTTTTCTGTAACTGATTTCATGTAAAAAAAGATAAAGATGAAAGTTGTTCAGAATTGAATTTTGTATAAGATAAATGTATTGCCGACTGCAAAATTTAGTTTTTTAGTCGTTAAATTGTTAAATGAAAAATTTTTTTTTTAATTTCACATTGCCACAGATTTTAAAAAAAATTATATTTTTCATTGAATGAATACTCAAAGATTAATTTTAGTACGAACAATATAAAAATCGGTATCCGATCTGGATATTTCAAAATGGCGTTTTATTGCAAAATTATTTATCCCAAAATTTCAAATTCATCTCCAATTTGCTCATGGAACGATAACTTGATCCAACCGCCTTAAATCGATAGCTCATGACGTACATAATAAACGCTAAATAGAACTTTTTTTAAAATTAATATTTAACAACATTTTTAACAACAAATAATTTTTATTTACACCAATTTTGAAGTTAGAGAAACGCGGTAAAATACATCTTAAAGTACGTAAAAAGCCATGAATTTTCATATAAATTTTGTTGAGATTCGACCAATAGGAGCCGAGATATGAAGTTTTTTTCAATCGATGGTCACGCCGAAACTACTTAATATTTTCCGATGAAATTTAGTACAGTACTTGTTGAAATAGTGCTTTAAATGATGGCCTTTTTCCCGATTGCTGTAGACAGCTTAGTTCTCGGTAACTAAGGCTGTTCTTGCAATATATTTTGTTTTTATTAAACGCGTTTTTCTCAGCTTTAAAGTTATACTAATTTCATTTTTAAGTGGAATGCAAATACCCCAAATCAACAATTTTTCTGGTAAAAAAATCTTTTTTCACTATGTACACAACCTTTATATGCATATATTACACTACCAAATATTTTCATGCTGAATATTAATATCTGTATTATGATAGTAATGCAATTCATCCATATAAAGGTTATCTACATAGGTAAAAAAGATTTTTTTTGAGAAAAATTGTTCATTTGGGAAGCTTGCATTGCACCTGTAAAAATTAAATTAGTATAACGTTAAAGGTGAGAGAAAAAAACACGTTAAATGGAAAAAAATGTATTGCAATAACAGCCTTAATTTCAGAGATAATCAAATTACAGCTAACGTGTACGAATACTGTCCGTTACCGCACGGTAATCCCCCCCCCCCACCGCGCCGCCCGGCCGAAGAGCCGCTCGGTTCATTTAGAATGATATACATCGATTTGTCTTGAGATAACGTTTCGATTGATATGCATAAAAGTTATGCAAACTGGTCGGTTTTTAAAGTTATGGACTGATAAAGTTAGATATAAAAAGACTTACCGACCGTATGTATGTACCGTTGTTCGACACTTTTTCTAAAACTTTCTTTCCAATACAGTTTTTTAATATTTATTATATAATTTATAACGATTTTCTAATGGAATATGTTTTCAAGCTAACTTCAACATTGTTCAGTTGTTTACTGTTTTCAAACCTCAAAATTAGTGCACAAAATTTTCTGTTGATTACATTCTTACCCTTCGTCCAAAGCAAAATTGTTCGTGTTGAGTTTAAATTTATAGTGATATTACCATGGTAGTCGAATTCATACATTCTCGAAAACGTGATATGCTTCATATTCATGAATATTTGTACTACTATCGATTTACACGGAAAGGAAAAACGTACTGGGCGTGCGAAAAGGGTAAAGAATGTTCTGCTTGAGCAATCACATCGGTGAATGGTTTGGAAATTAATGTTCATAAAGGACCGAAGAAAAGTGAGTACAATCTGTCTACTTGTACGCGCATACTGCGGCATACTTCCAGTGCGTCGCACGTGGTGTGCCATAGCAGTGTATACGCTAATAAAAAAGAAACTCATATAAACCTATACCCATCTGCAAGTGACTGCTGGCCAGTTATTTGAACCTCACCCTAACAATTGGTGCCCCGGGTGAGGAATCACGATCATAACGAGGCGAGGGTGATCGGCGCAGCGAGTCACGAGGCCTTGGCGATTCCGTAAGGTGACGCGAAAGTGCGGAGTGAAAAGTCAGTGTAGTGGTGAGCAGAGGGTGAAGTGCCTCCACCACCATACTCCATCGAGAGAAAGCGTTTCTCGTCGAGAACGTACGAGCCCCGTCCCTAGTGTCAGAACGTGTGGCGGCGAAGGCGCAATGTCGTCAAGAGGGACGAGGAAGGCATCGCGAGCGTCCGCAGCCGTGGACATTGGAGCCCCCCCAGCGAAGAGAGCCCGTCCGCGCCCGAAGTCGGCGCCCGCCAGGAGGACCACGCGTAGCGCCTCGGTAGCGCCGCTGACTGCCGGAGCTACTCGAGCGCGTTCCACCGCGAGGAGGCGAACGCGCGTTGCGGGGACCCACGCCCTGGAGGACACCGAAGAAGCCGTCGAGGAGGCGAACCCCGACTCCATGGACGTCAAGGAAGTAACGGAAGCCAATTTAGAATGTCAATTTAGAAAATATAAAATTACCTTTCAAATTTTCACCCCCCCCCCCCCCCCCCCAACTCACTTCGCTCGCCAATTTCGTTTTCGTTTTTTAAATTTAAATTAACTATTAAAAAGATTAGTAAATATGAAAATTAGCGTCTTTTAAAATGTCAACCACAGGGCATCTATTAATATTAATAAAAAAAGTTTTGGTTTCAGTTATCGTCCTGTAATAAACAAAAAAACTCAGAATTTTTTTCGCTATTCTTTATTCACGGCAAAATAAGGGCTATACCAAAACAATAAGTTTCAATCAGATAATAACCAAGTATAATTCCAATAAATTTGTGATTACGTTTAATTCCATGTGTAACTATTATTTATTATTTAAAGATTCTATAATAGTACATTATGCAACTAGGGAGTAAAATCGACGTTTATTGTCGAGTGTGAGGTTTACTAGTAATCACCCGAGGGAATAAATGATTTTACTCTGGAGTTACATACCGTGTATCCCAGGTGAAACCGTCGATGCTGAGAGTGTGGGTGGAAAAAATTTCAGCATCAAAAACTATGATGAAAAAATTTATGGGGGTGAAAGTAGATCCCGGCGGCTGAGCGTGTGCAAGCCACATGTTTTGTATTAAAATTGCATTCAAAAAAGTTAAAATTTGCAAAATTAATATTTTTTAACAGGTACTTAATTCTACAGAAAAGGCTGAATTCCACAGAATTTGAATAACAAAAATCGAATGGTAACTTCTTGAGATAACGAGATTAGTTTGATAATTGTCACTTGTAAGATTGTGAATTGACAAAAGTGAGCTTTGTAAGTATTAGGGAGCTTTACACATGAATGTGAGTACGTTAAAAACGATTTTTATGTAAAAATTATGGATTTGAAAATTGCAAGTGCAAACTTTTTTCTAATGCCGTGCAACACGTGTATCAGTGGGAAAATTTTGTTTATGGGGGGTAATTACACCGGTGTAATAAAAGCCTAAGGTTTCTCTCTGGCATTTTTCAAATCAACAATTTTTACATAAAGATTGTTTTTAACGTACCAACATTCATGCGTAAGGCTCCTTAATACTTACAAAACTTGAATCACAAAAATCGGAGCATTTTCACTTTTATCAATTCACAATCCTAAAAGTTACAATTATGAAACTAGTCTCGATATCTCAAGAAGTTACCTTTCGATTTTTGTCATTCAAATTCTGTTGAATTCAGCCTTTTCTGTAGAATTAAGTGCCTGTTCAAAAACTATTCATTTTGCAAATTCTAAATTTTTTTAGTGCAGCGTTTTTGAATACGAAACATGTGGCTTGCACACGCTCAGTCGCCGGAATCGCCCTACACCCCCATAAATTTTTTCACCATGGTTTTTGATCCTGAAATTTTTTCCACCCACACTCTCAGCATCGACAGTTTCTCTTGGGACACACGGTATATTGCTTCATACACTCTCCCCTCTTGAAATAGAGCCACTTTTTTTAATTTGAAAAGCTGCTACTACTCTTTAAATATGCACGCGCGCGCGCGCACACACACACACGCACGCACGCACGCACGCACACGCACACGCACACGCACACGCATACGCTTATATATAGAACTGTGAACAAGCGGGAAAAACGAAGGTCCATTTTTCCCGTTAGTTCGCAACGGGGAAAAAAGTTATTTTACTCCCGCTTTTCAGGGAAAAAAATTGGTTATTTCAGGGGGCGGGAGTATATAAAGAAAATATGTAAAGGAATGAGGGGGGATAAGGGAGGACGAGGGTGGGTGGGGGGGTGCCTCTTGAAACGGCGGTGACGGCAGCGGCGATATATCTTTATAATTTGGAGAGATATCGCAAAAAAGTTATTTTTGAATAGGCGATAATTTAATTTAATTTATTTTTGAATTATATATTGTTGTTGCAATAATGGCAATGAAAATATATATTTATATAAAATATAGACATAAAGGAAGGTTTGTTTATACTAAATTTTTCAACAAATGTAAATTACTAATATAATGTAGATAGATAGATGTAGATATTGCTTTCAATATTAAAAATTTTACATATTAAAAAGTTTTTTTAAAAGTCAATTCGCAACAAAAATACTTTCGAATACGTGAGCGAAACGAGCGTTATCTGACTAGTTATAAATTAAAATGTTATATTTAGATTACAATTATCATAAGTGGCTACGATATAGTTCAGAAAGATTTCATCGTAAAGGTTACAAAAGCATATTATAAAAACTATTAAAGTGGTCAACTAATTATTTGTGCAACTATTCTCTGAAAATTGGGGAACTAAAGTAGCTTTTTTCGCTCAAACTTTTTGTTCTCGTTGAAAAAACAAAGCTAGTACATTACATGTGTATAGTATGTGTAATGTGTATTATTAGCGTATATATATGGACCGGCCAATTTTTTTTATTCAAACTATCCTAAATCTCTTCTACTCGGAGAAATAGAACTCCCTAATTTTTTCAGATTTTGCTTCAATATATTTTTTATTTCTACACCCATGTCTCGTTTATCAAGCTACACGTCTTGAACAACACACCGAAATAAAAAGTAGTATTACGATGTAATTGCGAAGAAAAAAGTAGAATATTCCTATATAACCAAATGTTGGCCTAAGCTAAAAAAAGGCTCGTGAGAGTACTCTTTTTGTTTAAAAAGGAAAAATGAATAATTTTGAGAACACACTGATCGAACTAGGTTTTTTCTGCGTTAATTAAAAAAAGAAAAACTGATGAAATATATCCACTTTGTCAATAAAAAGTTACGGGCCAAAAACGAAGGATAGAGCAAGGCGATTTTGGCGCTTTGACTTTTAGAATTTGAAGTTGTATCAGTCTTCCATAGCCTTTAGATATTCAGTTATACATGGTCGTTACGGAAAAAGCCCGCAGGATGCCTTGAATGACATTTCTGTATGGGATATGTTGAAGATGTGTTAAATAATACTTTTTGTAACATCGATGCGAACAAGTACCTATACCTATAGTACTTACATTTATTTACCACGGAAGTATTAGGTCATGTTTATGATATCCTACAGGCTTTTCTCGTAAGTATTTCAAGGTTAGGTCCTTTGCTTATATTAAAGTTAGTTAATTTAATTAGCACAATACACTCGTACGTGAACAATTTATTTACATGAAAAAAAATTGTTTAATTTGTTAGGCCATTTAGTTTTTCAAAATTGTCTAACAATAGAAAAGAGAGAAACAATAGATATAACAAAAAGTATACAATAAAAAAAATTAAGACTCGTTCGCGTCTGATTTTATTGCCTTTTGCCTCTTTGAGCTGCAGAGGATATACATTGGTGAAATCAGGATTACTATATCTACTATAGACTATATTAACACATGTGTAGCTCCTCAGGAAAGCGGTTTTTAACAAAAATGTTTAGAACACTTTTTTAGAAAATTTTCTCAGCTTGTAAAAAAAATACTGTAAAAAGATATATATATATATATATATATATTGTAACGTGGCAAATTGTTGTCACGTCACATCGGGTTCCGAGCTGCCGGGGTAGAGCGTCTCAAGGCCGAATGAATGGAATTTGAATGCATGTGGTAATGGCGTATGTTTTTCTTCTGAGCAACAACGCGACGAGCGGAGAGATAGCGGCGAGAGGAGGAAAATACGGAGAACTTCTCCGACACTCATTCAAGGGCGAGAGGAGGAATGAGGGAAAGAGGATGTCTGTCTCCGACGTTGCAACGGGTACCCAGACTCATCCAGGACGTTTAATCCGTTCATCACTGAAGAGTGGACGTAGGTGATGAACCAGCGGGGCTTCCTACGTGAGCGTCTGATGCGGCAGGACCAGCGTGATGGCTGCCCTCCCATGGACATCTGAAGTAAAACAGCGACTTCGGCGCTCTCGATAACAAGCGTATCCAGAACGAAAGGCCTAGGCAGACGGATATGCCGGGAGTTATCTTGTACTTCGTAATTTGCGCTTTACCTCGGTTGCGTGCGAATTATCTGTGTGTTTGCTGGCTACCTATTGTAACGAGCATTCAAATCTCGCGGCTACCTGCTCCAGCGCCGTTGATAATCGAAGCGGCTAGTGCGCATGCGTGGCGGTCGGCGATGCGTGAGGCGAACGAGCCTGTTGCGGCGCGAGAGCGCGGGCCGTCGGCCCAAGCGATCCGACCAATGGGAGCGCGCGCTGAGCGGCGGCAAGGGAGAGCGAGAGCGCGAGGCGAGCGACGAGTGCGCGAGCCGGCACTCTCCTGCCCCGGCCGCTCCAGCTCGGACAGCTCACCGCTTGCTCCCTGGGATTTCCTTTGTGATTAGTGCTACCTTTTACTTGTGCTACCTGGACCTGGAGGATCCTTTCGGCTTGGACGATAGGACGAGGATTGGGATAAAGGTCAGTGGGTTGATTTCGAAATTACAATCTAAGTTTCCCTCGCGGGCGTTGCGCAGTTCCACGCGCGACCTTTTCTACGCGGCGTTCTTTGTCTATCGTGAACGCGAACACCAGCGCGGCTAACTCGGCTAACTACGTCGTCTCGTCTTGATTAAGGTTTTATTATTAAGAGTGTATATCTGCGAGTGCGTGCTACCTCGGGCTACCTGTTCGTGTATCGGGAGTGATATCGACGTTAGCTTCGGGGCTACCTGTTCTGTTTCGTCCGAGTGAATCTTGAGTGCGGCGGAAAATTACGTCGGCGAGTACAGGGTGGACTCGTCCGACGTTCGCGGTAGTTTAGAGGAGCGAGAGGTGCCGTAAGTCGTTGGAACGCGGGCAGGCTCTCGGCCTAACGTAGGTTACGCGGTAGCGATCAGACGAGGAGTGTCCGAGAGCTATCATAGGATAAGTTTGAGTGAACGGTCGTGGTGAGACCAAGTGCAAATGTACGATTTTGCTTTCGGGCATAGCGAGAGTGTGCGTCGCGGTGACGAGTGTGAATGTTGTGCCTTGAGACGCGCGAGAGTCCGTCCGTCTGACTCGGGGCTACCTTGCCATTAGTTGTTTAAGTGCGCGGATACCTTTACGGAAAATCATTAGATTATATAGCGTGCGGATATAAAGCGGGAATGAATTGGCGAACAAAGTTTGTGGCTACGTTACGCGAGTAAAGTGTTCTAACGTGAAAGAATTGTGTTAAGTGCTACCTACCGGCTCACTTTATATCTGTCGAATAATTTGTGTTATCAATAAATGAGAGCTCTCTGTTAGACGGGTGTACTTCTGTCATTACCGAACCACCCTCTCTTCTTACTGAAAGAGTCGGGCTGAGCTAGCCACTCTACGCGACGACATCTCCGCGTATCCGACCCAGTCTATTCCGCCTTGCTCCTGCTTGAGTCTCGCACAAAGGAGCCGCGAGGCTCTGACGCTGAGGGACAGCATCTGGCGCCAACCGGGATCACCAGGAGAGATTCCCTGGGAGCAAGGCCGATACATAGCGTGTGGCCAACGCGAGAAATCCACACGTTATAATATATATGTGTGTGTGTGTGTGTGTGTGTGTGTGTGTGTGTGTGTGTGTGTGTGTGTGTGTCATTGAAAATTTTAAAAATAGCTTACATCGCTTTGAAAAAAATACAGATATGTTATAAAAACATTCTAAGTATAAAAGTATTCTTGACATTTTACATAATTTTACTTCGTTTTCGAGTAAAATTATGTAAAATGTCAAGAATACTTGAATTTTTTTCACAATATAACTGTATTTTTTTAGCTGTATAAGCTATTTTAAAAAATTTCAGTTGCCTAATCGATTTGTTGATGTTAGAAAAAGGTCAATAGTCATTACGAGATAGCGCAGATACTTTTGCACTGAAAAAAGCTATTTTCATGATTTTTTACTTTAGTCCCTAGTCGCATAATGAACCATTTTTATCTCTATTATTAGTCCGGGAGCTCTGTATTTTTGTTGGCTACTTTCTTCTAAGTTTAATTTTATTCTAAAAATATCTTAGTAGTAACCCTCTGAAAGTAACCCTGAAGTTTCGACTTCGGGCCTGATCGGGAACATTGTTATTATTGCAAAATAAACTTCAAAAAAGCACTTTTTTCAGTTTTTTGCGAATAACTATTTTTTAACTCATTTTATGCAATGCGATAACCCGACACTACCGTTTTCTAAAAATATCCTTTTTCTGATACATAAACAACATTTACACAAGCTTCATATGCATATATTGAGCAAATAATTATTTTCATGTTCGTATGTGCATGATATATGAGTAATTTCACAGGATACTGGAAACTTCTGGGGGCCTGGAAGTCGCAAAAATTTACCAGACCCATTTTTTCTGGTTTCTGGGACCCCTCTAAATAAGAAACCATTCGAGTTACTTGATTATCGGTTGCCACCCGGCTTTCCGATCGAAAAAATCCAAAAATTTTCATAAATTTTCTTTTGTATTTTTACTGCCGAGCGTATTATTTGTATATTGTGAACTCTATGGGACTTGGCGCTATACTTGTTTTATATAGAAAGAAAGTGTAGATCAAGAGCTTTAAATTGAGCCTAAAATTTTTGAAATCGGATGCACTGGTCACGAGCTATGTACATTTGAATACAGCTAATTACTTATAGAGCTCGCGAGATTTTCAATTTTTTTCAAATCCTCGTTACTTTTGATCAAGTCAAGTGATTTTAAAGTTTAATAACTTTAATTAAAGCTGTTTTCCTCTACTTTTTTACTAACAAGTCTAAATATTTGTAGTGAGCTATATATATACTTTCAAAAAACTGATCTGCTTTTAAGCATATATTTTGGTCAATGGATAAACAAATTTTAATTTAGACTTAAAAACCAAAAAGTAGACGAAAAGATCTTTAATTTGAGATATTAAATGTTAAAATCGAAGTACTGGATCGATAGTAACAGGGATTTGAAGCAAGTGAAAAATGTCTGGTTTTTTTGAAAAATCGAGCTATTTCGTCAAAATCAAACCAAAGCACTTTTTTCAAATTGTCATAATTTTTGATCCAGTGATCCAGAGATCAGGACTGGATGACCGAATCATTTTTATCTCTTAAAATATCAATTTTATGAAAGTAACTTTTGAATTACTTCATCGCACCGATCAATTATTGATCTATATAGTCAGTCAAGGAGTAAGAAAATTCAGTACTGCAAGAACTGCAAGTTTTTTCCAATGTCTATTTTATGGTTGCGATTTATAGTTGATGACGTCCTGATTCTATCAAGAAGGTTTCTGCATATGAGACTGGTCGAGAACATTGTTTTTTTTGCACTAAAATCTAGTTAAACAAAACCAGTTAAAAAACCATTAAAACCATTGCATAAAAATCAGTTAAAAAAGTGTGTTTTTAATTTCATCGAAACAGCTTAGTTATTATTCATGGTAAAAAATGGTTTTATATAAAAGTTGTTTAGAATTAAATTTATAGCACTGGATGGCATAAATCCGTACTTATGCTACGGCTATCAGTGATATAACATGACTCGCTACGCTCGTGCGCTAACTATACGTTGCCAGAATGGATTTCAATGATACAAATGGCCGTGACTGTGGACTTATGCTAGTCTCTCTGCGTTCTTGCACTTGTATACATCGTATCATAAAGTAGCCACTGGAATCATAATGTACTAATTTTTACACGATAGGCTCAGCGAAAATTAAAAGATGACTTTATTTATTCTTAGCCAGTTAAAAACAGTATGAACAATCCAAAATATCCAGTCCGATTTTACTATCTTAAAATGGCGACTTATTTGCAAAATTGTTTTTATAATCATTGAGTTGCTTCCAAATCTAAACCCGTTAATGAAAATTGATCAAACAATATTTAATTGACTATTTATAACGTACTTAATAATCGCGAAAATAGTACATTACGATACTAGTGGTATTAGTCATATTTTGTGTCCCTGCGGATACTTATAAGCGCACAAGCTCAGTGAGTGAGGTTAGGGTAATGCCATTAACGGGATGTCGTAGCCACAAATCAGAAGTAATAGGGTCACGTGATACGATCGTAAGTGTTGGTTCGGTTGGTGGCGCCATCTGCTTCTCGAAGAAAGATTCGGCAGATGGCACTTTAACACAATTTTACTTTGCTTATACGTATTTAAACATTTTTTTCATGGTCATTCACTGCATATTTTATTTAATACTTTTTTTTCTATTATTTATTTGTTTGTTTTTCCGATTTTTTTTATTGTTTCGATTTTTTCTTATTTTTTATGTTCTGTTTTTTTGTTTTTTTTATTTCCATTTTTTCTTATTTTTTGTTTGTTTTTTTTCGATTTTTCTTATTTTTTTGATTTTTTCTTATTTTTTTATGTTTGGTTTTTTCGCTTTTCCTGATTTTTTAAAATTACTTATTGTAAGCAAAATACAACAAATAAATTAACATTGAAACATTATATTAGTAATACTGAAATATTAGTACAAATATTCAAGCATTATAATAAGCAAAATAAATTTTTCTAAGATATCTATAATATTAGCATCACAAAAAATTGAACACAATGGCATCACATAGTATCTGTAAATATTTATCTATTCATTGTTTTGTTTTCAGTTATTGAAAGTCCTTTGCTGTGATAATCATAGGCATGCAGAATTTAAAACTAGCGCGCCACGCTCGCCCGGTCTATTAATGCTCACGTTTTGCGTGCGTCTGATCTACCGATGCTTACATTTTATACAAGTTTGAAAAGCAAACCTACATAAAATGTATAGTACAGATCGAATAGTATATTATTGTATAGTGAAATTATTCATTCACTGAATGAATTTGGGGTTGATCTGATGCATCTATAAAAGATACTTGGAAAAAATTGTATTGTTTTGAGATCTACAACATTTCTATTTAACTTTTGAAATACTTAGAATTTAAGTTATGGCCAAAAGACCGTTTTTCGAAAATCGAAAAAATGTCGGCATATGACATATACATGACATCGAACCCAAATTTATTCTGTCGCGATATTAACATAAGAAGAGTTTATAAAAAAAATTTGGATCGGTTGGAACTAATTTCGCAGAAATAATCGTGGCCAACTGAAATTTTTCTTTAAATAGTCAGTTTTTTTAGCTTTACAATGTACAAGCTTTACAAATATTTTTAAAATATCTACAACTTTTATATTTAATATTTTTTATGTAAAACGTATACCTGAAAAGTTTTATTATGACATTACGAATTATTTTCATATTAAAATTTGATTTTAGCATGTTAAAAGGAAAAAGTTGTATTTTTTGAGATCTACATCATTCCCATTCAACTTTTTTGTGTAAAATGGATAGAATTTGAGCTGTATGATGCTCAAAAAAATTATTACATCTCATTTGATTCATAAATATTGTTACAAAATTAGGCTCAACTACATCCCAACAAAATAATCTCGGTATTATTACGAAATATAGTCTACGGTGAGTATGCAACCGTTTCCTCCAACAATAGCGCTGACCCCGTAGGTCTTGGAAGAGGTTTTATTCGTGTACGTACTTATCTACGATTCTAAAACAAATTGTTATAAAATTAGGAGTGACTATTTTCAAACAAAATAATTTCGTTATTGTTGCGAAACATAGTCTACGGGGAGTGTTCAACTGTCTTCTGGAACATTTGCGCTGACCCCGTAGGTCTTGGAAAAAGTTGTATTCCAAAATGCACTCATCTATGAAGCTAAAACAAATTATCACAGCGTATTAGATTCATAAATATTGTTATAAAATTAGGCGCGGCTATATTCAAACAAACTAACCACGTTATTAATGCGAAATATAGTCTACAGGGAGTTTGCAACTGTCTTGTCAAACAGTCGTGCTGACCCCGTAGGTCTTGGAAAAAGTTTTATTCGTATACACACTCATGTATGATGCTCGAAAAAATTATTACATTTTATTAGGGTCATAATCATTGTTATAAAATTTGGCCTACACACCCAACAAAATCCCTGCATCCCAACAAAATGATCTGGTTATTATTACGACATATAGTCTACGGGGAGTGTGCAACTGTCTTCTGGAACAGTATCGCTGACCCTGTAGGTCTTGGAAAAGGTTTTATTCGTAAATGCACTCATCTGTGAAACAACATTTTCGTAACGGTGCATTTGCGCAATTTAGAAAGCTGTCAGCTGGCTGACAGTAGAGCAAACATCAATAGCGCCATCTGCGTTGAGCATTGAAAACAGTTATTTTCATGGCCATCATTCACTGTCTCCGTCTCGAGTCGTACTTTTCGTTATTTGCGAAAATGATTTATCAATTTCTGTCACTCCAAGTATGTAATAGTGCTAAATTGTGTAAGGAAATGTTATTAGCTAACGATGTTAGTGTGCACAACTTGACTTTTCTAATATTACGCAAAATAAGGACAAGTGACGTCATTGACTACTTTTCATCAGCTCACGTCGTACTTTACGTTGTTTGTTGCTAATATGCAACTGAGTGCAAAAATTGTTGGTGCTAATTGTTCCTTACCGTGATAAGAATTGTTATTAGCTAAAATTGTACAAGTTATGTGTTTAGTTATCCTTATCCTACTCTAAAACGTGTAAGACTGTATGGGCGCGGCCATGTTGAAGCTAAAAAATTTCGATTGGCTACATTTGCTTGCTCGTTCGCGATGGGCTATTCGTTCGAGTGCGCGCGTATTTCGAGTAGTTTGAAACTTCTTTAGAATTATTAATAAAAATTAGTCGCGAATTCCAATTTTTACAATTTGAATACGTTACAAATGTTTGGAATGAGGTTGAGAACGATTTAAAAAATCAGTACTTTTATGAATATATAGGTATAGTGTATACAATACATAGACATAGTAAGTAGTGTGTTCAAGTGTACATAATCTTCATTTACCTCGATGGTCTAGTTTATGTATAATTTAAAAACTGTTTTGTGGTATGTTACACCCTACACTTCCGACGTTTCGGCTATGATAACGCTATAAGAATGACTTAAGACATGAGTAACGTACGATTTTTTATAGCACTGACTAGCATAAATCCGCTGTTAGTGTAATAAGCAGTCCATTCTGGTACCTTGAGGTTCGTGCACGAGCCTAGTGAGTGTGATAATCACCGTACCATAATGTACTACTCATATCACTGATAGTAGTGACATAGGTGCAGATTTATGCCATCTAGTGCTATAAAGATTTTTTAAAAATTAATATTTAATAATATTTTTTACGACAAACTTCTGTTGCTATGGACGTTATTCAGTGAGTTTTTACTTTCGAATAGAGCTCAATTGAATTCTCGGATCAGTGCAGATACTTTTGCAGTGAAAAAAGACATCATTGTAAATTTTTTGGTGCTGATCGGAAAGATCGAACTATGAAAAATTTTAATTTAAAGGTTTGAAAACTAGACAAAATTCTCTACAAAATCTCTTATACACTTATATCTATAGTACAAAATGCTTTCCTGAGGAGCTATGAATTAATGAAATTCGACAAAAAATGAAAAACAAACAATTAAAATGTCAACTTTGATCTTCTGTAACTCGAAGAAATGGGCTGGAAAAAATCTGAAAAAAAATCAGGACCACCCATGACACGTATTATTATACGTATTATTATTATAGACGTATATTATTATAAAGAGCGACGATGGATCAATCGGTAAAGTATCGAGCTAGAAATCCAGAAGGCTTGGGTTCAAGCCTGACTCTTGACGATTTTGGGGACATCTCTTTGTTTACATACGTGTCTATACATTTGAACTCCAGTGGCTCGGATTCCACTGTGTGCAACGTGTATATTTCACTGTACATAAAAATATTGGTCCCCATTGCTCTGCGCGAGTAGTATTTTAAAATAATGGACTCAATGCACTGAAATTAAATACTTGCTAGCGCAAGCAATGCAGAACCATATCAGACTCGTATGAGGACTTGAAAAAGCTGTAAAAGTAAAAAAACACCTTTAGAATATTTTTCACAGTTTAGGGGAAAACAGAATTTTCAAGCTTTTATTTAACAGAAAACCACCCGTATATGTATAGGTGTATAAGTGTTCTATGTTTTTTACATTTTTAGGCACGACCACGACATGGTAGAGCCTTCTTTTTAACATGTGTCTCGATCATTGTTTGTTTCACTATCAGGCATTCCCTTAATACCATTGATATTACTATTAAGAAGATTGACGGTATTATTATTATTATTATTATTGTTGTTGTTATTATTATTATTATTATTATTATTATTATTATTATTATTATAATATTTTTATTATTATTATATTAAAGATATTATTTATGAAACACTATGGGACGGATAACTCAGGGACTAGAACCGTCTCTTCCTTTTTTACAGACAACCGCCCCGATGTTTAAATAATTTTTTAGATTTATAGACGCTAAATTGTCATATTTTTCGTTTGGCATATAAATTGTCACATTTTCGGTACGGGATTGTCGATGATATAATTTTATAATCTATTTTTCTCATTATGGATTGCGTAAATTATGCAAGGTGGAGCGCAGAAGACTTTTATACTTGGTAAACAAAATATTAAAGATTTTCCAGAGTACTATGTCATAAAAATGTTGTTCTTTGTTTGATTACCTAATTTTTATGATTGTTGTAAATATCTTTTGTCAAGGTTCTTATCATTAAATCATATAGTAAAATAAAGAAGATGAATTGCTGAAAATTCTTCAACAAATAAATATTGATTTTTTTGCTCTGAGTGGAGCGCAGGACTAGAATTACTTTAAGTGCATTTCTTGTCTATAACTTTTTTATTTTGTCGGTATAACGCTAAATTTTTAATATCTAATTATATTCCTTATAAAAAATCTATAAAATCCTGTATTTTATTATGCATGTCAAAAAAGGAATAGAAAACCGAGTTCCGTAAGACGACGCGTTAAAAATGACTTTTTTAACCTTGTTTTTTTTTTCAGAAATTTAGCTGGGAACCACAATTTTTTAGCTAGAATGTGAATTGTTCGAGGTTTAAAGACTAATTTTTAACACTACGAGTTCAAAATTACATTACAAAATGCATCGCATATAGGTAAACCTATGAAAAATCATACTCTTTTTGTCCAAAAAGGAAAAATTAATAATTTTAAGATCACTCTGACCGGACAAGGTTTTCTGTTACGTTAGTGAGTCAATCCTATTATATTGTTGTATATCCCAGAACATTGCCATTATTGTAAAAGAAAGTTCAAAAATGCATTTTTTTGGTTTATTCTACGTAGTTTTTTTATTACTAACAATACGTAAAAAGTTGTGTATGAAAATTGTTCACAATTGAATTTCGTACAAGTTACATGTAATCCCGAGTGCAAAATTAAATTTTTTACTTTTTATCGATCCTACTATTCTGTAGGTGCGTCGAAAATTTTTTCAATTTTTATTCGTACAAGATTTTTTTTAAAAGCGCTGAAAAAATAGATACGCAGTATTTAGTTGCATGCGAAAATTTTTTTTATTGCATAATTTACCAACGCTTCATATTAAGAAGTGAGAAGCAGACGTGGATAAGAGAAGGAAGAGAGATCGTTTTTTTGTGGCCTGAAGACTCGGATTCACCAAAAAAGTACGGTGTTCATATCATTATGTAGTCAAGTAAGAGTTTTAACATACGTCGATTGCTAATATTTTTAATTTTTTATACTGATGTACTCGTTATATAAACTCACTCAAATTTAAATATTTACTCTATAAGTATTATTTTTTGTTAGCCAATGAAAAAGCATTGATTGATGCAATGGATGAACTGGTTAAAAGTCTAAAAAGTAATAAGCGAAAATACAAATCTACGAAATCTAAAAGCTCAAATGCAACTTCAACTAGTGACAAGAATGTGGTACATATGTTTAATATTTTTTCAGATCAAATAACTATTTCTATTTTATCATAATAATTTACGATAAAATATATCAGGAAGAATCGTTAAAAAAGGCTAAAGTGTTTATGGAAAATGACATTTTTAAAAGAATCCTACCAGAAATTCATAATCAAGTTAATGATCCTGGAAAATCTGCCTTAAAAAACAAAAGTAGCCCTGCAGCTTTTGCTATTGATGAGATGAGTAAAGATCCAAGCTTCAAAAGGGATATAAATACCACCATGTAGATTTGGATTCATGCCTCAGTCATCTGACTGCAGCTCAAGAGTCGTTGAAGTCTGTTAATGAGGTTAGTTTTTATATATGTCTAATACAATAAATTTAAATTAAGTTTAATTAATTTTTTGTATGGCATGTTAGAAACTGGCTTTTTTTAATGAAACGACTCGCTCCGATGAAATGTCAGTGGGATCTCGCAGGTCTTTTTTTTTTTATTTAAGCAATTTTAATCCCTTGTGGGGATTATTTTGCTGTAACAAAATTTACAAACTTCAAAATTATTACAGTAGTATATTACATTCTTTTCAGTACAGGTATATTGTATTACATATACTTTTCGTGGGGTTTGTTAGTAATACATTGCATGATAGTGGTAGGTACATTTTTAATTTGCGTAGTTTTTTGATGAATGTTTCTCGCTGCTTATCATATTTATTGCATTGCCAAAGAACATGGTTAAGATCTTCATATTCGTAGTTACATGAACAGCTCGGATCGTTTATTACATTCATTTTTACTAAAGACGCATTAAGGTTATAATGACCTGATCTACATCTATTTATTGTCGTGACAATTTCTCTCGTAAGGTTTTTATTGTGGTACCATGGTTTTGAATTTCGTAGATAATAATTTTCAAAATAGAATTTACCTATTGTTTGACTCTGCTCAATGATGTACGTACATGTATTTTGTGTTGATTTTTTCTTAATTGATTTTTTGAAATCGGAGAACGGAATAAAATATTCGTCTGTAACTTGTTCGGTCGCAGCTTTAGCAAATCAGTCGGCACTTTCATTACCACAGATTCCAATGTGTGCTGGTATCCAAAAAAATTTAAGCTGATTAGAATTATTTGATCTTTTTGTAAACTCTATGGCTTTTTTTTCTAATGTTAAAAACGTATGGATTTGTTTTAATGTTTACTTTGGGTTGATTAATTGACAGTAAAGCACTCAAGGAGTCTGTGAAAATGATAACATTGTTATTCGCCTGAGTAAGAGCTACATCTACAGCATCATTTATGGCTACGCATTCTGCAGTAAATATTGACGCTTGTTTGTGGAGACTTCTCGTGGTATATATTTGTAGTTTTTCGCATATACAAGCGCTTCCGACTGATAGTGAGTTTTCCGATTTACTTCCGCCTGTATAGATAGCATAAGCTTTTTGATCGCGGATAAGTTCGTCTATAATTTTGTTTGGGTTAGAAGCCGTTTTCAGTGTCTTTCCCCATTTTGTGTCAACATCAATTGGACTATAGAGAGTATTGTATTCGTGTGTAACAATATGATATTGTTGCTTATTGCTGTAAGTTGGTGTATTTATTTGGCTTATGCTATCTATAAATACCACCATGTAGATTATTAACCATGAAGTAGTCGGTTAAATTTATGTTTTATGTTATTATTTTGAATTAGTTTGGCAAACTGAGTGATTATTTCGTATATAGGAAGTTGAACATTGCTTTTAATCTTAAGCAGATATGAGTTACAGAGAAATGCGCAGCGCTCTCTAATCAGTAGTAACTTTGACTCGCCAAGAAGGATATTATGAGGGGTGCTCTTTCTATAACCGAGCATTAATCGTATAGCTGCATATTGAATTCGCTCAAGCTTTTGCGCTAGTGTCTTTTGTACAGGATAATAAATAAAACATCCATATTCTAGAATGGAGCGAACGAAGCTTTTCTATATAATGGTAAGCGTTTCGGGATTTGTTCTACACCAGGTAGTTTGAAGAAACTTTACTATATTCAACGATCTTAAGCATTTGTTTTCAACTTCTTCGATATGATTTTTAAATGTTAGCTTGTAATCAAATGTGACTCCCATAAATCTAGCTGTTTTATTAGATTTTACGGTTATGTTTTTAATCTTAATTTCTGTTTGACCTGGGCAGATGTTTTGTTTATTAAAATGTACAAATACAGTTTTATGTGGAGCTAGTTCCAGACCTATGCTATACAAGTTGTCATATAATGTGTCGATGGCTTTATCTAATAGTTTTTTGCTTTTTTCAATTGTCGGCCTGCTTATGCATTGTAAAGCGATATCGTCCGCAAATTGAGTTACAGTTACCAGGGTTGCAAAGAATCGATTCAATTTTGAATTTAATTCCATGAAATTCACAATTCATTTTTGAATTGTGAATTAGTTATATAATAATTCACAATTCCTTTTTGAATCGTGAATTGCTTTTCATATAATTCACAATTCTTTTTTGAATCGTGAATTGTTTTTTATATAATTCACAATTCTCTTTTGAATCGTGAATTGTTTTTCATATAATTCTAGTCCGGGCGTCAGGGAGTTCAAAAGGAATATCATTAAGTTTCTTCTAACTTTACTTTTATGATTGAAATATGTTATTGGTAACTTACTCAAAATGACCCTAAAGTCTCGACTTCGGGCCAGGTCGGGAACATTGTTATTATTGCAAAAAGAATTCCGAAAATGCACTTTTTTTTAGTTTTTCGCGAATAACTTTGTTTGTAACTCATTTCACGTAAAAAAAAATAGAGATGAAAGTTGTTCAGAATTGAATTTCATATAACAAACATGTATTGCCGACCGCAATATTAATTTTTTTAGTCGTTAAATTGTTAAACGAAAAAAAAATTTTTTTTAAATTTCATATTGCCACAGATTTTATAAAAAATTATATTTTTCATTGAATAAGTACTCAATGATGAGTTATAGTAGGAACAATGTAAAAATCATTGTCCGATCTGGATATCTCAACATGGCGTCTCATTGCAAAATTATGTATCTCAAAATTTTAAATTGCCCATGGAGCGATAACTTGATCCAAGTGCCTTTAATCGACAGCTTATAAAGTACTTAATAAATGCTAAAAAGAACTTTTTTAAAAATTAATATTTAACAACATTTTTAACAACAAATAATTTTTATTTTCGCCAATTTTAAGGTTAGAGAAACGCAGTATAATGCATCTTAAAGTACGTAAAAAACCATGAATTCTCGTATAAATTTTGTTGCGATTCGACCAATAGGAGCCGAGATACGAAAATTTTTTCAATGGACAATCACGTCGAAACTACTTAAAGAAAGATATATTAATAAACTACTTAGAAAGATATATTAATTAGAACAGGTGGCGGCAGCGTCGTCGCGCCGCGATTACATATCTTGCAGATAATTATCTTTAAAAATTCGTATGTCAAAAAATATTCAAACTACAGAATTTTTATTCTGCCCTTTTAAGTTGCACTTGAGTACGTCTATTAATTAAAAATAAGGAAAGAAAGATATATTAATGGGCAAAAGGTATTCACAGGTGTGAAGAAGATTTGATGCCTGTGTACACTTTAGTATGTCGCCAGACGTCAACGAAATCAGAATGGGCAATAGAAGTTGTAAAGGAAACTCACTGGACGCAGAGCCTAAAGTAAGTTTTAATCTAAACTTTTGCGAATTTTGCGAAGAAATTTTGTTTCCAATTTTTGATATTATCACAGTTTTTTCAAAAAAAAAGATTATAAACATCGGATAAGCTCTCAAATATGACATTTAGTGAGAACAACGTAAAAATTGATGTCCGATCTCGATATTTCAAAATGTCGTCTTATTGCAAAATTATTTACCCTAAAATTTCAAATTCATTTCCTAACTGCCCATGGAACGATGAATCGATCCAACCGCGTTTAATCGATAGCTTATCACGTACTTAACAAACGATAAAAAGAACTTTTTTAAAAATTAATATTTAACAACTTTTTTAGCAATAAATAGTTTTTATTTTCGCCAATTTTAAAGTTAGAAAAACGCGGTAAAATGAGTCTCAATGTACGTAAAAAAACCATGAATTTTCATATAAATTGTGTTTAGATCCGACCAATAGGAGCTGAGATACGTAATTTTTTTCACTCGGCGATTACGCCGAAACTACTTCATATTTTTAGTTAAAATTCAGTATAGTGATTGCTCAAATAATACTCTAAATGATGACAGTTTGTCCGATAGCTGTAATGGGCTTTGTTTCTGTAAAACAACCGATGAACGGATGCGAAATCAGCGCGCGCGGCCGCTCGGCTCTCCGGCCGAGCGACGTGGTGGTGGGGGGTGCGCCGGGCGGCGGCGACAGGATTCGCCCACGTTAGTTGTAATTTGATTATCTCGGTAACAAAAGCTGCTATTGCCATACAATTTTTTTTCATTTAACGTGTTTTTATCTCAGCTTTAACACCATGCTCGCTATGCTCGAAAACCCCGTGCCCATTATCGTTAAAAAATCGTTATTCATAAAATATTCAAATAACAGATTTTTGGTTCTACCCTTTTAAGTTGTTCTTGAGTACGTCTATCCACTAAAAATATGGAACGAAAGATTTATTCATTATAACAGGTGACGGGAGCCGTAACGCTGCGCCATTTCTTATCCTGTAGATAATTATTGTTAAAAATTCGTTCTTCACAACTAATACTAATATTAATGATTTATATTGCAGATTGAGTATCCAAAATGGTTGGGCGTTGAACAAAGCAGCTTCGCCGAGCTGTCAGCCGCAGCGCCATCGCATTAACAACAGCAGCAGCAGCAGCAGCAAAAGCTTCTGCAGCAACAGCAGCAGCAGCAGCAAAAGCTCCTGCAGCAACAGCAACAGTTGCTGCAGCAGCAAAATCAGCAGCTGCAGGAGCAGAAGCAGCAAATGCAGCAACTGTTGCAACAGGTGCAGCAGCTGAACCAGCAACAACAGGAGCCGGAGCTGCAGCAAAATTTTAAACAGCTGCGGCTGCAAGAGCAGCAAAAGCGAAAATCTTCAGATGAGGAAGATGAGCAGCAGCCGGCAAAAAGAAAATGCAAAAGGCAGGAGGATCAACTGGCAGCCCCACATATAATTGTGGTGCCGCCGGTTATCCAGCCAAATTATGACAGGAGGGGTGACCATAATTATAATGGTACGTATATCGTTTCTTTTTTTCACTTATCTTAAAATATTTCTAGATTTTTTAATATTATTCATTTATTTATAGGTGTACGTTGGAGAAGAGCAGGTGGACGGGGTAGGAGGACCTGGTATAATCGGAGGGGACGGCCGTACATTCCAGGTCCTCAAAAACCTTATTATTATTAAGTTTTTCGAAACGAATATTACGAATAAGTTTTATAAATAAATACATTCGTCAATATATGAAATCAATACATAAAAAGCATTTGTTCTTATTCCTAATAGTCCTTAATCCATTACATCCCAAACGAACAAAATTTTAATATTTTAATATTATTACTTACTAATAATAATATAATATAATAATATATATAATACTTTAATATTATTATTATTTATTTATTACTTACCTTGATAATCTGCATCATTAATTAAGTAAATAAATAAATTAAATAAGGAATTGTGAATTATATGAAAAACAATTCACGATTGAAAAGAGAATTGTGAATTATATAAAAAACAATTCTCGATTCAAAAAAGAATTTTAAATTATATGAAAAGCAATTCACGATTCAAAAAGGAATTGTGAATTATTCTATAACTAATTCACAATTCAAAAATGAATTGTGAATTATACGACAAACAATTCACGATTCATTCTTGAATTGTGAATTATAGGACAAACAATTCACGATTCATTTTTGAATCGTGAATTATACGACAAACAATTCACGATTCAATTTGAATTGTGACAAGCAATTCACAATTCATTTTTGAATTGTGAATTGCTTGTTATATAATTCACAATTCAAAAATGAATCGTGAATTGTTTGTCCTATAATTCAAATTTTTGCAACCCTGACAGTTACACTTTTAGACAAGTTTTTTGTTATTTTTGATACATACAGGTTGTATAGTAGTGGACTTAGTATATATTGTCCTTTCGGATAAGGTGAATTTAAGAAATTCAATTAAGTTAGTTGGGCATCCAATTTCTGACAGTTTTTCTAAGAGAATGTTTATGTTAACATTGTCGAATGCCCCACTAACGTCTAAAAATGCTGCTAAAAGGCTTTTCTTTTTACTAAACGCTTTGTCTGTATTAAGAGTTAGATTGGCTAAGTTTTCGATCGTAGATTGACCTTTCCTAAAACCTGCTTGACTTTTAGGGAAAATGTTGTGGTGTTTAATCCACCATTCTAGTCTATTTTTTAATAAGCATTCGAATAATTTACACAAGCATGAGTTTAGGCTGATCGGTCTGACACTTTCGCCGCCGCTTTTACTTATAAAATGTATATAGGATTCCTACCACTGACCCGGATAACTATTAGTGAGATACATTTCATTATAGATATCAATAAGTATCAACTTGTATTTAATTGGAAGACTTTGTATTGTATAATAATCAATTCCGTCGGTACCCGGCGATGAGTATGTGTTTCTGCTATCAAGCGCTACATTAAATTCCGCAAGGTCGAACGGGGAACTGAGAAATTCGTTGTCTAAACATTGTGGTACCAAGCCTGGATTAGTTTGACACCATGGAGGACTTATTTTGTCTAATGCTGTTTCCATTTTGTCGTGAGCTTGGTGATTCATGGAAGTGTGTGAAGGCTTGACATTTACCCATGAACATTTTAATACTTTGCTTGTGTTCCATACATATGATGGATTAGTTTTATGATTAAGATTTTTTGATAACTTAAGTGAATATTCTTTTTTCTTTATTTTAAATGTTTTGATAGCAATAGCACAATTTTTTTTATAATTGATATAATCTTGGAATTCATTGGAAAATCTCCATTTTTTGAATGCTGCAATTCTAAGTCTTTTGACCTTCTCACACTCAAAGTCCCACCAAGCTACGGGGTTTCTGTGTTTTTTCTGACTAACTATTTTTTTTTGGTGTGTGTTTTCGAATCGTTTCAGACAGAACTTCAGTAAAAAGCATATATTTTTCTTTGGCTAATAGTTCGTCACATTCTGACGTTAAGAATTTATGGAATTCATTATCTAAAGTTTCTATAACCTTTGTCCAATCAGTTTTTTTTTTTTTTTTTTTTTTTTTTTTTTTTTTTTTTTTTTTTTTTTTTTTGAATAAAGCTTGAAAGACTTTTTGTGATATATGCTTTTTTCCACATTTACATTTACGTATAAGGGAAAATGATCAGAGCCCCAGGTTTCATCATTTATGCTAACGTTTACTTAATGGGCTATGTTAGTTGAAGAGAAAATTAGGTCTAAGTTTGATGTTTTACCGGATTTTGGATTTACATAGGTTTTAGTGTGGGTGTTGTGTAGTACTAAGTTGGAGTTTAGGTAACTGTTGAGTATTTTTTTACTATTTGGGTCATTTTTTTCGCAATTCCAGTTTTTATGGTGTGCGTTAAAATCCCCCATGAGGATTACGTGAGAATGAGTACTAGTTTGTCTAAAAATTTCATCGTAGGTAGATTGTGCTAGATTGGAACCTGGGAATCTGTAACAAATGTAAATATTTAGAGAAGGTAGTATGTTAGTAAATTCTATCGCAGCGATTTCGAAATTTTCTTCTTGTACATTTACATTTATTTCTTTGAAGGCAAATAGATTACGTATTAAAACAAAGATACCTCCTCCTTGTGAGTGTAGCCAGCTTCTAAGCATTCTAAGATATCCTCCAATGCACTGTGCGGAATGACTGGTGAAACATTTGAGAATATTAATCTTTGATGTTTAATGATTAGAGGTCTTACTGTTACTTCAGCTTCACCAATCTTTATTTTCTTGTGGGTTTCTGTTAGGTTTTCAACTATGTCTTTGCTTGAGAGATACAGACAAATCCGATTATTGGAGATTCTTGTAGCATATAAAATGGTCTTTTTTTCAATTATGTTTGCCACTGCACTCGTATAGTCCGTCAGAGTTAAACCGTCAACACAATCAATTATTAATCCTTGGTCCCGTTTGGGAAATTCATTTTGCGCTATTGTAGCGTAGCTAGATTTGACTTCGTACAAAAAATTTTCAACACACTTTGGGACGATTGACTATTTTCTGAGGACAACATATTTAAATCACTATGTGATTTTGCACTCGCGAGAATGCCGAGTTGGGAGGGCTTGAAATGCCCTGTGTAGAATATACACGTAGTATATGTGCATTCGCGTTCACGATTTCGCGGAGCGAGAGCTATACACGTGTTGACAGTTCGAAGGCTAAGCTTCGACCCTCGCAGGTCTTACGACATGCCTGCTGAAAATAAAAAAAGTAATTCAGGCTGTACTAAAAAGAGCGAATCGGTTTCATCGAGCAAATCTTGCAGGTCTTACAATATGGATGTCAGCGTTGAAGAGAAAAGATCAACAGCTCCCAATTGTGATGAGGTTACAGCTACTTCGCTATATACTAGATGAATTTGAACCACTACCTTCAACTTCTAAATCTACGGTTATATACCACTGGTCTGACTATAAGTCAGTTTCTCCTCTTCTCGACTTCAACGACTCTGACTTTTCTTTAAATGAAGATCAATCAGACGATAAAGTATTCCTGCCTAATACTGATTCTGATGGGTCTCCATCTCTGATATCAAAATTTTCGAAGACTGCTCACCGAAGAAAACCCATTGTATTTATACAATTTTACAGGTTCGTAATTCTTAATCAAAAATTGATACGGTGTATAATTATGTAATCCTAATTCAAATATTTTTCAACGTAGAAAAAATAATGTGATCATTCAATAAAAGAGAAGGAAGAAAAGAAGGATTTTGACGAAGAGAACGCTAGTCCCTATTCCAAAGACAACTGTTTAACTTTAAAATATTCGCGATGTGACGATTATCAAAATGTAAAAAAAATCATTTTAAGTTCTAGTTTTAAACTCGTAATAATTATTTTTAGTTGCAGTAATTGGTAGTGGGATCGAACGCTTACGTCAACAAAATATCTTTAAAAAATACCAAAGATTCTTGTGACAAGCAGACGACTCTGACAAGAGCTCTGATGCGTATGATCTTCACTGAAGATGCTTTAGCAAAATGTACTGTACGAGGAAAAATTGGTAGCAGACCGGGTTTGGACCAAAATGCAGTTAAAACTATTTTAAGTTATGTTCAACAGTTTGTTACGAAAAATGGTTGGAAAACTGTCGACAACCTAAAAATTATAGCAAGCCTCAACAGGCGGGTTTTGGAAAAAAAACCTATAAAGTCGGAAAAGATTCTAAGTGATAAGGGAGAAAACTAAATGACATTTGATTTGTTTATAAAAACGATATTGTGGGGAGCCTTCTCGAAGCTTCTCCGTGAGCAGCACCGACGCTCTCTTGTCGGGCATGCGTCGGGGGGAAAACCCGAGACCCGCCAGGGGAAAACCCCCGAGACGCGCCAGGGGAAAACCCGAGGCGCGCGCCATGCTTCACCATTGGCGGAGGACTTCGCGCGGGAACCTCCCACCCCGACGTCCAGGCCCTACGGAGTATGCAGCGAAGGAGGGGGACCGACGATGCGAGGCCCAAGAGGGAGCAGGCGCAGTACGGTACTTAAGGGACCGTCGCAGCCGGCGCTCGCTTTTTCGTGCGATGCAGTTCTGCGGGGTACTACTTTTGCTAATAACACCCTAGACATAGTGACTCAATGTAGTGTTTGCCGAATATATAGTTTTCACGCTGACGTATCGATTCTAAGTGATTTTCCCTTCATCGTACGCCAAATCCTTCCCACAATATTGTTATACTTTTATTATAAATTAATACGATTATCACACGTACATACGTATTGTATGTATTGTACTACGTATGTATTTTAGTACGCGTTTTATTGTTGTATGCACAATAAAAATTTTTTTTTATAAATAATGTATACAAATTGTATACATTCGATTATTTATAAAAAACGTATGCAAGCTATTGTATACAGTTTATATAAAATTTGTATGGATTTTTTTTTACTTGGGATGTTACAAAGCGATTAATGCCAATATTGGCTTATGAATTTTTTATATAATAGAGGAATATCTGACGAATATGTATTGATTCATAAAAACCTCCAAGGGTACTTGTATATTTAACAATAAATTCAAAACATTGGAAAAGTCACGCTCGCATCATATATATAGATATGGCGTATCGCACATACTACGCCAATCAAAACAAGAAAGTTTTGTTTTGACTCGCATAGTTACTGTAGAACAGTGAAATATATATATGTTGTACACTGTGGAATCCGACCCACTAATAAAATATAAATATACATAGTTTATCACAATAAAGGGAAAAGAAAATAAAAGACCTTTAGTATGACCTATTAAGCGTTATAAATATAAAATAGACTATATTTGCCTAACGCAAAGTTGGTTGCCTTCAAAGGCGAATAACTTTTGACCAGCGAATCCGATCGTGATAAATTTATATTCAAATGAAAGATCTTTCAACGTACTTCAAGTATATCTATGTGAACAAGTTCGGAATGTTACAATACAATAGACAACGTAGCATTTTTTATGAAAAGCAGAAAAACTGCGTTTTTTCGGATTGTAGCCTGTACCTCTTTGTTGGAATAGGGTTTTAACTAGGCATATTATATTTTATTGTGTTAAATGATCTACGAAACGAGACAAGCATGATTCGATAGTATACAAAAAAGTTCAATTTTTGGCCCTAGTTAAATAGACTTTTTCGTGGATTCACTCATATTCATGGTATGCAGGTGTAACGATAATACTATTTTCAGATTAAAATTTATCTATATTATGCATTTAATGAGAAAAAACGGAAATTTTGTGCAAAAAATGACAATTTTAGGCATTCGTATTCATTTTATAATAATTTAATTAACATAGCAAGAATCATAATTAACATAGGAAAAAAATACATTAAGTGGAAAAAAGTATTGCAATAGCTGTTTTCATTGCTGAAAAAAAGGAATTTACAACTATAGGTTTGCGAAATCCTATCCGCCACCCATGTGCCATATTTCAACTGAAAATATTAAACAGTTTCGACGTAATCGTCGATTGAAAACAAATGTGTTATCTCGACTCCTATTTGTCCGATCTTCTTTTTCCGATTTTCTTACGCACTTTACGATGGAATTTATCACGTTTCTCTAATTTTAAAATTGGCCAAAATAATAACCTATAAATCAACATTTGTTGTTAAAAATATTCTTAAATATTAATTACAAGAAAAATCCTTTTTAAAAGAATACCATGAGCTACTGATTGCAGGTGGTTGCATTAATTTATTGTCACATGCGACAAATAGAAATAATAGAATAACAATTTTGTAATAAGCCGCCATTTTAAGAATTTTTATGTTGTATGAACAGTCAACAGATTTTTAGTGAAGGTGCGATAAATAATAACCATTTTTACATAAACTACGATAATATGAATAAAAAAGATATTTTATTTTTGTTTAAACAATTTAGCGATAAAGAAAGTTATAGTATATATAAAGAAAGTTATATATAAACTTTCCTTCAAGATACATGTATCTTCAAGGAAATTCAATTGTGAACGATTTTTACACCCAACTATTTCCCGTAAAGTTAAAAATGATAAAACTACAAAGATAAACAAAAAAATGCATTTTTAGGCATGACCGTGACAAGAGAAAGCCTTATAGTTTTATCATTGGAAAATATGTAATGCTGAAACTTTTTGGAAAATATTTGGCTTGAAAAATAAAAAAGGCAACCTTTTCCCGATTTTCAATAACTTTCTTATTTTTCAAATGCGAGCACTTTTTGTTTTTTTTACATGCATTTTTAACAAAAAATGGCTTGTGATTCATTTATCTCGCCGAAATCGATTGCGATTTAGCCAATTTTCTTTTTACAACCTATACAGATTCCCCTAGTGCTAATAAGTTCTGTTTTGGGCCTGAACCTATACATACATTAATTATACAGTCATTTTGAAAAATCACTAAAAACGATTTGTAGGCTATAATTTTAATTCCAAGCATTCTACAGAAAAAAGTTAAATAGGAATGTTGTAGATCTCTAAAAAATACAACTTTTTCCTATTTATATGCACTTAAAATAATTCGTTTTTCATAATAAAATTTTTCAGGTATAATTTTACATACAAATGTTAAAGAAAAAAGTTTTAGATATTTTAAAAATACAACTTTTAGTCATAATAATTATACGCTTCAACAATTTAACGTATTGTAGAGCTTAAAAATTGATTTTTTAAAGAAAAATTTCAATTGACAATAATTATTTCTGCGAAATTAGCTGCAGTCGATTGGGTGAGCGCGAAGCGCGAACGCAGGGGGATCGGGCGAACACGAAGCGCGAGCGTTAGTCGGTCATGCTTTAAATGCAAAACTCGAAGCGAATCGCAAAGCGATGCAAGGCTGCAAGGTATTGAGGTCTTTCGGCCCTGTGGGCCGAAAGGCCGAGTGTGGCGCGCTAGTTGAACTTTATTTTGCAGTAATGGCAATTTTCTGGGACAACTACGAGATAGAGAATTTAAGGTCATTATCAGTACAGTACACTAACATCTACTAGATCCAACAATAAAATTGAGAATGGCACGAAGTTCCAAAATGGACCCCGTAACAAGCCCATGGAAAATGTGGTTTCTGTTAATTTTGCTGCATTTTTTGTATCTTGAGTGTCTTGGCGTCCTGAAAAAATATCTCAATGGGCACGAAGTTCTAAACACAATAAGTTCGAACATAGGGCCCGTTACATTCGGTATCGCATTCCATACCGCTGCCCAATTCTTGGTTTAGCATCAATCTCGACGATATCTGAAGTTAATGCTTTAATGGGCCCAAAAACTGAATGGGTCTTAAGATAGGCTCCTTTGAAGGATGTATAACCAAATATAATAGAATATAAATAGAAGTATAATATAGAATAGAAAAAAATATTATAATAGAAATTAACGCTGCCATTTGCTGTACTTTTAAGTGTGATTTCCTTTAACCCATTAACGCCCAGAATGGACGATTTTGACATCAAAGTTTGAATCGTCACCAAGTAATGAATTCGCGCGTAAAATATTTGAAATCCACTATTTCTTATGCAAAAAAGGTTGCTCTTTCCAATGGTATGGATTACAATTTTCTAAACTTCGATTTTATCATCCAAAAATGAAAAAAAATGTAAAAAACGCACTTTTTGAAAAAATTTTTTTTAAATCGATTTTTCGAGTCATATGTAGACTGGCATAGAGACCTATATTTAAAGACTCCGCGGCGGGTTTAACTCGTAACATTTTTTTTCTCAACAAAATGGCGTCCTATATGCAAATTTTTTTGTTTTATATTCACCAATTTTTTTCTGGAAAACTGTAAACTTTTATAAAAATTTCATGAGAACAAAAGTATCTTAGAATTAGTTATGGAACAATCTCAAATTTTTTCAGATTAATCCAAGAACATTTTTGATTTTTTGAAAATTTGGAAAATTGATATTTTGAAAAATGTGCGGAAAAAATCTGAAACAATCTGAACAATAATAAAAGAATCGTTAATATTTGATAGTAGAAATCTATACCTATAGCTTTTATAAGGATTATGCGAATTCGTGCGCATATTTTTAAAAAAATAAAATGAAGTTTTTCTTACAATCTATAAGGTCTATAAGGTAGATATTTCAGTTATCCAAATTTTCAAAAAATCAAAAATGTTCTTGGATTAATCTGAAAAAATTTGAGATTGTTCCATAACTCATTCTAAGATACTTTTGTTCTCATGAAATTTTTATAAAAGTTTACAGTTTTACAGAAAAAAATCACTGAATATAAAACAAAAAAATTTGCATATAGGACGCCATTTTGTTGAGAAAAAAAATTTTACGAGCTAAGCTCGCCGTGGAATCTTTAAATATAGGTCTCTATGCCAGTCTATATATGACTCTTATATGTATACTAAAATGTAAACCGATCGAAAAATCGATAAAAAAAATTTTTTTTCAAAAAGTGGGTTTTTTTTTCATTTTTTGATGATAAAATCGAGTTTTAGAAAGTTTTAATTTATACCATTGGAAAGTGCAGCCTTTTCTACATAAGAAAAAGTGGGTGCTAATCTTCTTACGTGCGATTTCATTACGTGGTGACGATTAAAACTTTGATGTGTCAAAATCGTCCATTCTGGGCGTTAATGGGTTAATAAGGACCAATTTTTAGTTTATTGTATTGTAACAGCCATAAGCTGGCACGATATAAGTGTATCTATATTGACATGGTATGTGTATGAGTGAGATTCGCGAGTGACGCGTCGGAGGTAGGGGAAGAGACGCGATTTTGCTTCGAAGCTTTGGCCGGTGCTCTCCGGTGTGTCCATTTGGACCGGAGCCTCGGTGAGAGTAACAAGGACCTGCGACGCGGGGTAAGTGCGTAAATATAATTATATATATAACGTCAATTAATGCGTAATTATAAGTTTTCCTGCGACTATCTGTAGTTCTGGTTTCCACTATTGCTAAAACAGTAATAAGACGCGACAACGGTCAACTCAGCCCTTTTGAAACCTGTCAACAAGGCGCGCGAGACGACAGTATCTGTTCGACTGAAAAAGACCGCCGCATAAGCCGTCCAGTAGAGCTGCAGATCTGTCCAGCGAGCGAGAAGGGGGTTCTTGAAGCTGGGAGTATCGTTGGCGTTCGTACGCATCAGACGTGGCAACATCGTTTCCCACTAATAAAAGTCATGACCGGATGTTTTAAAGCCGCTGAAGACGGTTTGTGATTGGCTGATATTGTGCGTATGCATCAAGACTCAAGAGCCTATATGTTCATGTATCATGGTTCATGTATTTCCGGTGAATGAGTTAGTTTGAGGTTAGAGCGCGCGAAGCCCACTGATGTTGATCTAACATTCTAGCCTAATATAATAGCAAAAAAGATCTGCGTGCAAGCAGAGGGCAGGTACAAGAAATCCAGAAAGATTTGTTTTTATTTTATACACAGTAGAATCAACAATGGGTTCATGAGCTCTTCATATATAGGTGTACCCATGCACAGTTCGATAAGTTCTTTTTAAATATAATGATAAACAGGATAAACTGTACTTTAAAAAATAACTTTTGAAAGACAAATAATTCTTCAAAATTTTCAAAATAAAAATCGACTTTGATTATTTCATAGGGTTATTGGGTTGTTGGGTTATATAGACAGTTATAAATCTCGAGTGTCCACCGATTCAGCCAGTCCAGGCGAAGCAAAGAAGAGATCCAGAAAATAACCCTTAGTCAGGTGGGAGCTGTATAGCTGTTGCAGACCTCTGCTAGGCAGGTTATGCTGGACGATGGATGCTGCCTGAACGTCTGGTGAAATATACTCCATTTCCGTGTATAGGAGAGGGTAGTTTAGCCAAGTAATCTTGGGCAGATTGAAGAGTGGTTTATCGCTTAGCTTGAAGCTCAAAGGGGTAAGTTGGAGGAGGCTTACGGCCATCCCAAACCTTTGGTGCTCACAGTCGAAACAAGCTTTTGCTCTGGCTACATCTTGCCATATTTGCAAGAAGCCATTCACTGTACAGCAGACGATGGTGCGCGATCATTGCCATCTTACAGGACGCTACCGTGGCCGTCAGAGATTTAATCTAAATTTTCAGAATTCGGATTATATCCCGGTCATCTCCCAGTACCTCATAAAATATGACTCCCACTTCATCATAAAGAAGATAGCGTGTGCGGCTAACTTTAAGGAAACTGTTGGCCTTATTCCCAAAAACAAGAAGCGCTACATCTTCTTCGCCAAGTTTGTGGACGGAAGCGACATTAGCTTCCGCTTCCTCGACTCTTTCCGCTTCGAATACCTCGATCATCTCGATCGACATTGCTAAGCGAGATTTCGAGCAGAATGGTTATTGAATTTTTATAATGTGATACAAGGCCTATTAGAAATAGATATTCTAGGTATCTTAGTTTTATATTAAAAGAAGTCCTCAGAAAAATTTTCAGCAAGATTGATTGTTTAAAGGCTGTGGTGTCCCCTTACAACTGTGGTAACTGTGGTACTTATAAGGTGGTGGCGACTCTGGGTACGAAGTTTGATGTTTTCTTCCCGGGTCGCGTATCCATTGCTCTCAATGATAATGAAGCTTTATTCAAGCAAATGGCTGATGCTGCGAATAAGCTCAAACTCAACTTAAAATATCTTGGAGGTAATGGTATTGAGTTTGGTAATGCTTAAATAGGTGTATGATAACTTGTCGTATTAACGGAGTGATAACTTCAGGTTGGTTGTATCTTACGAGTGGGGCGTGGCTGGGACCCTCGCCACTTTATTTGTTCCCTCTATGAATAGTACAGGGGAGAGCTATATATCTTCGGTCTCGAATTCCCCATTACCATTATTTCCTCTGCATCCACTATTCTCGCCTAGTTATTAGCGCTCTTACTTTTACAGCGTACCGAAATTTTAGACCTTATTTCGGTACACTCATGAAAGTTCAATAAATAATGTCTTAATCCCTGTGCGCAGCTGTCGCTATGATTGTAAAGCGAGTAATTGCTACGGGAAAACCCGTAATTGCTACGCAGCCGTATATCGATGCGTGCGAGCGTCTGTCCCCTCCAGTAAACCGTAATAAAGATCCGTAACCTCCCACGCACTTCTGACCCAATCGGCTAGCTCCTTAATCCTGAAGTCGCATAATTAGGCTGGGCCTAAGGAATGATACCGAGGTTTCCTCTTTTTCCTCAGTTGTCGATTTAGACCAGAATTGTATCCACTCTCGACTCGTCAACTTCAAGAGCAAACGCGATATATTTACTCATTTGTACACTTGTAAATTGTTTCCTTTAATACACTTGTTCTGATTCTGATACTGAAGATCCGAGTATTTATTCAAAAAACAGCTAGACTAAGTTAAGTCTGAAACCTAGCACTCTTGCGCAATTGTCGAGAATTTTCAATACATAAGGTGTAGTGCTCTGAAGAGAGCATTATCATCAGTAGCTCTTTAAGCAAACTCATCGCAGAAGAAGACAACACGATGGATTTCAGATTTGAAAAAGAAAGACTACAACAAAGCTTTTAAAACTAGCCCTTGGGATATGTACAACCAGCAAGCCTGGCAGCTACAGGATTTTACTTTACAAAGCAACTCGATAAAGTAAGTTGCTTTGAGTGTAAAATAGAACTTTACCGTTGGGTAGAGGGAGGTGATGCTACGGTGGAACATTAACGATGGAGTGGGCGTTACCGATTCATACGTAAAACACCTTGTGGTAACGTTCCAATCAGTTACGAATTAATTCTTACCTCAGCTTCGCATGATGTTTGCGGACCATATAAGTTTTAAATATCAAGTAAAGCTATTGATGACAAGTACGCCTGTAATGTATGCTATAACGAAGAAATACAAGTAGCGCTTCTTTCATGCGGTCATATTGTTGTATGCAAAGTGTGTGCTTCAAAATTAATAACAGATGCGATTTGTCGTAAAACCATTTCTGACTTTTCAGACGTTTTCTTTTCCTCAATTACTTCTGTGTAATGAGAGAACATGGTTGAAGCGTCCATCACTTATCAATTCAGCTATTGTGAGTCTTGTCGAATCTAAGCCACTTGAGCTAGATTTGATTCCTTTATTTTTTTAGAACTTTTTCAACTAGATATATGTCACGATACTTTGTTTTTAACAGTTCCTGCTCATAAAATCCTCCATTAATAAGCTTGTCTTGATAATCCTTCAAATGATAAGTTGCTTCTACTCTACTCACTGTGAATATGTCGAATATGTTGAGCAGTTTGGAGTATAACCCTTCTCGAATACTTGCTTCACTTTCTTCAATCGAACGCTATCTTCTACTTTAAATTTAGGACGCTGTACTTTTCTAATTATCTTATCATAAAGTTTCATAATTTAAGATTGATTATCAAGCGAGACCTCTCAAGGATTCATTCCAATTGTTCGATGTTAACAAATCACATAAGATATCGAACCACTTTTAATTTCCTTGAATACTGAACTACAGCCACATCTTAGTTTTCAAGGTACGATTAAAACGTTCCTATATGGGTGCCTTAAGATTGCTATACACTTTGAGTTTAAATTAATGTTGAAATAAAATTCGTGTTGTAAAACTTTAGATCTCTGTCCGTACGCAAATTCTTCGGTACTCAACCTTGACGTAGCACAGACTTCATTGCCGCTGTAACTTCTTCACCAGACTTTTTTTTCCACGAACAGCCCACGCAAACTTGGAGAATACATCGATGGTTGTGAGAAGATATCTCTAACCTTCATTTTTATTAGCATATGACTGCATTTCAACTAAATCAGCTTGCCATGTTTCTGTTAATCTTCGCACATCAAACTTTCGACATGGATAGTTGCGACGAGTAGCTTATGCAGTTCTTCGATTTTAATTATTGATTAATAATTAAAGAATACAACGGTACAGAATTTTATTGCAAGTTATACACTGGTATTTTTATTGAAAATTTTTGGAACACGTCTAGTAAAAGAAAAATTCTAAATATTTAAAATCAAACAGGAAATTCTTGTTCTTAAAGTATGCTTTATTTTAATAAAATCTTTAGTTTTTTTCTTATTTATTAAGTGCGTTTAACACTACACACAAGCATTTCATTAAACTCATGAAATCTCCTTTCTAACGAGCTTTAGATTTCAGAAATTTTCGATAAAAATAAAAAAGAACTAGAAAACAAATATTTTGTGAATAAAAGAATAAAGCCAAAGACAATGAAAATACAAGAATACATACCCACAAACGGCCCTGGCAATGGCGCAAAGCACGAGAGCGGCACACAGTATGACTGACTTCATATTCGCATGAGTTTTGTGTCGAGCTATTGTAACCGCGACAATTTATACATTCCGACTGCACAGAATCGGTTCAACGATCGTCGATCACCGATTTTTTTGTTATTTTTTTTTTAAGAGATAAGCAGCTTTTTTCCTTGATTTATGCATGTGCTAAAAGAGGAAACAATAAATTATTTAGAAGGAAACTACGTGCCGATTAATTGACAGCGCTTTTTCTTTGTTAAAACGCCTCGAAAATGAGAAGTTTTATGTAAGAACAAATGCTTAAAAAAAATATTATTCTGTACAGCTGATAAGCGATTCGTGCAACTTTTCATTTTATATGTAAGTAATATTTCGTGTAACCGTAATTTATTTTTTTAAAATGAATTTATTGATACACCGACTGCATCACATGAAACTAAATGAATTTAAAGATGTTTTCATGCATGTAAAATATGTTTTTTTGTTTGAGTTACATTTTGAAACAGTTAATGTTGGGAATAATTTTTTTTATAACAAGAGCTTTTGCGATGCGCATAAATAGTACGACTGAAAATATTCGTCTTAACTGAAAATGAACATTAAAAAATGAAATGCATTGTTCACGGATGAATATATCGAAGAAACGGTAATTTCCTTGTTATAAAGAGAAGCGTGAATATTTTTCGATAGATCAAGTTGCGTAATTTGATAATAATAGCCAACAAGTCCACATTGAAGAAGGATGACTATCACGACAACATTCGAGAAAAGCCTTTTGACTTTTTTCGTTAGCTTCCGAGACAGACTCTAAAGTGGAATTTCTGGATCGGATAACACTTTAGAGATATTTATATTTAATGTACTTAGATATTAGAATACTATATTCGTTCAATCCGGTAATGTAAGTAAATTGAATGATTATGCACTTTGTGCATTTTCCATACAAAGAGCCCAGTGGATAGCGAGAGAGTCCACTGAGCAAAAGGTGTACGAATCTCAACCGGGGAAATTTTTTTTAACTTTTTTCTGATTTTCCATATTTCTGGTATATTTTTAGCAAGTTTAGTAAAGTTCTGCGAACTTATACTAAAACTTTTTTTATTGAATATTGGCTCCGTCTTATTGGCCAAGTTTGGATAAAGTTTAGCAAAAGTTCAGCCGAACTTTTCGATTTTTACGCAAGAAAGTATGTAAATTTATTTTCATATTTCGTTAAATTGTCACAACTTGGACTGATTTAACAATGTTGATAAAACGATACTTCGTAAAGGATGTTTTCGCAAAAATGATCGACTCAGGTGAATTTTGTGAATCTTATTTAATTGGTAGTTGCCACCGGATAACTGGACTATGTAGCCCAGCTCGACGCCAGTTACTTCCATGGCCCAGTCGTCACTGCCACCCGCAGCTGAATCTGAAAAGAAATCCTAGGATGGACTCAACTTATACCTATAACTCAACTTTGATCGAATTCTTCTTTCGCTGAGATTAGTTGAGCTCGATGTACTACACCTATATTTTCTTTTTCGAAAAGTTGATTTACTTACATAAAACATTTGTCGAGCTGTCGACATGGTAATGTGTGTCGTGAACTTTAAAAAATTCCGAGGCTGCGGCTATGGCTGCGCATGTCTGCGAAAAAATGGGTCTTTGGCTATGCAGAACTTATTCTAGCTTTTATCTCCTGAAAAGGCTAAACTTTGATATTTATAATGGGCAGTTTTAAAACGTTTAAAGAATATTAAAATTTTTTAGTTGGTAGATATTTGACTATAAGTTAAGTATAAACTTGAAAATTAGTAACTCGGCATACCTCGTTGCGAGTTCTATAGTATACGTCAATATTAAAGGAATATGTCAGAAAATAGTAAAATTCTGATAACTTATCTCCTTCACCTCAATCTTGAAAAACGACGTATGAATAAATTATTTATAAATTACATTTTGAATTTCCGAAACTGTCAAATATTTATTCTTGGAAATTTTTGGAAGGTCACTTGCGTTGAAGACATTTTCACACGTGTTTATCGTGGATATGAATTACTTGAGATTAGTATGATTTATTTTTTTGGTTTGTTAGTAAATGCAACTTACTCATCGACATGATATCGACGTTGCGGTTGGCATCGGTGCATTTACAAGCAGAGTACATCTGATTGGACCTCGTTTTCCTCTACAATCTTGTCTAAGAATATTATAATTACCGGATTTAAGGCAAATAAAAATAAAGAATATATGATTCGTGTAAATTTAGATTTAAGTTTCTTATTCTTACTGCCGACGAAAAAGCAATAGTTTATGTACAAGAATGCGATTAAGTACTTTTTAAAATACTGAAATAATTTCTTTAAGAATTGCACTGGTTCTTATTTTTCAGAAGAATAATGTGAAATATTTGTTAAAAGTTAACATAAATCGTGACTAATTTTTGCTGTTTTTATCCGCGTCATAGTGGAGTTAAAAATCGATGAAAAATTTTAATTTTGTGAACAGCAGACTAAAATTATAAAATTTTTGTTTAATAATACTTTTTTATTCTTATGTAACGATCTGTTATTGAAGAAAAAACTTTTAATTGTGTGCAAAATTTTTAGGCTAATTATTACAGTAAAATAAAAATATATATGAATTGAAAATATACTGTGCAACCTTTATTCAGGAAAAAGATAGGATAAATTTGATTCCTATTGTGGTTGACATATGAATAAAAAGTTGAGCTATATTTTCCCTGCCGTCTCGTTGATGTGGGTATACTCGTAGTCATCGGGATTAAGTACGAGAATGATATAAACATTAATGTTCTCGAACGATTAGTGGTGTTCTCCGCAACTTGTTTGATGGCGTAGAGAGTCGTTATCGGGGCTATCCACTCGCGCACGTGAATACCAGCATCGATGAAGAGCACTGGCCGAAAAACTTGGTCGTCACTCGTGAACTTGACACCTACGATATCGCGACCCTCGTAGCTCTTACCGATGCTGATCCGTTTCACAATGTTACTCGGGGTTCAAGACAGTTCATCGATGTACGCTTGAATCTGCATTTTTTTTTTAGACGCGTAATCCCATCATTTTCCACTGACTGTCGCAATTTCAAAATTAGTAGTTGGCAGAAATCGTGAAAAAAATAACAAAGACGACGATTATTTATCGAGGAGCAAAATTTCCGGAAGTGCATATTTTCGTTCATTTTCGTTAATGCAACTACGATGAAGTATTTATAGCTTGACGTTAAAATTTTTGGAAAGTATAAAGCCACATCAAACTGCTTGTTCTACTTTTTTCATTATGACAGTTAATAATTGCACACAGCTATAGTAATGTTCCAATATCCTTTCCTATGACAATACAAAGTTAGGCAACGAAGAGAACTCGATAGAAAGATAAATAAAAGACAGGGCGCCGTAGAACATTGTGTCAAAGAGGCGTAATCGAGAGGCGACAAATGTATAAACGGTGAAAAACTTGGTGTATGGAATGGAATCTGACGAAGAAATGGATTTATCTATGAGATCGACCATCTAAAATCTTTTTTTTATTCAAACTATCCAAAATCTCTTCCACTCGGAGAAATACAATTTTCCAAATTTTTTTAGATTTTTAATATCAAGTCCCTTCGAGCTGCAAAGGGTCAAAATTTGTGAAATCAGGATTTTTGGCATTTTTTGACTATATTCAAAAATGTGTAGCGCCTCAGGAAAGCGGTTTTCAACAAAAATGTATTCAACACCTTTTTTAGAAAATTTGCTTAGCTTAAAAAAAATACTGTTAAAATGATAAATGCATGTGTTTTAGCAATCATATATGCAATTTAAACATTAAAATCGAAAATTTTTAAGGTTTGCTCGCTTGGATTCAGACCAAAAAAATCATCAAGATAGCCTTTTTCAGTGCCAAAGTGTCTATGCTACTCTCGTAATGTCTATTGACTTTTTTTTAATCCCAAAAAGTCCATCAGGTGTATGCAATTTTTAAAAAAGCTTATATGGTTTCGAAAAAAATACAATAAATTCTAAGAAGAAAAGTATTTTTGACATTTTTCATAATTTTGCTTCGACCAATAATATTCAATAGACCAATATTATAAGCTATCTTTACAAATTTCAATGACCTAATTAATTTTTTGAGGCTAGAAAAAGGTCGATTGCCATTTCGGCAGTATCATAGATAATTTTGCTCTGAAAAGAGCTATCTTCACGATTTTTTGGTCTGAGTCTAAGAAAGTAAACTTTGAAACTTTTCAATTCTAATGCTTAAATTGCTTATATGACTGCTGAAACATGTATGTATCATTTTGACAAATTTTTTTTTGAAAATCTGAGCAAATTTTCTAAAAAAGTGTTCTAAACATTTTTGTTGAAAATTGCTTTCTCGAGGAGCTACAGATTTTTTAATATAGTCAAAAAATGCGAAAAATCCTGATTTCACCCATGTTCATCCTTGCAGCTCAGAGCTAGGCTTAATGAAAAAAAATCTAAAAAAATTTGAGGAGTTGTATTTTTCCGAATAGAAGAGATTTAGGATAGTTTGAATAAAACAAATTTTTGCCGGTCGATCTCACAGAGAATCATCCATATACACACACACACACACACACACACACACACACACACACACACACACACAGGATAATGTCACCTGCGGAAATCCACATAAAATGGAGCTGTACAATGTACATGGAAAAATTAAATAAACGCGCATGCAGTGTATATGCAGGGGCATGTGAATAAATTTAATTCGGTCGATTGAATCGACGATATAAACACTGAGAAAAAAAGTAGTAATTTTTACAACTGTATACTCAGAAAACTATCCTCCTGTAACAACGCAGACCCGCCTGTCATAGGAGGATATTCTTCTAAAAATAGGACCCAGAGGATTTCCTCCTGAGGATGGAGGAATATCAGCTCGGCGTAAAGATACATTGAATCAAGAAGAACTCCTCCTGTTGCAACCAAAAAAGTAACTTTGCAACAAGAAGAATTTCTCTTATCATAAGATGTTTATTATCTCAATATGGCATGGGGGAGGGGGGAAGAGGGGGGGCGTAATAGTAAAAAAATTGTTACATAAATATTTTTGAAAATTAAAATGTATTTGCTGTTACATATGATTCTCCATCTTTAGAATATACAATTTTGTGTACGGGTTTATAATGTAATACCTCAGAAACATGTATTAATATCCATCTATCCATGGTTAATATATTGTAACTATGTAAATGTTCGTTAAAACCAACTGTACGCCAAATTTTACAAATAAAATAATCAATGTTGTTATGGATTATAATATTAATTATTTGCATAAATTCAGGAAAATCATCATTTACTTTATGCACTAAAAAAGAACCCTCTTCATACTTAAACATATTTTCCTTCATCCAGGGCGTTACAAAAATACCTTGATTCGCCGTTATATTTTTATATTTGAATAAGCTTTGGAATCGACTATAGCCTGTTAAATGAACAAGATATGTACTTTTAACAGGGCCGTACTCCTTGCGAAAAATTAACTGCGCATTATTAATTAGATAATAAGCTAGTCTTAATTGATGTTTTATACACAATGACAGCGCTATATTAATACGACTTCGACAATTGCTTGCATAAGCTGTTAAAATTCTGTGCTTAGCTTCGAATGGCATTACCCAAACATTAACTAAAGGCCCTACTAAGCGAATTGTTGTTGAATAATGGACTAAGTAATAATGTTTAGGAGTAATTTTCTGCTCTGGAAAAAGTTTGATCCTACGACTTAAATAGAGAAAAACTAAATCTTGTATTTCATGTAGTATTTCAATTTGTGTAGCTCTTGATGTTAAAATATCTATTAACTTCCTCATTATCAAAAACCATTGCCAGACTAGAAATAACTAGTTTGCAGAGAATCTGCAAGTTGCATACAACATTCACCTCCTTTTCATTCGGCATCAACTCCTGGATTGTCTCAGCCACTCTTTTAAAGAAGCCGCTTACACCACTAAAAAAGAAATGACACATTTAATTTATTTAAAAAATACAAACTTTGAACAATATACTTACCGAGGTAAATCTGGATCAACTCTGTTAATTATCAGATGAGTGAGAGTGTCTTTCATGTGGCTCCAGTATACCATGCTTATCGTGTACATTTAAGACAATTTGTCCCTCTATGGTGTCTTCGAGCACAATTTTTAGAGTCTGAAAAGATAAATTTTTTAAAAATTATTATTAATAATTTCATATGTATATATTAGTCATATATTTACCTCTGTGGAGATGTTTTGAGCATTTAATTTAAATGCGTGCTGCACCTTGCTTGTTTTTAAATCTGTAGATCCTAATCTGTTGTATGGCCCTTTTTTATTTATTTTTTTTTTATGGATCTGCTCGATGAGTTCACTCTGCACCTGGTGATTTGAAACAATATTTAATCAATTTAATAAATAATATTGCATGAATTTTTACTTACAGTCTTGTTTATAGTCTCTTGATTATAGTCATCCGAGACCTCAGGTTCAGGGGCAGATTTCTTCTTTTTATTTTTCTATTTCTTCTTTTTAGGTGGTTCCTTGAGTTCCATAGGCGTGTCCGATACGTCTTTAGGATTCACGGTTTCGGAATGTCTTCTCTTATTCAAGCTAATTTTGTTGAACCTTGGGGATAGCTTTTCAACGGTTGTATCCATAGCATCAGAATCATCTAAAGCATACTGAAAAATAAAATTATAATTTTGTATTGATACATGAAAATGTATTAAATAATTTATTTTGATGAAACATTTATCGCATACACTCATAGTGCTTGAAAGAAAATCTATCTCCTCTTCCTCTGTACCGAAAACTCCAAAGAATGTGAGGCCACTTTCCTGTGCTATACATCTGCACAATTTTTCTATTGTTCGCTCGCTTAAATTAATTTGAGCTATTTTAAAATCAGCAGGTGAAAAATATTTTAGCACATCCCAATGAAGCTTTGGAGCACTGATACAGTATGAATATCACTATAGCGATACTCATAATATAGCTATAATGATACTCATACGGTTATTATCAAAAAACTATTTTTTTTTCTGGCACTGATAGCTTTCTGTGCACGTTCCCCTGCCTTAAACGCGTAAATTAAACCTGCGCCTATATCAAACAGATATTCCTCCTGATTGAATCCTCCTGTTGCAGGAGGATTGTCCTCTTGCGACAGGAACCTGCGGTTCCCGAACTGGAATGATGATTTTGCCGCGCAAGATGAAAATCCTCCTGTACTAGGAGGATTCGACCAGGAGGAATATCTGTTTGATACGGGACTACCAATTTTCTGAGTGTAAGTACAAAACAGTACAAGAAATTATAGTAATCTGAGCACAGATTGCCATTATCAGAATTTTGATTACATTTATGCTGATATTCACTGTTTTAAGTTCGAATATTACAAGTCGCAGTAGAAAAAATTACTATATTACATATAGTAAAAATTATTTGTGTTTAAGATTATAAACATTCAATTTATATATTAGATCCAAAATTTTACGCGTAAGAATACTGTTTAGGTGAGTGGTTACCGCTCCTGACTGCACTCCCGGAGGTTCATGTTCGAATCCAGCCAGAGACAAAAATTTTTAATTTCTATGTTTCAATTTAATTCAATAAGTAATCAATAAATAATAATGATAAAATAATAATGTTCTACAAAGTTAAAAGCAGATGAACATAAAAAAAAATTTTTTAAATTATTTCAACTAAAATAAAAATTACTATATTGTATTGTAAAAGTTAGTGTTTAGGAAGTCTGTGCATGATTTACTATAATTTCTTGTAATTTTTCATACTGAACGTTTGAAAAATGAATGCATATTTCTCTCAATGAATGAATAAATTTAAAAACACAATTGAAATTTATTTCAATCATTTCAAGTATATTAATATTTTTATTGTACTCATTTATTTATTTACTCGAATAAAATTGACAGTTTTCCTTAAGAGGGTGACAGTGCTCACTGAAACGTTGAGAACAAGGAAAAATGGTTTAAAATTAATTTTACCTTTTAGATTCTTTTTAAATATGAAATATATTTCTTTAAACAGGCAACGCGCGATGCGATTAAATGTTTAATGAAATTTTTCCTAAAAATAAATTTTAATAAAACCATTGTTACTAAAGTGTAAAGTTCTCTAAAAATTAATTTTTTCTAAAAATAAAGTTCGAAAAGTAGTTCGAGCTTCGTCACTAGGTTTTGTTTAATTTGTTTGTTGGTGCGGCATAGAAGTAGAGGTTATTTTGACACATCAAAATTCGAAGTGCTAAATTTGTTTTAACTTTTAAATGAAAGTCCTTGAGTTAAATAAACCTAAAAGTAGGAAAATACGTATTTGCTGCACGAAAATGGATTTTTGTATTACAAAAATGGAGGTACGTTACAGAATGCTCGCTGAACCTACTGGAAATGCTATCGAGCATCCAAATGCAGCACGTGTGTGGTAACTGTCGGCGGACCACAGGACATCAAAATATTGAAAAGCTAACAAAATCCAGAGATTTTTCCCTTTCTTCTCCTGTCCATCACGTGCCGAAAACACAACAGGTTATTTAGGTTTAAAAGTTAAACTATTTTATTTTTGAGGGCACACTTATAGGATCATGCTGATTTCGTTTCGTAGATCATTTCAAACAATAAAATATTATGTGCCTAGTCAAAACCCTATGCCAACAAAAAGTTACAGGCTAATAACTGAAAAGTAAATTACACTTATTCTCTTTATAAAAAATACTGCATTATCTACAATAGTATAACACTTTGGATTTTTTCATAAATACAGACTTAAAGTACACTAGCGTCAATCTCTCGACTGCGGGCTTCGTTAGAAATCGTTCTAGTAAGATGCAATAAATAGTTTATTCAAATATATTGTCTAAAAATTGGCTGTATAAAAGTATCGTATGGTAATCCTAAAAAGAAAGGATTGGGAATCGGTTAGGACAACGTGAATACCCATAATAATTTATTAATAAAATTAATAGTATTTATAAAAACTAATATATTTTTTATAATAAAAATTAAAAATATAAATAACAATAGTAACAAATAAAATAACGCAATTATCAATAAATTGTAAAATATTGCAACAAGATCTTTTTTAGACATTTTTCTATTATACATTGCAGTTTTTAATTACGTTTTATTACATTAAATGTACTTTATTGTGTGTCAAAAGTGTATGAAACATTTGAATTTTGTGCCATAGTCTAATAAACTAAAAAATAACTAATTTACTTTAGAATAAATGATAACAATAAAGTTACATATAACCATGACTTCTTTGTTTTTCTTTGTATTATTATATACTAATTCTGTGTCAAAATCATAATTTAAACTGTGTTCAACGAAATATTTAGAAATAATTTTTAAATTTTCTAAAATGTTAGATAATTTTATAATGAAAGGGTACTATGTCGTATATGCCACCATCTTATACTTATTATGTGTTATAAATAAACTAGTTATTTTCGATCGGCTATGTTCTGACTTTGATCCCGTTATAACTAATATGAGAAGATTAGTATTTGTTTTATTATTGAAATGTAAAATATTGAAAAATGCATGTAATTGCAAATACGAATTAATAAAAAAAGTGTCACTACAGGTCAACATTTCTAATACGTAGAATCTAATATATTTTACGTTTTTTCATACTTTAATGTAAAAATAATTAACAAATTTATAATAAACAAATGTATAATAAATAAAAATATATATAATTTAGAAATCCTTAAAGTTACAATTTCTTACATTCTTTAAAAATATTATATTTTTAATATTTTTTACAGTTTACAATTCTTAATAGGCTTTATACTTGATTATAACAAATTTTATATATTTTATTATAATATTTATAATCTATTAAAATTTCTGAAAAATGATTTATTTTCATTTTTTAAATAATAAACAATCTAAGAGTTAAATTCTTAAATTAAATTTCTTCAGAAAAATAGATGTAACTGATTTGAGCATTAATTAGTAACCAATCAATTTAAATTTTGTCATTTTACCATTACTCGTTAACCTTACAAAGTTTACAGGTATAAAATGTGTGCAATTGAAGCACTTTAAACAACTTTATAAGCTACATATTTGTAATTATTTTTTATTATTCATATTTGTAATTATTTTTGTTTTTCCTTTGTACGATGTATTATTTATAATTCACTGTAAAAAGTGATTTTAGTTGAATGGAATTCTTGAATAAGCCTGAGCAATGTTTGTTCATGAAAAAATATTATTTATATAAAGTATTAAATCTAAATACATTTTTGTCTACAAAACGTTTTTAAATTTAATTAGTTGTAGTCTGGAATGAAGAGCAATTTGGTTTGAGTTATTGAGGTAATTGACATAGCATAACCAAGTTCACAGCCTAGGAAAAAATAATTAATTTCTACAAACAGAAAAAAAATTTTTTACAGCATTTTGAACATTTTATTCATTTACTATTTGTGCACTTTAATGTGAAGCAATTCTCAATGTGCATAGATTTTTAATGTCTTAAGTGCGAAGTAACGGGTATCTTCTTTCAGAGAGCTAATTCGCAGTGATGTTTTTTCAGTCCAGCTACTTGATAGAAACTTTAACTTCTGTAATTGAATTGCCATAGAATGACATGTATTGACATAAATATTTGGTTAGCAGTGGTATTAGAAAAACTCATTCCATTGTAATAAGAAGATCATCCCCTTCAAGTTTCATTCCTTGAACAATGTCCAAGCTCTTGATTTTTCCAGCCCGTGGTGCTTGCACAACCATTTCCATTTTCATTGCAGACAGAACAACAAGGGGTGCACCCTTTTCTACGGTATCGCCTATTTTGACACGAATATCTATTACAGTTCCAGGCATAGGTGCACCAATTTGATTCTTATCGGTTTTTGACGCCTTTGGGTGGATATGTAATTCCTGTAAACGAATAATTATCCAATATGTATATTATTTTAACCTCCTTTGTGGTATACATTTTTCACGTAAACGGATTTTCATAAAAATGATGATACTAAGGTTTTCGAGGTCGCAGATTATGAATCTGAACTCAAATTTCGGTAATTCAAAATAGTGGATTCAAGATGATAGAGAAAATTGGTAACATTGTTGGATATTGCTAAAATTGTATACAGAAGATTTTTCGGGTCGCTAATTATGGCAGATTCGTAATCGGCATCGTCGAAAACACTTGTATACTAATTTTCGTAAGAATCTGAACAGTTCGCTCAATAATAAATTATTTTTTAAAAACAGCATTTTTTGAGCACCTATTTATAAATAGCAACAAATTAGTTATAATTGTATACCATTTGAGCATGAATTTTTATTTTATATTATCGTAAAAAAAAACTATTGAAAAATAGGTGGCATTCTTGGAATGCACTATGCCGTAAAGGGTTAAGTAAGCAGAATAATTAGAGAAATTGTAACATTCATAAACAGGTGAACGTTCAAGTAAAGCGCCGTTGGACACGATTGGTACTTGGATAGGCAACCGTCCGGGTAATAACATCTCTTTTAATCATTCCTTTTATGCGGAATCATTTTTTAGGGAGATAAGAGCTGCCTAAATATGACTTTTTCATCGGCTGACCCCTGGTGTGGGGTTTCTTAACCAGTAAGTCTTCCCCACGTCACAGGAAAAGCCTTGCGTGAATACGGGTTCAGTGGATATTGGTAGTAGTAATCGACGAAACGATTATGACCATCTAAGGATCTAATGCTTTCCAGAATAGGAATGGAATTGTTAGGATCAAAAACTTCCACATATAGGTGATAGAAGTGCCCTATAAAAATCCTTCATGAAGTATGGGGGTGGTAAGCAAGGAATTAAAAAAACTACTATTTAAAGTATCTTAAGAATCCGTTTTGAAAAATATAGAATATAGCTTTATATACTAACCTTAACAGCTTCCTTGTCTTTTATGAAAACAGATCGCAATTGTCCGTTCATTTCAAAAAAGACTTCTCTCTCTCCGTTTGGTGTTAGATCCTCAGCCATTGCTAATGTTTTAATACCCAGAGTTTTACCTTTCTCTATAGTCACCTCAAACTCTTCACCAACTTTTGGACCAGTTAAGAATATTCTAGTATCAAGTTTATCTACAGGTCCAAAAGTATCGTGGAAGTTAAGATAATCTTGCGTTACTTCAGGATAAAGAGCTGCTGACATTACATCTTTGTCAGTTACTCGTGGATGAGATTCTTGTAAACTAGCTTTGAGAGCTGCGAAGTCCAATGGTGGTAAACTTTCGCCAGGTCGTCCCTTAATACGTGGCATATCTTTTAAAACTTTAGATCTGTAAAAAAAATTCAATAGTTTTATCAGTTAACTGATTGTTTAAAATAATTTAGAATATTTAAAATGTCAACTGGGATGTATTCTGTAAGAAGTAAGAGAGAAGGAATCAAGTAGTCAACTTTATCGTGTTGGGTAAAAGTACATGTTATATTTATTATGTATGCTATTAATTTAAATTGAAAGCTATTTAGCTATGGAATTTTCATTACAAGAAGGTTATTATCAAAAGATCGATTCAGAATTTACATGCATTTAGGTACAGAAATCTTTATTAAATACATGCTATAACTAATAGAGGATTGTAACTAAGCTTACCTGAAAGGTTCAGGAAATCCCTGATAAGGTTCTCCTATTGCACCTTGTAAAAACTCTACTACAGATTTGGGGAATGAGAGTTCCTCGGCTTTTTCTAGCACGTCTTCTGATTTGAGTTTATTTTGTACCATGAATTGGGCTAAGTCTCCAACTACTTTTGAGCTCGGAGTTACTTTAATAATATCACCCAAAAGAAGATTAGCTTCTCTGTAAGCTTTCTTAACATCCTCAAAGAATTCACCCAATCCAAGCGAGTAAGCTTGAAATTGAAGATTTGTATATTGCCCCCCAGGAATTTCATTAAGATATACATCGGCGTTCCCGGATTTCATAGTCGTTGTACATTCAAATGGTGCATAAAGTGTTCGAGTCTGTTCCCAATAGGCAGAGTATTCTGAGACATCTCTTAAATCGAATCCAGTTTCAAGAGGTGAGTCTTGCAAGGAAGCAACTACTGCTCCCATTGAGGGCTGGCTTGTCATACCAGACATGCTGTCAACAGCTACATCAACTACATCTGCTCCTGCTTCAGCACAAGCGAGCATTGATGCAACTCCAGAGCCTGAAGTGTCGTGCGTATGGATGTGGATTGGTACATCAGGATGTTTTTGACGAATAGCATCGACAAGCATTGTAGCAGCTCTAGGTTTTAATAATCCAGCCATATCCTTGATTGAGAGCACGTGTGTACCAGCCTTAACTAGCTCATCAGCTAAATTAACATAGTATTTGAGGTCATATTTGGTACGGCTTGGATCGCTTACATCTCCTGTGTATGAAATTGCTGCTTCAACAACACCACCAGCTTTGCCAGCTGCATCCATACCTAAACCATATATATTTATTATACAAGTTCCGAAAATTAAAAATTTTAAAATTATAATAATTATTCTTTTTGTTGTAAAAAATGAACTGATTATTACCAAGAATTAAGTTCGGCAAATAATTGAGAGAATCAAAGACTCGGAATATGTCCATGCCCGTTTGTACAGCAAGCTCACAAAATTTAAAAACGACGTTATCAGGGTAATTGGTGTAACCCACTGCATTTGCACCACGTAGCAACATTTGAAAAGGTATATTTGGCATAATTTTGCGCATATCTTCAAGACGTTCCCAAGGACACTCGTGAAGAAAACGAAGTGCTACATCAAAAGTGGCTCCACCCCAATTTTCCAAAGCATAAAGCTTGTTAAATTTGTGAGCAACAAACGGTGATATTAGCAAGAGATCGTGTGATCGCACGCGCGTTGCCAGCAACGACTGATGTGCATCTCGGAAAGTAGTATCCATTAAAAGTAAACCTTTATGCTGTCTAACAGCCTTTGCAAATGCATCTGGTCCCTTTTCCTTTAAAATATTCCGGAAACCTTTTGGTGGACTCATCGCATCTGTAAAATAAATTGTTTTAAACTTAATTTACTAGTAAAGTTGTAAGTCTTACAAAGGTTTAGAATTAAATTTATGATATCATTGAATATTAAAAGTTGTACATGAAAAAATGGTTTACAACATTCAGATACGAAATTCTACAATACCAAAGAAATTTTAGAAAATAAAAATCGAAAAGAAATATTGAAAGCATATTTGCAGATGAAATCCAAAAAATGTATGTATGACTACTCTACAGAAGGTCTTGTGAGCATATGCACATTCATATATATATATATATAATATATATATATATATATATTTATACATGATTAGTATGTGTGTGGTTTCAGAAGGAACCTATTCTAAATATTCGTTTCTATTTGATCAGATATCAAGCACGGTTGATAACCCTGTGCAAAATCTTTCAGGGAGTAGGCCTGAGTAAAGAGAGTCCGATAGCCACTAATGACCCGTCACTAACCGTACGATAGAAAAGTGATGGAATCTCAATAAATATAATGAAATTCAAGAGACACTTGACCTGCACCTCAGCATCATCTAGCAATATGCAAAGTTTGAAATTAAAATATTCAGATATCGAAAAGAACGGTTAGAACGAATATCAGTAGCCTGTCAGTAGACGCTGCTTATTCAGATTACGTCTACTGATTTTCGTTCTAATCGTTCTTTTCGACCTGAATATTTCGATTTTAAATATTGTATATTGATAGATCATGTCAAGACATAGGGCAACTATTTACGTAATTCATTATATTTATTGGATCTAAGCACTTTTCTATTGCACGGTTAGTCACAAGTCTTTAGTGGCTATCGGACCCCCTTAAATGCTATTATTAGTAGTTTTCTTAATAACGCCATAGAAATGACGTTCCATTATGCTCATCCTCTGGAAAACAAAAACAAACTGATGATTACTGATGAAATGTTTGTATAACTGCAATTAATTTATCAACTTTTTATCTCGAAGTACTCAGTAAAAGGATATACCGAAATGATCTGTATTCTGCTTCTGGATGCTAATAAGAACCACTATTGTAACCACTGTATTTTAGCATCTTAATCAGTTAATCGATTTTTAATAAATAATATTCCCCTGGCTTGACATATTCCTTTTGAGTAACACTATAGACTTGACCGATAACTTTTTTAAAAAATAGTATATTGCGAATGTCGCGTTACGCGCTATTAAAAATTTAAAAATTTTTAATAGCGCCCAAGCTCTGGCAAGTTGGGCCAGTTGGATCACTGTAGTATGCTATTTTATAGCACAGTGTACCTAAATCCATAGTTATAATTATTCGTAAAATAAGCAGTCGATTTTTTCACCGCTAAGTTAACCCTACAAGAATCGTTCCCGATATACTACCGACAGAATTCCTTATTTTATCGTTTGTCCATTGATTATCGGGAAAAATATCGCCAGAAACCCCGTTACTTGGCGACGGTTTCTGGGCACGCTATGCCGAACTTATCGTCAACGATATATTTATAGGTTAAAATATTATGAAAATAATGATGATTTAACAGTTTTATAAGAATACAAAAAATAATTTAATTTAAACTAATTTATAATTAATTATTATTAAGAAACATTATACTTTTTGTAAAAGTAAATAAAGCATAGATATTATCGGTAGCTTATCGGGAACAATTCTACCAGGGATATGACCTAAACGATATTATCGACAGTTCATCGCTACATTGTATCGCGACAAACTATGCCGAGTTGCTAGCTTTCAATTCTATAACTTATAGGCTATTTTCTACCAGGGAATGTACGGTTGTTCCGAGTGTGATATTCACGATGAAATAATCGACTACTTAGGTCACGGATAAGTGCGATTTATATGCGGATTTAGGTCATATTGTGCTATAAATTCTATTTTTAATTATTGAATACAGCTTTACAGGATTAGTTCTAAATAAACTACTTACATATTCTGCATGAGTTCGTTTAGTAATTGAAGAAATTAATTAAAAAAAGTAATCTGTAATCCTCTTTAAAAAAAAGTGATGGTCTTTGTTGTGAAGCATTTAATACGTGATTCTGATTGGTTGCTAAGTAAACATGATTATGGTTACCATATTCATAGTTCAATTACTGATATATATTTATAAAACCAAAACATAACCCAAATCGCGCGAGAAGCGCGCCTTAAGTTCCTAGTACAACAAAAAAATGTAAAGCCCATTCTGGTAAAAAATATTTGATTACCTAGCTCGAAGACTCATGGTAAGTGATTTAACTGCCACTAAAATTTAACGGTTACAATAGTAAGCCGTACTTATTAGAGTTCATAAGCAGAGTGTAGATTACACTTCCATGTCAAAATGATGATTTTGCCGAGAACTTGTAATATAAAAAATTCTATAGTAAAAACAAACCTTATTAATACTAACATTTAACTGAGTTCGACTCCCTTCATTTACCAAAAACAATGGTGCAAGTAATAAATCTATTTTTTAATTATTAATGTTTGAATCAATATTATTGGCAGAAAATAGTATACTGTGCAACTAGGGGAGAAAATTACGCTCTACGGCCTCACGGCCTTATGGTGCCCTTCGTGCTCAAACATCATCCGTGTCTGGAAAAACCATTATTGCATGTCGTACTTTTTGTAAAAAGTGCATGATAAGGCTTCTTCCATGCGAGAGGGAAAAATAGAACACTGGGAACTCCGCAGTACTTTTTTCTACATGTGTGTATATATAATTATAAAAGCGACGATGGCTTAATCGGTAGAGTATCGGGCGAGTAACCCAGAGGTACTGGGTTCAATCCTGACTCTCGACGATTTTGGGGATATCTCTTTGTTTACATAAGTGTCTTTACATTTTTGAGCTCCAGTGGTTCGGCTTCCTCTGTGTAAACGTGTATATTTCACTGTACATAAAACTGTAGGCTCCCATTGCTCTGCGCGAGTACTTAAAAATAGTGGATTCAATGCACTAAAATTAAGTACTCACAAGCGCAGGCAATGAAAAAATAGAATACACACACAAATATATATGTACACACATGTGAAAAACTTTTCTACGTGTAGAGAAATAGAATTTAAAATGTTGCTTACAATTCTGTGAGTACCCCTGAATATATATGGGTGGTTCTCTGTCAAATCAAAGCTTCATTTTTTTCGTTTCGGGGACTATCGGAAAATGTTCTAGAAATTATAAAAGGATGTCTTGACTTTTTTCAGATTTTTTCCAGCGCCCCTCTATGAGCTACAGAGGGTCGAAGTTGGGATTTTAAGCATTTTTTCCACTCTTTACAAATTTTAAAAAATTCATAGCTCCTGAAGTAAGCGTTTTTCGTCGAAAATGCATAGAATACTTTTTCAAGGACTTTAGTTACCAGGAAAAATACTTCCAATATGATATACAGCAGCGTTTCAGTAGCTTTATACGCCATTTAGACATTTAAATTCAAATTTTTTATCTAAAAAAGTAGAAGTAAAAAGTAAACAAAATTCTAAGATAAAAAGAATTCTTGAGATTTTTCTGAATTTCGCTTTGTTTCCAAGCTAAAAATCGATGAAGATGTGAAATTTTAGCATAAAATTTACTACTAAAAATCGACATTTTCATCGATTTTTAGCTTGGAAACAAAGCGAAATTCAGAAAAATCTCAAGAGTTCTTTTTATCTTACAATTTTTTTTATCTCAAGCCGAAGGATCAAACCTTAAAAATTTTGAATTTAAATGTCTAAATGGTGTATGAAGCTGCTGAAACGCTGCTGTATATCATATTGGAAGTATTTTTCCTGGTAACTAAAGTCCTTGAAAAAGTATTCAATGCATTTTCGACGAAAAACGCTTACCTCAGGAACTATGAATTTTTTTAAATTTGTAAAGAGTGAAAAAAATGCTTAAAATCCCAACTTCGATCCTCTGTAGCTCATAGAGGTGTCTCGGAAAAAATCTGAAAAAAGTCAAGACATCCTTTCATAACCTCTAGAACATCTTTCGATAGTCCCCGAAACGAAAAAAAATGAAGCTTTGATTTGACAGAAAACCACTCATATACATACTTATACATATGAGAACATTTTTTCCTCCCGCTGTAGAAAACCCCGATTTTCTATCTATTTCTGCTGCATGGAACGAAACCTTTTTCATGCACGTGTTAATAAAAAAAACATTCTTCAAAGTGGATCCATAAGTAAAAAAAATGAAATTACAACCTTCAATACACTATTATTAACAAAATTTGCGAGCTCATCGTTACATAAATCGTCATGATAAATTTGAAATCTTTGAAAGTTCGAAGTTTGCATAAAACGCAAATGTGTAAAAAAAAAACCAAAAATAAAATAAGGTTATAATTTTATTTTCATATTATATACGAGCAGTTCTTTGTCAAAGCCTCAGTTTGCGTGTATGTATTTTTGAAAAAAATTCTAACCAATGGTTCAGTATACATTTTGATCTATGCATTATGAGTTAAATTTTAGTTATATATTTTAAGTAGTTAATTCTATTTGTATTCATTTGAAGAATAGTGGTTATAGAGTTAGGTTACATTGTAAAATTTTCGCAACAATTTGTTTATATGCATAAAAAATTGTTCGAGTATGACGTACCTAATGCCTCTGCATCTGACTCTTCTTCTGCTGCAAGTTTAGCGTAGTCTAAAAAAATTAGCAAACAAAACAATAAAAGCATGCGACATATGCGTTTCTAAAAATATTGAATGTTAATTAATTTTAATAACCGCTGAAAACGTTCTATGTCACTCTCTTTGAATGATGCTTAAACTTTGATATTAACGGTTTTAAGGACAGTTTAAGCTTTGCTTAACCTATATTTATTATAATCAGTTACTGTTTGTGACAGAAAATAAGACCGTTACATTCCCTGGTAGAAACTTAACGATAAATTAGATAATTTCGTTATAAGTTTTTACCAGGGTTATCAGAAAAAAATTTTAAATAGTTGAACAAGACTCTACCAAGCAATCAATTTGTTAATTTTTGTTAAAGAAAGGATATATTTTGACGATACAGTTTGTGATTGTCAACTATTTTCGATGTTTGAAAAAACGATAAATTATTTGGATCACATATCTTTTGATGGCTGATCGTTACAAGAAAATATATTATAATTTAAAAATATGAATAAATTAGAAGGTAATACCTAAATAAACTAAACGGATAATAATTTGAAATGGAATGGAATATTTCAAGTGCCATAAGACGTATAATTCAGTGATAACAAAAAGGGGCAATGCAGCTTTAATTTTTTCATTGCATTGTCGAAATTAATTCAAGTTTGCAACAATAAAAGTTAAAACAATAACATAAATATAACCGTATTGGTCAAATACAATATTATTAATTTAAACTTAAAAGTTACTGATTTTACTTTCAGAGAATCGCTTGAACTCATAAGATGTAGTTGATTTTCAAAGCTTCAAATCGAAAGCGCAAATTTCTATATACTGATTGTAATATAACTAATTAATATAATATAATGTAATATAATATAATAACTGAAAAATGAAATCGCTAACAGACCACCTATTATCAAGCTGGGAAAATTGTACACAACATTTATGCACCTTGCATGCTTGTACATATAGAAGTATAAATATGTATTTCGACGTGTTATTTACTATTTGGTTTTATAAGTTTTAATTAACAAGCGAAAATTTGCTTTTAGATTACGCTATGTTAGACAATTCATAAAAAAATTATAACACATAGTTAATAAACAAATATATGCCATTCTAATTTCAAATTTCAAAAATTTTAAATCTGCTTATTTAGTTCTTGCGGTATAAATACAATTAAAAACTGGTGCGCAAAAAGATGTTATATCATGTAACTTGTCTTGATTGCTTTGTTCTAAACACGTCACATGAGATAAATTATCATCTCACATACTCTTAACGAAAAGTATTAGTTGTATATTTGTAGTCATATTTTATAGGTTATTCGTTTACGGTCTTACATTAAAATGAAATTATATAGTAAAAATACTTATAAAATTTGAGAGCGATAAATTTACAAAGCAACCGTAATGACCTCATATCGCTCAAGTAAAATATCACTTAATTTATCACATTATAATTCGCTTGTTAAGTTGATTAGAATTTCAAATCGTCTAATACCAGAAAAAGTTGAGGCCATGGTATATAAATTAAAATCATGTATCCGATAAGAAACCACTTTAAATCAGTATGTGATAAATAATGTGATTTTTCTTTCCCACGATTTTTGCATGCTTTACAATTGTTACTAAGGCGTTACTCAGTTTAAAAATAAAGTAAATTCATTAGTAAAGGTAATTACTCGCATGGAAACCATTATTAGTAACACTAGATTCAGAAATTTTTAAAATAATTTCAAATGCTACTTCCAAAATCATATATACTTGATACAAGAAAATTTTAGAAGTGCGTAATTAATGTGGTTTACAAATAGTAAATGATATTCTTTTCATGTCATCTTTAAGATCTGCTATTGAGCCCCATATTGTACAGCTGTAAGGTTTTATACATCAACCTATGTACAAGTCACAGAATGCCACGTGAAATTTTTATTTAAAAGATCCGGATGTTTCAAGAATTTTATATCCATGCGAGTTACTAAAGACTAACATTTAAATTCATATATCCACATTAATGTACAATTAATTCCAAAACTTGAAGCTAATATTAAAATAGTAATTTTGTAATAATATTAAAAATTAAAAAATATAAAAACTAACAGTCAAAAATTAAGTATAAACTCACCCCTAGCTATTTGAGGAACGTGCGGTCGAATTTCAGCAGGCTTAAGAGCAGTTGCAAGTGGCGTAGTTGGACCGTTAACAAGAACGGTGCCGATATAGTTGAGCAGCTTTTGAGCACGATTCTGACTTGGTTGAAATTGGAAAAGCTGAGGGTTTTCATCAATGAAGTAGGTATCAACATTCCCATTCAAAAACTTCTGATTTTCTAAGACATTAAGTAAAAATGGAATGTTTGTTTTGACTCCTCGAACTCGAAATTCGCGAAGAGCTCGATTCATCTTAGCACAAGATGACTGTAAATCTCCTGCATGGGCGATTGCCTGAATTGATAAGATAAATGAATAATATGACAGTACCGATATATATTTTAGAATCAAATGACCAAACTTTACCTTAACCAGAAGAGAATCATAATAAGGTGATATTATGGCACCTGCATAAGCTGATGCGCCATCTAGACGGATACCCATACCTTCACCTGAACGGAAAACTTCTATTCTACCAGTATCTGGCTGGAAATTTTTGGCAGGATCTTCAGTAGTTACACGACACTGAATAGCAAATCCTTGCGGTTTTATTTTGTTCTGTGTCATGCCAAGCTCGGGCAAAGTCATACCTTCAGCTACACGGATTTGTGATTGAACCAAATCAATACTGATAATTACAGTTTTCATTAACTACTCAATATTGCAGATGTAAAATAAAGTCTTGATTAAATATGACTTACCCAGTGATTTCTTCCGTAACAGTATGTTCTACTTGCAATCTAGCATTCACTTCAATAAAGTAAAAGTTACCCGACTCATCAACCAAAAATTCAACGGTACCTGCATTGGCGTAACCAACATGTTTAGCTAATTTGACAGCATGCTCAGTCATTTTGTCTCGTACTTTCGGATCAAGACTTGGGGCTGGAGCTATCTCCACAACCTTTTGATGTCGGCGTTGAACAGAACAATCTCGCTCATAGAGATGTACAACGTTGCCGGCATGATCTCCAAGCAATTGAACTTCAATATGACGCGGTCTTTCAATAAACTTTTCTATAAACATTGCACCGTTTCCAAAAGCCGCTTTGGCTTCAGAGGAAGCCCGATCAAACATTTCACGAACTTCTTCCATTTGTTTCACCACTCTCATACCTTTAAAAAATCGAAATATGATTAATTTATTAATATAAATATTGTATTATTTAAGATTCACATAAATAACGTCATACAATATTTCTTAAATTTGAGTATTAGAAAATTTACCTCGTCCACCACCACCATATGCTGCTTTGAATATTACTGGAAGTCCGTATTTTGTACAAAAATCCATAGCTTCATCAGAAGTAGTGACCGGGCCATCAGTACCAGGAACAATAGGAAGACCAGCATCAATGGCAGCCTTTCTTGCTGCGACCTGCAATAATATAATTGAAATATCTCAATATTTAGTTGTATTTCTCCAAGGTTCTCCATGGTTCTACGGAAATTTGATCAATAAATTTCATTCAACCTTATCTCCCATTTGTTGGACGACTTCTGGCTTAGGTCCGATAAAACGTATACCAGCATCGATAACAGATTGAGCAAAATCTGACCTTTCAGATAAGAAACCGTATCCAGGATGAATGGCATCAACGTCATTCTCTTTAGCCACTCTTATGATTTCAGGTATATTTAAGTATGCTTGGACTGGTGGTAAACCACGACCAACAATATAACTTTCATCCGCCTTTTGTCGATGCATTTGCATTTTGTCTTGCTCTGAATAAACGGCTACTGAACGTATACCTAATTCTGTACATGCTCTGAATACTCGAATGGCAATTTCACCTTTAATTATAAATGATTTTAAAAATATTATTTGATTTTTAAATTCATGTATACTATTGCTAGAAGGTTTTACAATTATCAGGATTTATTTGAAATTTAAAAAAATGTTAAATAATCTATCAAGTTAGAACTGGAGAAAGAACTTGTGATGGCTTGGTAAATGTTGGGAAACTTCGATTGACCTAATGGATCTTCCTCGTGTAGACACATATTCGTGAAGCTTTATAGGTACGCTCCTTCATATATCGACGCTTGAGAGGCGGACTCCGTCATCTCAAAAATTTCTCACAGGCCCCGCTATCTCAGAAAAGTCTCTGAGAAGCCACCAATTTGAAGAAGTGGCACAGAATCCGCTATTTCAATTAAGTGTCTGAAAAGCAGACTCGAATTTTGAGAAGGAACATCCCGAGCACAGATTATGAGAACCAGCTATCTTGACCACAGCTTTACTAACCGAGTACTTGTTAATAATAGCAGTGCACTGGTAAATGCACACGCATTGTACGCATTACTGCTTGCCTCGTGTACAAAAATTTAAAAAAAGTTGTTATAATACGGAATAAACTTTTATGATAAAAATTGTCTAGAACATGTGTGTGTGTGTGTGTGTGTGTGTGTGTATATATATATATATATTAAATTTGTTTACATTATATGTTTGTTGTTTATTATTTTTTTATTATTATTTTTATGTTCTAGTTCATATATATATAATATTTTTAAGAAAAAACCGGACATCCCGAGCACAGATTATAAGAACCAGCTATCTCGACCACAGCTTCAATAAGCGGGTACCTGCTAGTAATCGCAGTGTACTGGTAAATGCACATGCATTATACGCATTACAGTTTTCTTATATTTATATTTATAGTTTTTCTTTTATATATATATATATGCTCGGGATGTCCGGTTTTTCCGTAAAAATATTATATATATATGAACTAGAACATAAAAATAATAATAAAAAAATAATAAACAACAAACATATAATGTAAACAAATTATATATATATATATATATATATATATATATATATATATACATGTTCTAGACAATTTTTATCATAAAAGTTTATTCCGTATTATTACAACTTTTTTTAAATTTTTGTACACCAGGCAAGCAGTAATGCGTACAATGCGTGTGCATTTACCAGTGCACTGCTATTATTAACAAGTACTCGGTTAGTAAAGCTGTGGTCAAGATAGCTGGTTCTCATAATCTGTGCTCGGGATGTTCCTTCTCAAAATTCGAGATATATATATATATATATATGCTGTGGTCGAGATAGCTGGTTCTTATAATCTGTGCTCGGGATGTCCGGCTTTTCCGTCTCCAAATTCGAGTCTACTTTTCAGACACTTTGCTAGCAGGGTCTGTGCAAATTCTTTGAATCGGCGTGTTCTCTGAGACTTTTCTGAGATAGCGGAGTCTGTGAGAAATTTTTGAGATAGCGGGGTCTGCCTCTCAAGCGTCGATATACCAGTACCATTTTTTTTTCAAATATTGGGTTTGTATATTTTTTTTATTTTTTACGAAAAAAATATGGTTTTAAATTAAAAAAAATCTCTTTATCGTTTTGCTGTATCCACTAAATATTAAGTTAATTTTATGTAAAATGCTAATTTTTTTTAACTTACCTCGATTCGCCACAAGGACACTGCGTATCGGTTTGTATTCAATATCTGTACCAAAATTTCTGTTTGAAGGATTCCATACCCTCAATGTTACTCTTCGTCTTGCTAACATTTTGTTAGCTTTACGTACAGAATACATTGTTCTTTAAATTCAATGAATTTGTATTTATAATTTCGTAAGTTTTTTCTGCAATGAAAAAAACGAATTTATAAAGACTATCAGATTTTCCATTTTTTCAATTTTTTTATTGAATTATTGTATGTATTATCAATAATATTTTATTGATTTAATTCAATAATTTATTAATTTACAGGTTATTACATTGTTGTTATGCATATTGTAGTTCAATACAAAACACAAAACAATGTTAATGGGAAAGTTTGTTGAAAGTTCGGTTATATTTTGAAATGTTCAAAATTCAAACTAGCAGATCGAATGTAAGCAACTAAAAATTAGCTTCTCTGATTATCAAAATTTAACACACTTGCATTAATTATCATAAAGAGCAATTTATTTTAAATTTTTGTATGCCATTTTAGTTATTAAAAGTCTGAGCTCTGATTTGTAATTAGCAGTTCAAAATACTGTAGAATATAATCAGATTAATTAAGAACAATGTACTATTCAATTTTATTAGACATATTGCATCCACCGTTTTGAATATTTAACATCTGTCTTTAAATTCATTCGTATTGTAAAATTGTTCTGAGCTGATAATGCATATTTTTTATGCTAAATAGAAGTATAGGACAGTCTGGAGTCTATCGTTAAAAGGAGATATTCTTGAAACTGCAGTAGTTGAGATAGAACGCTGTTCTGATGCACGAATCTAAAAAAAAGTACGTCGTAAGATTTAGAGATTACTTGATAATTTTTTTAACGATTTATTAATTGGTTCATTGGATATGATATATATATATATATATATATATATATATATATAATGAATTATATTATTATTATTAATTATTGTTAATAACTACATTTGCTGAATAAGTTCCGATATTATGTATACACAATATGACTTATTTGATTTTTGATGATGGAAGTGTTTTGTAAGCAAACGATGATAACTATGCAGTGAGTTTCGCTTATTTAACTGCGTAATACAGCTAGGAGTATCCTACAAATCTAGCACTCCCGTATGAGCTTTTGATTATATTTTAGTAGTCAGGATATGCATTATGCATATCATCTAGGCTAGATAAGGCTTTACAAAAACCGACAAAGCTAAATTGCTTTAATTAAATTATCTAGTTTATATTTGAGTAATTAAACTGATCTGATAATTACAAAATTTGTAAACACGTTTTATTCGAGGTTTTATTAGTTCATTTCACTTAATTTAGCAAAAGTAGCTCAAATTAACTGTGAAATGTATCTACGTTAAACAATTTTAATCTGAGCAGAAACCTTCAATTATATTTATGGAAAAGAAATTAATTTTTTGAATTTATAAACATTGTAGTTGTTTTCTATAATTTATCAATAATAATCAAAGTATTTGAAAAATATGCTTGCATATTTTCGTGCAATTTTGAAAATTATGTAACATCAATCGCAAATCACGAATTCACTCATTAATACATTTTGAATTCATCTGTGTTATTAATATTATATTATTATTTATAACTTCCTTAATATCAAAGTGTAAAATTAGCGCTTATTAAAAATAGTAAATAATAATAGAGCATTTTCTTTGACGGGGAAACTTATGTAATGACTACTATGGTGCAACAATTTAACCTCCGGTGACATAAGTGCATCATCGTATGTTTTGGCGGCGAAAGTTTGACGTAGGAATTCCAAACTATGTATAGATCATTATGAAAAACTTGTTACTCAGATGAATATTAGCTTTATTAATAAGCTCGCAATAAATAAAAAAATTAAAGGTTCTTTTAGAAGATGATTTAAATTATTAGTATTAAGTGTAACATGCTAGTAGTTTATAATTATTTAGTAAACTTACGCATATAGGAAATAGCTTAAGCTTTAGATAAGTTTGGTGTCGGAAGCGTAGATGCGCAGGTGAATCGTACGATGTAATAAATCATGCAATAAAATAAAATAGTTGCTGGTCGATCGCGAAGTGGTCGCGAAGTGGAATTTAGTTATAACTTACAATTGGTGCCGATGATCTTTTTGGGTAGTCGAGTAATGAAAGCAACAGCGAGAAAAACCAAAGTGTACCCTAGAGTTATGCTTAAAATTATGTTGCTTACACCTACGAAGCCGATAATAAACTTCGAATGAGTGCAAAATTTCTTTTCAGCCGAGGACAGAGTAAAAAACTGAATCAGGCTAACTTTTGTTAAATACGTGTCGACTATCTCTTTCTTGCGCGCGCCCTCTCTCTGTCTCTCTCTCTCTCTCTCTCTCTCTCTCTCTCTCTCTCTCTCTCACTCTCTATCCCCGTCTCTCTCTCTCTCTCTCTCTCTCTCTCTCTCTCTCTGAATTTATCTATCTTTTCATTCTCTCTTCTTGGCGAAACATGCGTGTAGCTTATACGGTGACGGTGATTCGAGTTCAACGGGTCGACCTCTACAGAAATAGCATCGCTAGGCGCAACACTAACTTCCATGCGATATCCAAGTAAATAGAATCGGAAGAATAGCGAGAATGTACTATGCACCCAACCAAGTGTTTTAGATGTAAACAAAAGCTATGATTTCGATAAAATATTTTTTAGAGCAAGATATGTCTGAGAGGTTACGATTTCGTAAGTTATGCTAAAGATTCGTGTAGATATTAAAATATGCGAAATATTAGGAAAAAACATAAGTTTAACATAGGCATTTGCTACTAATAAATATAATTTTTTAATAGATAATATCTATATGTGGCATTCTTCCACGTTTTAATGACTTCTATCGAATTTTATTAATAGTAATGTGCTGTAAATTGTTCCTCTTTGATTATTTTATTTGTATATTAGAAATAATAAGTGTTTTAATATATAAAAAGAAATAGCTCTCCGCCATTTAAAAGTTAATGTTATAAATTAAATTCAAATAGTAAATAGGATGTTCGCTGCTTATTGTTGCATAAAATAGATTTTCAAGTTATACAATATAGAAGATAATCATGATTTTTAAAATATCTTTAATAAAAACGTAAGATTAAAAGAAATTTGTTTTTCAGTATATAAAAATATATTACATAAGTATAAGCATAGGTATACCTTCTAACACTTCTGCTGTCACGTGATAATATGGTAACAGCCGCCGAAATAGTATATAATATTTTGATACGGGTGTGGAAAGGTGTTTATTTAGCGCACGTGACGTTTTTCGCATGAGCGAGCGGTAAGAAAAGTCAACTGAACTGAAAATCTTTTTATACATTAGTATCGAATTTTATTTTATGCTACGAGAGCTTAAAAATCAAGTCGAAATAGCAATTTTTAGGATCAGTGGCATAACGTAATGCCGTATGTCTATGCATAATGCATACAGACATAAATATAAATGTCTACGTGTTAGGTTAAGTTCTAACCTAACATACACACAGTCTATGAGAACATACATAAAAGGACACAACCGCAACCGTTAAGCTAGTCAAGCATATCTTGGCCGCCTCATCATCAGTATCTCAATGCTTACCCAATTTCATGCATTGTAAATTAGTTTCATTAAGTACTAAATAGGAATTCAAAAAAATAAACTATAATAGTTTCTTGAGATGTCTTTTCTAAAACAGGACTTAAATAAACAAAATTAGGTACAATTCCAACACCACGTATGTTCCATGTTGTATCTATAAGTGCTACTGCTGAAATTTACATTGGTATTCAAGTTAAAATATCATATTATTTATGCATAAAGAGTATTTTTAATCCAAAGTCTAGTCTCAGATTTATTCAATTTTCAGTTCTAAATAAAAAACGAACAGTTCAATCTCAAGATAAAATTAGAAGAATATAAGGAACAATTGCAAAAATTGTTCTAATGTAAAAAATTGGCCTAGAAGATGCGATCTTTGATCAGATTATTTGCTGATATCACGTTTGAAGGTATATCACAATCCTGTTTTATCGACCTACCACCCAATAATTGGAACAACTTTCTAGCAAAAAAGTTGATTGAGACCCGTTTTCTTTGAGAGAATAGTATTGCGATCCTCAGATTTTATGATGAGTGAACTGTCTTTACCTATTTATGTTTTTTAAATCATTTTTTTTTTGTACAAACAAGCTGTCATTCCTGTGGTTAATGATACTGATCATCACAGAAAACAATAATATTTTAAAATTTTTGTTAAATAATGAAGTTTTAAAAGCAAAACTCATTACAAATAATCATTTTGTTAAAGCTGCTTCAAAAATAGGGTTGATAAACTTTTTTACTTTTAAATATAGCTGGTACAGTTTATTTATATTTTAATTCATTGTAGGCGGTTATTTATTCACAACAATTTCTTTATTTTAAATGCACCAATATATATATATATATATATATATATATATATATATAAAAAGTATATTTTAAAAGTACAAAATAGAGTTATATATTTATTTAAAAAAGATATATGTTTCTTTTATAAAATTAAAAAATTCATTTAGATAAAATTATGCGCCAACATATGGTAACAGTTTTTTACTTCTAATAGTTCATACAAGTGTGTTCATACAATGATTCTTACAAATATTTGTAAGAATCATTTTTCAATAAAAAAAATTTTAAGATTTGAATTACTGTAAAACAGGATTTGATCGTAAGTTATTTGCAACATATAATTTCGTATGGTAACTGTATAATTCATAAGAGTAATTTTATGCTATTTCAGAGATCCTCAATTAAAATTCAATTTAGTTTTAAAAACTAAAAAATTGCTTGTTCAGCGTTAACAGGTTTAATGAAAGTTGATTTATTATTATAAACATAAAATCTTGTGTATAGTATAAGGTAAATCAATATATACTCAAACTCTTCTATAACAATATTATGCCATTTATTTGATATAAACATAAGTAAACCAATTAAATCAGTGCTTTCTTGTTAGAATCCATTTTTCCTTATAAAAAAACATTTAATTGTCAATATATTTAATCAATCTACATACATGAATAATTTAATTTGTGAAGTTTAATAATGTTAATGGCTTGAATATATTTGAAAAATTAATTTTTCATAACAAATAATAACAAAATTTAGTTGAAATTATAGTTTTAGAGAAAAGACCTGTTTTTTGATATTTAGTTTTTGCTTATCTCCTACATGCACTAGGTATATATTTAATTGTAATATTATCTTAAAATATTCTCACTATTTAAGAAGGACCTAATAAATTGAATGTAATTGATAGTATTTGTTACACCATACAAGAACACAGCTTCTCGAAGGTATTTAAATCTGTTTCATAACAAGTTATAATTCTCATCGATATTTTCATTCTTATAAAACAGCATTTTTGAATTTAAATAAAATATTGTAATCTATTATTTCTGTTTTAGCAAACTATCAATTATCTTTCATTAATTTATCCTACATATACATCAGATTCTTATCTAATTTGTATGTACAAAATAAAAACTGGCTACTTTCCACAATAAGTAGTAGTGTTTGAGAAATTGTGCATGTGTATGGTGTTAGAACATACTTGTATAAAAAGAGGTGTTAAAAATAGAAGTAAATGCAAAAAATGTATTGAGCTTAATCATCGTTATCAATAAGAGATTTTATGTAATTAATTTTTAAATTGAACGATTGATATATTTGAAGAATACTTCCATGGTTAATAAAATCTATTCCATTTTTACACAAAAATCAATATTTTTATTTAATGAAATTTATTATTTTATTTACAGTCTGCTTTAATTTTTCTGTTTTGTACAACACTTATATTATTTGTGCAACATTTATGCTATATTTAGGGCACACTAAAAATAAAATTTTTTTAAATTATCACAATATCTATGATTATAGTGATAAGCAAATTTTACAATTCTATTCAAAATAATTTACTGACCATATGTTAAATTATTGTTGTCAACATCAATTTTTTATATTATTTCAATGGAATGTTCTACTTATTTTGTATTTGTTTGTACTACTGTATGACTTACGAAATTTGTACTATTAATATTGTATATTTACACTAATTCTATTATAATTGATTTTTAAAGTTCAATTTTTTTTCTTCCTGAGTATTATCAGACTTCCTAATTATCAGTTCGAGGCTATGATAGATATCCAATATCTTATTGATCCACAGCATATGATGGTGGTAAAGAACGCGGACGGAGGACGGAGCAGCTGGATGATTATATATATATATATGTGTGTGTGTGTGTGTGTGTGTGTGTGTGTGCACATAAACACCACGGAAAAGAGCTGGTACCTGGTACTATGGTGGTACATAAACATACTATATCTGAGATCTACTAGTCTCTGATACTATAGTGTCTATAGTCCACTGTTGTGTATGTTCCACTGAGGAGGGAAGTATTTGCTGCCAAAGATGGCCAAGTTCAGTAAACGGAAGAGTACCTTTTTAATGATTTCAGAGCCTCCCGTGGCGACCGATTGTATTAATAAGTTCAGGTCGATAGAGTAGAACAGAGTTTCGTCATTGGAAAATTATTGAAGAGTACTTATATTCGTAGAAAATATATCTAATCCCAACCGTTAAAAATAAATATAAATTGTAGTACATTCATGGGAACAGGTTATAAACGTTATTTTACGCTTGAAGAAATTTTTACTGTGCTGTGAATAACATCTTTACGGAGTGACGTTCTAGCGCTTGAGTTGGTATGGGGGGGTCTGCGCGAAAATTTGGAGGGAAAGGTGAAACCATGAATTTGGCGAGGGGCACACGGTCCTCACTACCAATAGTCTCTATATGCAGCTGACTTACAGTGAGACCTAGGCTGGAATCAGAGACTAGTACTGGAATTCATAGTGGACCCTCACCCTCACCCTCCAACTCTTGAGGGGTCGTTAATTGGAAGCCCGCATTTAAGAATGGTGTCCAGACTTCACCAGAAGTCCAGAATTAGAATCGCGCGAAAATTCGAATATTTCAGCTAAAAAAGTTACTAAAATAAATACAATAATTATTTGCAAATAAATAAAATACAACTTATTATAAATAAATAATTTTTTTATGTGAATTAAAACTACGATAAATGTATAATATCATTACTTGATTGGCACGAAAATTACTAAAATAATTACTAAAAAATAATTACTAAAAATAAATACAATAAATACAATAATTATTAGCAAATAAATAAAATACAACTTATTATGAAATAAATTAAAAATATAAATAATCAATTATACTAATTTTAGCCATAAAATATATAAGTAGTGAACAAAAAATAAATATATGGTAATATCTTTTAAATCATAAGAAGACAGGTTACTAGAACAAAAAGTTTTTCCATAAATTAAAAATATAAATAAGTAATAAGACGTTTTTAAAACCAAATCTATATCTATATAATGATGATATGACAAATATTTCCCCAATTCATCAGCATCATTGCGTATATATGTACAATTGCGTATAATATAATGCGTCATTGCGCTTCATATGTAATGTACCGAATCCGATTAAAAGAGTACCTATGCCGCTTTTTAATATGTGATATCTACATTTCAAGAGTACGCACTTTTTATAAATTTACTTTACTATTAATCAACGAATAATAAAATTTCGTTTCGTATGACGTGATGACGGTCACTCAGGGTCAGAGAGGACAAGCTCTTACAATAACAGACTGTCATTCTTAAATGCGGGCTTCCATGTAACGGTCCCTCGAGAGTTTGAGGGTGAGGGTGAGGGTGAGGGTCGACTATGAATTCCAGCCTAAAGTCTTTATAAACGTGATACCAGATGGAAACATTTTCAAAATTTAAAGGGAACGATCTATATTAAAACAGGGTTCTGTACCATCTTGTTTTTTCCGTTGTTAATCACATAAATACTAAGCAATCAAGTACTGATTATTATGCGAAGCGTCCAACCGCTCAGTTTGATTCAAGTAGAAAACGTTTTTTACATTTATATTTTCAATTAAAAAATTATTACTTAAACTTTACTAATGCTATCATTTTAATGATAGGTTCTGCAACACATGTTATTTTACAAAGTAACGAAAATACACCGACTTATGATTTTGAAATCGTATCTTGCGCGCTAAATACTACAAGCACGTATAAAATTCATTTTTCATATTTATATATTTATAGTGAAGAATATGTTACTTGAATTTTACTATTGACAATCATTTCAATAATAGGTTCGGCAACACGCATTATTTTGCAAAGCAATGAAAACATGCAATCTATTTATGATTCTGAAGCCTCTTGTGTTCAAAAGACTGCAGGTACGTATAAAAATGATTCTTTACGTTTGTATATCTTTCAGGATGAAATTCTTGTTTGAAAATGTTACTATAAGATCAAGAGATATTTTACCAAGTAGCGAAAGCATACCATCTACTTGTGATTCTGAAGTTGTACCTCTTGTGCAAACTACTGCAGGTACGTTGCCAAATTATTGAATTTGTAAGTTTCATTTCATCCACAAGTAAAATACATACGAAAATAGAAAATCGAAAGCTGTATTAGTCACCGATATAGACAGATTACAATTACTGATCGACAAAGGACTTGGAAGTAACGATAGAACTAAGAGATATAGGTAATATATTGACTGCATCAACACATTTAAGCTTTATTGTATACCCTTATTCAATTCAGAATATATGTCTCTACTTTTTGCTAGTTTAAAAAAAACTTCATAAGTCATAAAGTATATATTTTTTTAATACTTTTTAATTTATTTTTGAATTGGAAAAAATAAGTGGGCTGGAATATGTAAAATTTCTTTCTCGTTTTGTTATTCTGAACATCTCAATTATGAACATTGATTGTCACACTTACCATGTTAATGTGATTGACTCACAGTCTCTGTTTTCTTTTTCAATATATCGAAGGTGCTATCATGAAAGCCATATGAACCTTTAATGGCTTTCGTATAGCTGTGTAACTTTTGCAAAGACGGCAATGGTAGCATATTATGATTTCGCAGATGTATATAAGTTTTCTGACTTTTAATTTTTTAATCCGAGAAATGGTCGTTTCGTTTGAATATTTCACCATATTCTTTTTTCCATTTGGCTCACATTCAACTCATTTGTAATAATTTGTGGAATCCATGCTGCAGGTAATGAAATGGATTCAGGATTTTGCATGAGAACATTGCAAATGCTTTCACATAGTGCATTAGTTGAAGGAGGTAAAATTGCCTCACTTGTATATTGCAAATAACTGGCGGAATCGAATCTGATTCTGTTGCCATTTTTCTTATTCATAATTAAACCATTTATTTTTAATTCAGGAGTGTATTAATAATATTTACTATTGTATTCCTGAACCATAATTAATTCTTTTATAGGGTCCACTGCTTTTCCATTGAGTATGCCAGGTGCATTCTCAAAGCTTTGCGCAGGTCCACTATTATTCAGAGCTTTATTCTCCTTATTTTGCGAACTATCAAATGAATTTTCGTTGAAATCGTTGACTTTACTAATATTTCCTGAAGGTAACTGTGGCAAAATTGTAGGAGATGCCAAAAACATTAATAAAATCATTATTATTGTTATACATAAACTAGATTAAAGTATTTAGTTACTGCATGATAATATGTTTTTAAATACCCCTCTACAAAACAACATTTGGTTTCTCGATTTTCCGCTTTATTAATTGTTGAATCGATGCACGGAAAAATTGATGGTATAGAACCGGTTCTCAAAAAACATTTATCCTTCGCCAACGTATATTTATATTTACCATCAGGCAGAACGCGCATTCTTTCTTGACTTCCTCTTTTTTTAAATGCAATTTGTAAATGCAATGATACTTTCGCAACGATTCACCATTTAGTACAGCTTTTTACCATACGTGAAGAATTTAGTCCTACAAGCAAATATTAAATTATCACTTAATATGTACGCTATTGTTGTACTACAGTACGCAGTAAATGAATCCAAATATTAACTGATGAGGTTCTAAACATAGCTAAGAGCATTTCATTTTTTCTTTTCGATACACATCCACGTATAATACACGACATTTCTGTTGTGATGTAATTATTGATTATGAAATTAGTACAAGAAATTTGTATGCACTAGCACTTCTGAACCGTTCGACGACTACCGAAACGAGAGAATATGTTTCTTTAAATTCTGTACCATCGCATACATAGAATTAGGAGTTGAAGCAACTAATTCGCGGTATAACAATTACAAGAAAAAAAATTGAAGACACGCTTAAAAATATGATTGCCTGCAATTCCTTATATTACATAGTATAGTAGCTAATTAATTGATAATGCTTAAAAATGTGTTTAATGTATTATACAGTTAATGCTTTCACGTACGAGCTTTTGGGGTCAGGTGATAACAGTGCACAATACATATACTTAATATATTTATATATATTTAATATATATAATACATTAAAAATATTATTCATTCATGTTAATAAAAAATTTATTTCATCATTAAAAATATATATTAATGTATAACATTTATACTTACCGATAATTTCAAATTCATGTTGAAAAAAAGACTTAAGAGTACGGGATTCGAACTCGCGGCAAAAACTTAGTAGCAATACGCTCTATAATGATCAAAGTTGTCGTATACTTATGGCTATACTAAGTGAAACTAGTATATGATCATCGCCCCCCTCCGGGGGATTTTAGATTAGATAGAGAATTAGTTAAGTTAAGAATTAAGGTTTGCGTGAAAGGACTCAATTTTAGTTTAATTAATTTGAACTTATAAACTCAGAACATTTGTGTTTAAGAATTCAGGCTGATATGGCTGTAACAAGTGTATTTTTGCATTTTTTCAAGATATAATTAATACTATTCATATAAAAATAACATCTAAATTTATTTGTTGTTCTATTTGCTGAAAAAATATACAGTAATCGTGTAAGAATATCTTTTATAACTGTTATCTTCTGATACTAATTCTTGATTTTTGAAAACATCAGGATTAGCCGCCCGAGCCGCCGACAGGTGGTGTTGTTCCTCGCTAGGCCAAGGCAGTTTCGCTGACCGTACTTGGCAGCTTGGTCGGGAAAACATCGCCACTTATTCTCTCTTTCTCCGTGGTCTACATCACAGAACACTCACAGTCTACAGTCTACCAGAAACTGGGTGGGTCCACAATAATTTATTTTATGTTCGTAAGTATCCCAAAGCTAGCATGGTTTTTCTGACAATCTATTTCATTATTTACTGGATTTCTGACATCATAAAACAAATGATTTGTTTACTACCCACGGTATTTGGTATTGGTGTGAAAAATCTCATGCTATGTTCATGGTATACTGAACATGCTTTATTGTGGATGCACCCAGTATGTAGAAATACTATTGACGTGGAAAATAAAGCCTCAGTCACGCTAAAATTCACATGATCAGATTTCTCTCCGTTTAACTTATAAAAAAGTGATAAATGCTTTTAAAACAACAGCAATCGTTAAGTTCTTATTTGCTCAATTTTGTTGCGTTTATATTTTTATTTGCCCAATCTTACAGCTTCGAGAAAAATAAAAATAAAATCTATAATTTTTTTAAAACTTAAATATCTAAGTCTCTGCAATGGAAAGAGGTTCCTAACAATTTAAAATGTAAAAAGATTGCTCTTTAACTAATTTATTTCGCATATAAGTAAAATATTGAAAGTGTTTATTTACTATCATTTAAAAAGAAAAATTAATTACCGGCGGAGATTTCAGTGCATGCGCACGCGTAGTGAATTATAAGGGTTATAGAAAAAGTGCGAGACAAAGTTTTTTAATGTTTTCTCTAGACCTTAGTTTTAAAATCATATTAGCAGCCTCAAGATTGCATGCTTACATCCGAACTTTTACAGTTTTAGAGATAAATTAAGTTAAATATCATTAGAATAGTTTTTCACACTTATTTTTTTATAGCACTGGTTGGACTCGCTACGCTCGTGCGCTAACTCACGATGCGTACCACAATGGGTGACTTATTTCACCATTAGCCGTGGCAGCGGATTTATTCTAATCAGTGCTATAAAATATCGTTCAATACACGTGTAATAAGTCGTTTTTCATGGGACGACTCTAATCTCATTCGCTATGCTCATGCGCTTATACTTATGCCATAAAGTACGACTTATTCCACAAGTGTTGTAATGTACTATATAGCACAGTATGACCTAAATCCGCACTTAAGTCACGCTTATCCGTGATCTATGTAGTCAGTTATTTCACCGTGAATATGCGGACTTTGCTGCTGACTGCGGATTTTGGTAGGCTGTGCCATAAAATTCCATACGATACTGGTGACCTAAGTGGCTCATTACTGCACGACGTGCTATTTATGCCGTATGATTATTTTATTATTTTCTGTTGATTGTATGTAGTATGATTATTTTATTATTTTATGATTTTCTATTTATTTTTTCAAAATCAGATGCCTACCTTATACGAATAATCGTGACTGTGGATTTAGGTAGGCTGTGCTATAAAATTGTATACGATGCTACTAGTTCGTATACAATTTTATAGTACTTAGATCACTATAGTATCATATTAGTGACTTAAATGGCCCATCATACGGCGTGAATATCACCCTCACTAAATCTCGGGCGCTATGCAAAACATCGTTCAATTATACGCTTTTTAGATCACTTGGATCGTAGTATACTATACTCGATACAAATCACATCTCATGCAATGCAGCCTTTACGATTCATCGCGCATATGATAAGTTTCTTCCAGATCATAATACGTAAATACTTTTAATATTTTACTATTAAGCAAATTAAATTAGCCCGAGGGCAAATTTTTCAAGTATGAAAAATATACAAATAATTTTTCAATGCGTAAATAAATATATTTAATATTGAGAAAAATAATATTGTTTATTTTGATTTTTTCTGGAAAATCTAAAGCTGAATAAACAAAAATGTGAATGTGAGAATATGATGCAAACAAAAATCTATCAATTGATATTTTTATACAGTTAGCACTATTTTTAGTGTGTGAAAGTAAGGAACGGTGAATGGTGATAGTCACAGCGATAATGTTCCTGTTTCTACTTATTTCAATGTGTAACAACCTTGAATTACTAAGGACGTCGAATGTCAAACATGCCCGATAATACATGGTCTGATCTGATCTGTTGTCGACAAATTCTAAAAAGATAAAGTCATTTTATTCACAAAAAAGTTTCGGGGAAGAAATCATACGGATAAATAAAATAAAATAAACTACTTCATTTTTTAGTACCTTAAAAATTTATTTGTTTATAATCAACAAAAATAAATGAATTTTTATTGGAATGAATATAACGTAATATAATCAGAACTGAACCTTATTCTATTATTTTGTAATTAAGAAATTACAATTAAATCAAATTATTATAGAATTCACTATATTAAATTCTATTAAATCAACCATGTCATTAAATTTGTTTAAACCAAGTGCTTTTAAAAATTGTCAAAAAAGTGTAAGTATATTTTTGCAGATATGGTTAAAGTTCGAAATATTTCATTAAAAAACGAACACATGTTGACGTAATTTATTTTAATTTATATTATTTGCTTCACTAGATGTTAATTAATTAGTCATTACATGTTTGGTGTCATAATAATTGTTTTATTAATTGTTTTATATATCTTACATAATCAAAATTATAAAATGTATTTTCATCAAGGACTTTTGAAGGCTAAATCTATTATATGTATTTATTTGCATAAAATTTTAACTTGCTTTGAAAAAATTAAAAATATTATATTTGTTTTGAAATATTAGTTTGAAGCAATATTTTCAGGGAAATAATTATTTTATTTATGATTATAATTCAAAAGTCAAGATATCTACATTTTTATTAGATAACATAAAATGAATAAAATGATAATTGTCTATTCACATGGTAAAAACTATTTCGATATTAATTGTAGCATTGACACTTATTTTTAATTACTACATTTTCACGATTATTAGGTATAAAACAAGTTGCAATAACTTTTCTTTAATGTATTTTATGACAAGTATCGTGCAGATCTAATTATAATTAGTAATTTTTTAATTTAGATCGATCAAGATTTTAAGAAAGATACCGAAAATAATACATATTTAAAATGTATGTTTGCATAATTCAAAACTTTTCAAATTTTGTAAACCTTGTTAATATAATGATTTGACTCTTGACTTTAATGCATGTAGATTATACAAAAAATGATTATTGAACTAATTAGTCAAAATTATTTGACTGGCATAATGCTGTATCACGAAGAATTATTTCGAGTAAAAGATACATATTAGCTGCATGAAATTGACATATTTTTTAAATACGAATTTCTTGAATATAAAATACTTTTTTATTTATTAATAATATATATATGATTATTTACACATTTTTGTGTTTTGATAATAATATAGTAGTATACTTAATGTCAGATAACTTAACCTATATTCACGATCACGAGCGTTTTTTTATCTAAAACTCATCATTGATTTTTTTTGAAGAAATTCTTACACACTTCTTATATTGGTAAAAAAATACCAGTTGACAAAGATTTAATGTTAAATTTGAGTTTCTGTAATCAACACATCGAGCGGTTTTTTAAATAAGAATAATCTTTCAAAAAACTATAAAAACTTGCAAAAATATATTTTTTTATAAAAAACAATTTTTCTTATTTTGAGTTATCGAATTTGAAAAAAAATCAAAATAACAGACAATAATTAGTTTTATCTTAACATATATGGCGTGTAAAGTATAAAACGAATTGTATTTACGCAATAATCTAATGAAATGATGTTTTAAAATCGACTATTAACAGTTATAAATATTATTAGCCTAATTTTTCTAGAGAAGTGGAATAATAACTTTGAACGGTTTGAAAATATTTTTCGCTTTTTTATTGCAAACTTTTGCCTATTAAGTATGATCTATCAGTCGGTTTCAATCAATGTAATTGCAAACTCGAGTATAGATTAAGACATTATTTTGAATTTTTTAAATTGCACTGTATTTAAAAAAGTTATGTATTATTATGTTACCTTCGACTCGGGAAGCACAGGAATCGGGGTGTTCGAAACTAGAGTAAGGTCCGGAAATAATTTACTTCTATTTTTCGACTCAGTAATGAAAACGTATGAATTTACATTAGGATGATTATTATTATTGATCATGTAATAGACCCTACCTATATACAATTTTTGGTTCTCACTCTCAAAGTATCGTGACGTTTTTTCATTTAAGCGATGGTAGAAAGAAGAAATTGATGTTAATTCCATGAATTATATTTACTTTTTAGATACTTTCACACCTTGCATGTAAAAACTATGCAACAGAGGCGAGTTTTGAAACGAAACCTTTTCGACTCCATAAATTGGATGATGGTCCATCCACTAATGTGATAGTGACCAAAAGCGATGCTCTTAAGTATTACAAACAATTGCATACCATTCGTAGAATGGAAACAGCCGCCGGAAATTTGTATAAAGAGAAAATTGTCAGAGGTTTCTGTCACCTGTATTCTGGTCAGGTAAGTCTAACGGAACTAAACAATGCTTTTGAAATAACGGGAAATATATTTTGAAGTAAACATTTAATCTTTTATCGATCGGTTGCCTTATATCTTTTGCGATGAAGTGGTCTCTTTAAAATTCGATAAAATAAATGATAAGTTTTGAAAGTAAACTGATGAATTTTTCCGGTTTGTGTCTGAATTTTTCACTAAATTCTCAATAAAAACCCCTCAGAAAATCCGAATGACTTAATCAGTTTTTTTGATTCAAAATATTAAAATTTTAACAATTAATTAAAATTATCTTATCATTGTAAATAACTAGCATCATATTGTATTATTTGACTAGGAAGCATGTGCTGTAGGTATGACAGCAGCATTACGACCTCAGGATTCTGTGATCACTGCTTACAGATCACATGGTTGGACCTATTTAATGGGTGTACCACCTCTTGGTGTTCTTGCTGAACTTACTGGACGACAAAGTGGTTGTGGGCGTGGAAAGGGTGGTTCAATGCATATGTACGCAAAAAATTTTTATGGTGGAAACGGTATCGTTGGAGCCCAGGTTAGAAAATCAGATTTCCATTCTAACATATTTTGATGACATTTATATGTATCTAAAAAAGACGTACTGAAAACATTAATTGCTTACAATCTGTAATAAATATTCATAACATGAAACATTTTAAAGGGTTAACTTTATTTTAGGGACCATTGGGAGCTGGAGTGGCTTTTGCTCAAAAATATCTAAATACAGGTGGTGTTTGCCTTACTTTATATGGTGACGGTGCTGCAAATCAAGGTCAAATATTCGAAGTTTACAATATATCGAAATTGTGGAATGTACCATGTATATTCATATGCGAGAATAACGGTTACGGCATGGGAACCAGTGCAGATCGAGGTTCAGCAAGTACTGAATATTATACTAGAGGAGATTACGTTCCCGGAATATGGGTAAATGTTTTGGAGCAAAAATTATTAAAAATAAGAACATCATAAAATATAATATAATCATATATATTATTTGATAAATAGGTGGACGGAATGGATGTACTAGCTGTTCGAGAGGCAACGAAATTCGCTATTGATTACTGTACTTCTGGAAAAGGTCCTTTAGTTATGGAAACCTTTACATACAGATACAGTGGCCACAGTATGTCTGATCCAGGCACAAGTTACCGCACAAGAGAGGAAATTCAAGAAGTTAGACAAACTAGAGATCCTCTTACTAGCTTTAAAGAGAGAATATTAAATGCTAACCTGGTTACGGCAGATGAATTAAAGGTAAATTTATACCCAAATATACAATATTTTCTATGTTACCATTAAATAATCGTAATTCTCAGGCATCGAACAATTAAGAATGAAAATATGATTTCATTTATTATATATATATATGTGTGTGTGTGTGTGTGTCGAATTTCAAAAAATAAATGCACTTTTCTTTGGTCTAGAATTCGCAAAAAAATTTTTTAAGCTAGAGCTTTCTGACCAATGGGATGTAATTCTGTAAGCCAAAAGACGATGAAAAATGCTGAGGAACATGGGAAATATAGAATATGAGAATTTAACGTGGGGAGGCATAGACGGAAGAAGAAAAAATTGTCTATTCGGATTTTTATTATTTTTTTTTTTTAACGGATTTAACTTTTGATTAGAGCTTCGAAACTCGGCATATTTTTTTTAAATTGATGCTCTTTTGTAATACTTTATTATAGTATAATTGAAATTTTATTGGTGCCTCCGAAACATTCGTAGTTGTTATTTTTCCAGTATTTTGACGCATTAATTTTTTGTAAAAAAAAAGCGTAAAACTTATCAGAATTGTTAATTAGTTTTATTAAAACTGATCAGTTAACAAATAAAACTGATAATTTGGTTACAAGTAACTTTTTCCATGTTCCTTAGCACTTTTGACTATCTTTCGGCTCACAGAAGAAAGTCTAATCGGTCCGAGACCTCTAGCTTTAAAAAAAAATTTTCGATTTCTAGACCAAAGAAAAGTAAATTTTTGCTTTGAAATTCGACACACGCGCGCGCGCACACACACACACACACACACACACACACATATATATATATATTTATTATTTTTTTTTCAGAAAATGGAAAGTGATATTCGTAAAGAAATTGATGATGCTGTTAAAATAGCAAAATCTGATAGTGAAATATCTCTGAATGAGCTTACAACAGATGTTTATGTTGATCCTATAGACAAAGAAGTTCGTGACATCACACCTTTTGAGCCATTGTTACATTCCAAATTAGGACCGGCTATTAATGCTTAAATATTGTTGGATAAGATATTTATTTTGTCTCATAGATTATCTTATTGTAAATAAAGAACGATAATATTTTCATTTTAGTATTGTTTACCATCAGTGGTTCAATAAATATGGTTTAAATTATTAAATATAGAGTGAAAATCATACAAAAATCGTATACAATAAATACCTATACATTTGATTTTTACTTTTATAATAGCGATGCTCTGAAAGTAATACTATATATTAATTGATGTTAAAACTAATTCTTTTGTTTATCTGTTTATGCGTAATTTTTGCAAGCAATAAGTTATACGATGCGAAATACAAGCGACGTAACACGGTGAACTAACAATTAGTAAGGTTTTTTAAGACTTATAATATTTATCAAGTACCTCAGTAAGTTATTGTATTAATGAAAATTCTGCATTTTTCATATATAACTTATAACAAACATAATAATCAATTTGATAATTTTCGATTATATGTATATAACCATGCGATATGTTGGTATCTAAGTGTATAGTCAGTATAATTAACTGCTACGTCATAAAAAAAATTAGTTTCTTTTTGTATATATACATACAGTTTTGAATAATCTTGATTTTGTAAACAGCAATCATATATTTCATAGTAAAGTAATAAACGTATAGGTTAATCAGTGATACGGAAATTATTGCCAAGAGTATGCTTCGCATGGTTAAAATATAATGTGCATTTAATACAAATAAGTTTGTTATTCAGTTTATCTATTTTGCTTTGCACTGAATCCTGTATTATGACAACTACATTATATATATATATATATATATATATATATATATATATATATATATATATATATTACTGAGAAGTGTTGATTCCTCGATTATTTTTTTTTACTTTTCAGGATAATGTAGTTGTCATAATACAGGATTCAGTGCAAAGCAAAATAGGTAAACTAAATAACAAATTTATTTGTATTAAATGCGCGCGCACACACACACACACGCGCGCGCGCGCGCGTGTGTGTGTGTATATATATATATATATATATATATATATAAAAAAGAAAAATCTCAAGAATACTTTTTGTCTTAGAATTTTTTTTTATTATTTAAATATATTTTTTTCAGATAGGAAATCCAATATGTATATATATATATACATACACTAGGGGGGTACCCCCCTGCTCGCTCCGCTCGCCAACCCCCATTATTTCAGTTGTTATTTTGGTAATGTACAAAAATAATTTACAGCAACAATTTCAAGAATTGATTTTAAACTTTTAAATTTTCAAATCTCAATTTTTAAATATATGCATATTTTATTGACTGTTAGAACAATAATAATTCTTAAAATTTGCCTACTACCATAAAATTCATGGTAAATAAATGATACTGAAAAATCACCCATCAGCTCCTGTCATCTTCACCATTTAACCTTTATCTACCACCGATCATCTACATCCTCGACACCTCGACTCTAGTTTTTTTCTCCAGCGTCCACACACAAACCTTTACCTATCACCTTGACCCATGACCTTTTCATCCACCTACATCTACTACCCATAAACTCCACCGTCTCTCAGCTATTAGCACCTCACTCACATCACTTATAATCTCGACCCATGAGGCCGATTAAATCATAAAATCTACCCTTTACCTATGACTTTCAACTAAAATTATTATTCTCTGTATATGTTCTCCACCTATCACCCCAATTTATTACGTAACGCTCCACTTATTACACCAACCTTATCTTCTTGACTCTCCACCTATCATTTCCACCTTTCATCTATCGCCTCCAATCACGTCCTCTAGCCTCCCACTATTACGTCTAATCATGACTCCTAACATTGACCAATTACCTACACCCATAGCTTCGCCTAAGCACCTGTCATTTCCAGTTCTAAACCACCTGTTAACGATCATTTCCAACCATGAAGTCTACCAACTACCTGTCACCTTTACTGTTAATTTCTATCCACTACCGATCATCTACAACCTTGACCCTCGACCCCTGAATATTTTAATCTTTACCTATACCTCGACCTATGACCTTCTTATTCTCCTGTTAACTCCACTTTCTATCTCGCCCCAACCCATAAAGTCCACCGTCCTTCTAGCTGATTGACCTACCACTTACAACTTTCACCCATAACTTTCACCACCACTTACCACCTTCACTCGTAGCTTCTAACGACCACCTATTCCCTGCAATTATGATCTCGGTTTTTACTTATCACTTATAGCTTCCACTTATAACTCCAATCGTGACTTCCACACTCCACCTATCTCCTACACTATCTACGTGAACCGCACACTCCATTGCTACAGTCATAACCACCACCCTTTACGCATAATCTGCAAATATGTTCACACTTTCTGCCTACACTTATCACCTCCACATATGAATTCCACTCACCACCTAGCATCTTTACTCGTAACCTCAAACCGCACCACCTATAATGTCGACCCATGAAGCGTACCGACTAATTAGCACCTCCACTGTCCATCTATTAGTGGCAATCCAGTTCTCCTACTCCGCGTGTCACTTTCCCCTTCGACTTATGACTCCAATCATGACTTCGACACTCCACCTATCCCTTATAACGCCCACTATCAGCGTCACCCATGACTTCTGACCTTCACCTATCACCCATGATTTTCAGCCTCTATCTATCATATCTAGCCATGAACTTTCCATCAACCTGTTATCCTACACTTTTCATCTACACCCATGAAGTCTACCGTTTCCCTTCACCAAAACTTCCACCCTCCACATATCGCTTTTAATCATTATCGCCAGCGTCCCACTAATACTTCTAATTATGACTTCTAACATTCACCTTCACGTATACCTATGGACTCCACTCAACACCAGCCATTTCTAGCTCTGCAATCTACCTTATACCAAGAACCTCCACCATCCATCTATTGCATTCAATCATCTTATTCTTCTCCAACTGTCCTTACAACGTCCACTTATGAATACAATCGTAATCTGCACCCTCCACACATAATCTCTACCAATCTCATACACCTATGACTTTCTGATTACGCTTATTACTATCTCTGATCATGTCTTCCTACTTCAATTATAATCTACACATTCCGCTTATGATACTAACCATAATTTTCACAACCAAACCTTTCACTTATGACTTCAATCGCGACCATTACTCAATCTATCCCTACACCGTCCACTTATTGCTACAGTTATTAACCACCACTCTTCACACACTCCTCGACCCATGAAGCTGACCATCTGCCTAGCACCTTCACCTGAGGGGGCGCTGAGGGGGGCTGAGGGGATGCTGAGGGGGTGCGGAGGGGCGAGGGGGGCGAGGGGAGGGCCAAATTCCAGCGCGGCTCAAAACAACTATATAATATAGTAAGATGTATATAAAATACACACATATATTTATATTATATTTTAAATCATTATAATAACATAAATCTACAAAACTATAAAGTAGGTTAGGCCTACAGGGGAAACCACTTTAAAAAAAACGCGCCATTAAGGGGTTATGACAGTGTTAAAATTTTGAAAATACCCATTTTTTTTTTATTCACTTTTTTCATAGTTAATAGTCTGTAGAATATGGTCCTGAAAGCCGTTTTTGGCTAAACAAATTTTCCTCGAAGATATTAACAAAAAACTAACAAATCTGTTTCAAGTAAATTTTTGAAAAATCGTGATTTTTAAATATTTTAATTAGGCCAAACTTGTGGAAAGGATTGTTCTAACCCACTTTTTACAGAGTAATTTCATGAGAAATCTTACTGAAAATATGACTTAAAAACCGTTTTACAAACCGTTTTTTTCTCAAGAGTTATTAATTTATTTCCGTAAAATAAATAAAATCTGTAAAATTAATTTTTCTATGTGTGATTTTATGTTACTAAACTCAATGTGTTAAAGTAAAGGCATTCAACAAATTTGAATTTGTCACTTGAATAGGTTGTGCCTCACAGCGTCTGGTCGAGAATGAAGATTTCTGTTTGATCGGTATAGTAGAATTTTCTGTAAAGCAGCAGAAAGCAGCCAAACAGATGTTTTTCATCCAAGACACTGGTCATAAAATAAAAGCATAGATTCTAATTTTTATATTACAATCCTCACCTCGAGAGGAAGTACTTGTAGTATTATGATTATATCATTTTCTTGTTGTTCATAATACAAATTTGAAATATTTAAAAAATGATTAAACAATTATAGATATACTTATTGTGATTTCATGTATAATTAGTTTAAGTAATTAATGATTTATAGTTTTAATTCAAGCGATAACCTAACATTTTTGATAGCACAAAATGGCTTTAAAATGTTTTTAAAACGTGTAGCTCGCAAATGTTATAGTAACATCGGTATATTTGTGAGATTTGGTTTTAAAAACGTTCAAAATGTCTAATTGATTATTTATATTTTTAATTTATGGAAAAACTTTTTGTTCTAGCAAGATTTCTTTTTTTGATTTAAAAGATATAAAATAATTATTGTATTTATTTTAGTAACTTTTTTAGCAAAAATTGAAATATTCGAATTTTCGCGCGATTCTAATTCTAGACTTCTGATGAAGTCTGGACACCATTCTTAAATGCGGGCTTCCATGTAACGGCCCATCAAGAGTTTGAAGGTGAGGGTGAGGGTGAGGGTCGACTATGAATTCCAGCCTAGATCAGTGCAGTTAGTCTGCTAGCTGCTGTAGCAATGCTTATAACCTTAGTGGTGTTGCAAAAGTGCAAGAGCTTCTGCAGAGTAGAAAAATTATTCAGATAAGTAATGGAAACTAATTAGTAATAATAGTGTTCATAATGAGCTTTTTCTTTGTTGGTTTATTTTTTGCTTTTAGGTATACGGGTGCAAGCCAGCAAAATGGGAGCTTATATTGACTGCCTGAAGTATTATTTTGCACACTTTTTAAGAACTTGAAGTGTATTTAATAATGGTAAGTAATGTATGTAACTGTAATTCATAAACATAACTTGATTATGAATAGCTAACGATAATTTTTATTTTATTTTCAGCTTCTAAATGCTATTATCACACAGCATGACAAGCGCGTACCATCAAATATACTTTATTGTATGTATATTTGAGTACCAAAAGCAAATCAAGGTATGCCGGATATTTTCTGTAAGTATAGCTGAGTTCATTTGTATGATTTACATTATAAACTTTAAATGCCTTTTACTCAAATTTAGTTTTTTCATGCTTTTGATGTACTTGCCGCAGCTTTCTGAAGGAACCGTAACATCAATCCGGATGAACCAAAGTGGAAAACCTTCCTAATGAGGACGGTCATAAACTGAGTGGAGCAGAATTGGCAAAAATAAATTCAAAGTGAATGTTACGTATGTTTACATATGTAACATTCACTATAATTATTAATATTGTCAATATATGTTTAATTAATTATATTAATTTTGTGTTTTTCAGGAATCTGTTCCACTTAGTCTGAGACCAGACTCATAATGAAGATTTGGCACTTTGATTCAACAGGATTGATGGTACGGTTCCATCAATCAGGTTTTAACACTGTCATAACCCCTTAATTAACGTCCCTATCTCTAATGATGTCTTTCTTCTCCAATAATAATCTATACGTTCTATTAAATTATTATAAATGTTAACATTCTAAAGAATGAGGGGGGTGGTGAGGGGGGGGGGGTCGTGAGGGGGCGATGAGGGGTGTGTGTGTGTGTGTATATATATATATATATATGGGTGATTCTCTCTAAGATCTCTCGGCTAAAATTTTTTTTATTAAAACTGTCCTAAATCTCTTCTACTAGGATAAATACAACTCCTCAAATTTTTTTAGATTCATTTCATCAAGCTCCTTCGAGTTGCAGAGGGTCAGAATTGGTGAAATCAGAATTTTTGGCATTTTTTTGTAAATTTTCAAAAATTTATAGGCGCTCCTGAGGGAAGTTTTCTCTAGTTTCTACAAAAAATAATTCCAATATGAAATATATACGTTTCAAAAGTTTTATATGCAATTTTTAAAAAATTTGTAAAGCTTTTTTCAACCCAAAGTAATTAAACATGTTTCAGAATGCCAGACGAAGTTTAAGACCACTTAAAAAATCAAAATATCACTTTTCAAAAAAAAGTTGGATTTCCTATCTAAGATAAATATTAGCAAAATGTAATAAATTTTAAGATAAAAACTATTCTTCAGATCGGTGGAAATGTCGAATTTATTATTTACTATTAAAATTCTCCATTTTCATCGATTTTTAACTTGGAAAAGAAGCGAAATCAAGAAAAATCTCAAGAATTTTTGTCTTAGAATTTTTTTTTATTATTTAAATATATTTTTTTCAGATAAGAAATCCAATTTATTGGTTTTGACAAGTGATATTTTGATTTTTAGCTTATCAGATTAGCTCAAACCCATTTGGGAGTTTGACAGACAATTTTGTACTGCAAAAAGGTATCTTCAGGAATCTTTTGGTAGTCGTAGTCCGGAGGGAACTTTTACTTTTGCTACTATTAAGGCATAAATTTATTATAATATAGTTGCAATATATATATATGACTTTTAAAGTGTGTGTTTTTTTTAAACTAGACAAAATTTTCTGAAAAAACTTCGATCTTTGTCTATAGTGAAAAACGCTTCCCTGAGAAGCAATGAATTTTTGAAAATCAGCAAAAATGCGAAAAAAACTGTTTTTAGTCACTTTGGCCCCATGTAACTCAGAGATAATCGATGCGAAAAATCTGAAAGAATTCAGGGTGTTGTATATCATCAAGTAGAAGAGATTTAATATAATTAGAAAAAAAATTAAAATTCGACCTCTCAATTCCACAGAGAACCACGCATATAGATACACATACGCATATATATATACGCATATATATTGCACATATGACATTAAAAGTATTTTTTCTGTAAAGTAGACAAAATTTCCTTAAAAAAGTGTTCCTATATTGAAAAATATGTTTCTATATTGAAAAATGCATTCCTGAGGAGCTACAAATTATTGAAAATAGACAGAAAATGCAAAAAAACCGAATTTCATGAACTTTAACCTTCTAAAACTCCAAGGCAAGTGATGTAAAATAAAAAAATCTAAAAAAATTGATGGTAAATTTTAAATGTATCCTGATCAAATTCCCAGAGTTATACCTATATATACATAACAATGTTTATTTTTGATTTTTCGATTTCGCCCATATATGAGTAATTCCATGGGATACCGGAAATTTCTGGGGGGCTGGGAGTCGGAAGAATTTTCGCGAGGGCACACTTACCAGACCTATTTTTTCTGGATTCTAGGATCCCCCTGAATAAGAAACCGTGCTAGTTACTTGATTATCGGTTGCCACCCGGCTTTCCGATCGAAAAAATGTAGAAATATTGATACATTTTCTTTTGCATTTTTACTGTCGATCCTATTATTTATGTACTGTGAATCTTTTGAGACTTGGCGCTATACTTGTTATACATAGAAAGAAAGTGCAGCTCAAAAGCTTTACACTGAACCTAAAATTTTTGAAATCGGATGCACTGATGACGAGCTACGCACATTTGAATACAGCTAATTACTTATAGAGCTCGCGAGATTTTCATTTTTTTATCAAATCCTCGTTACTTTTGAATAGCTTAAATTAAAGCTCTTTCTCTCTATTTTTTTACTGACAAGTCTAAATATTTGTAGTGAGCTATATATACGCTTTCAAAAAACCGATTTGCTTTCAAGCATATATATTGATCAATGGATCAAAAAATTTTAATTTAGACTTAAAAACCAAAAAAATTGAGGAAAAGAGCTTTAATTTAAGCTATTAAACTTTAAAATTGAGTGACTGGATCAAAAGTAACGAGGATTTAAAGAAAAAGTGAAAATCTCGCGAGCCCTATAAGCAATTAGCTGTATTCAAACGTGCGTAGCTCGTGACAGTGCATTCGATTTCAAAAATTTTAGGCTTAATTTAAAGCTGCACTTTCTTTCTATATATATCAAGTATAGCGCCAAGTCTCATAGGATTCATAGTACACAAATAATACGCTCGACAGTAAAAATGCAAAAGAAAATGTATCAACATTTTTGCAGTTTTTCGATCGCAAAGTTGGGTGGCAACGGATAATCAAGTAACTCGCACGGTTCCTTATTCAGAGGAATCCCAGGAACCTGAAAAAAAAGAATCAGTAAAATATACGTCACTTTTTTAAAAAGTTTATAAATTATCATTAAATTATTTAATGGTCGCATGAATAAAAATTTCATTCGACCTAAATTCGAACTAAATTCTAAAAGGAAAAACAATTATAAATTTGCTTTTTAATGATATAGTACATCGTCACAAAACAATGTGAAATACATGACTAAAGGTGAGGGTCACAGTTGGTTATGTTGCCTACGAATGTCGCGCTAATGAAAATTGGTATGTAAATGACACTTTCAATTTATTGTTATGTTGCCAAAAATTGTAAAAAATAGGTCTGGTAAGTTTGTCCTTGCGAAAATTCTTTCGACTTCCACCCCCCCCCCCCCCACAAGTTTCCGGTATCCCGTAGAATTACTCATATATGGGTACTGGTTTTCTGACAAATAACATATACTCATATAAAATGTATGTGCGTGTATATGACGAAATCCGTACTTTTCATTCACTTTTTTGCCCCCAAAAGTTGCAAAAACAAATCTCAGGCTACATCGACCGGGTAAGGCTTTTTCTGTTCTACAGGACGTACAGAACAAGAAAAAAATAGTGTACCCACGAAATCGATCTTGTGACACTGTCTTTTTTGGCCATCTTAGTGATTTTATGCTGAGATTCTTAAGCATTTTTTAGCAAAATATTCTGAATTTTTTCGAATGCAATGCTAAATAGGCTTAAATTACGCTAAAGGAGCTGTCACTTGATTCCAAATTGGTCTAAATCGGATGCAATGATCAAAAGTCACGTACTCTTGAAATAAACGAATTTTACTTCAGACTCCCTTTAGGCTGGTATCAAAATCCTCGATTTTAGATTTTTTTTCTTCGAATCCTCATAATTTTTGATTCAGTGACTCGATTTTAACGTTTAATAGGTCAAATTAAAGCTCTTCTACTTTTTTTCTAATAGGTCTAAATTGAATTTTTTTTTAATGCAATGAGCTATATATATATATATGCCTCTCAAGTAGATCATTTTTTGAAAACTTATATATAGTTCACCATATTACTAAAAATAAATTTAATCTTATTGGCAGAAAAGTAGAAGAAAAGAGCTTTAATTTGACGTATTAAACGTTAAAATCGAGTCACTGAGTCGAAAGTTACGAGGATTCAAAGAATAAAAATGTAAAATCGAGAATTTTCGTAACAGCCTAAAGGGAGTCTGAGGCAAAATTCGTTTATTTCAAAAGTACGTGAATTTTGATCAGTGCATCCAATCTAGACAAGTTTGGGTTCAAATGAAAGTTCTTTTATTGTATTTTAAGCCTATTTATATGCCCATTTAGCCTTGCATTCGAAAAAATCCAGAATATTTTGCTAAAAAATGCGCAATAATCTGTGCATAAAATCACAAAGATGGCCAAAAAAGACAGTGTCACAAGATTGATGTCGTGGGTACACTATTTTTTTCTTGTTCTCTATGTCCTGTAGAACAGAAAAAACTTTACCCGGTCGATGTAGCCCGAGATTTTTTTTTCGCAACTTTTGGGAGCAAAAAAGTGAATGAAATATACGGATTTCGTCATATATACAGCGTTTTATAAAAATGCAGAGTTAAAGGGCATTTTTATAAATTTTTACCATATGTTCATGGATACATTTATTTTTAGCAACAATTAAAGGCTCTGCTCTACAAAATGACTTATGTGAACATAGCCGCACATAAAAAAGGTATTTTCATGAAATTGGTAGTCACTGTCCGGATCGAACTCTCTGTTTTGCTAATTTTAAGGTTTAAATCTACTATATTAGAACATAATATTGTTATAGGACATATATGTTATTGGATATTTCTGGCACTGGATCTAATGGCATAAACAGCAGTTTGCACTTTTTATGCAGTATGAAAATTATGTATATGGTTACGATTTTATTGTATCATGGTAGCAAATCGTAAGTTGGACTCCTATTAGTTCGTGGTTATAGGGGCCATAAACTGAAAATCCGCCAACATTTTTCTAGTTAATAACTTTCCATTTTTACAGATTTGCTTATTAGTAGATTCGTAGAAATCTAATAAGTGTCAGCTCTTTTTGTCGGCGGCCAAGGGTTTTAAAATATGTATCTATCAAAAGAGTATTTGTCTTTTATTTTAACATCTTTGTTATGTACTAATAATTTTAAAATTATAAACTTCCTCACTTACAGAACATCAAAGTCTGGATTGGTTCAAAGGTTCTGTTTTCTAACTTATTTTGTCGTTGCCACTATTTTAGTTTGTTTGTTAAGTCTTGAATTGGTGTAATTACGTATAATTTTGTGTATTTTTCAAAAGCAGGTAACGTAACAATAAATTAGAAGTGACATTTACATACTAATTTTCATTAGCGCGACATTCGTAGGCAACATAACCAACTGTGACCCTCACCTTTAGTCATATATTTCACATTGTCTTCTGACGATGCACTATATCATTAAAAAGCAAATTTATAATTGTTTTTCCTTTTGGAATTTAGTTCAAATTAAGGTCGTATGAAATATTTATTCATGCGACCATTAAATAATTTTTTGATAATTTATAAACTTTTTTAAAAAATGACGTATATTTTACTGATTCTTATTTTTAATGTTGTTTTCACTTTGGGTCATTAAATTATTTGAGAAATTAAGTTATACAAGTATAATACTTATAACGAGTTTAAATAGGTTTAATATTTGTCTCACTAAACCATATTTTTATGCAATAAGTCAGTAAGTGCACTTATTATTTATGATTAAAAATGTTTTCAGGTGAAGGAAAAGACAGGACATTTTAACCATTTAGTAGAATTTAAACTCGGAGAAATTTATTATTTTATATTTAAATGAAACTCGAAATTCATATCCTAGTATTTTTGTAAATGCTTTTTCAAAATTTGAAGCAAAGAATCAAAAAATGTTATCCTATACGTTTAATTAACAAGCCCTATGTGACAAAATGAAAACAATTATATTTTTTGGAAAAAGATATCTAATTTTATCTCATTTGGCTCTCTCATTGGGTGGGGTGATGATGAACCTTTCGAATAACAAAAAAGTGTGTGTGTAAATATGTGATTCTCTGTGAAATCGATCGATCAAAATTAAAATTTTTTTCCAACCATATTAAATCACTTCAACTTGATAAAATATACTTTCCTGAATTTTTTCAGATTTTTTGCATTGATTATCTCTGAGCTACAGGAGGACAAAGTTGGTAAAATCAGGTTTTTTGTGCATTTTTTGCTGATTTTTAAAAATTCATAGCTTCTCAAGGAAGCATTTTCACTATAGACATGAATAGGAGCTTTTTTAGGAAAATTTTGTCTAGTTTTTTAAAAAAGAAACTTTAAAAGTTATATATATATATATATATGGGTGGTTCTCTGACAAATCGAGCGGTCGATTTTTTGACCCTATCGAAAAAAATTTTTAAAATGTTCCTAAGAGACACATGAGTATTCCTGAATTTTTTCAGATTTTTTGCATCAAGTATCTTCGAGTTACAGAGGGTCAAAGTTGATGAAATCACGTTTTTTTGCTTTTTCTGGCTACTTTCATTAATTTGCAGAAAAAAATGTTATATATCTCTATAGTGAAAAATGCTTCCCTGAAGATCTACAAATTAATGAAAGTAGCCAGAAAAAGCAAAAAAACGTGATTTCATCAACTTTGACCCTCTGTAACTCGAAGATACTTGATGCAAAAAATCTGAAAAAATTCAGGGATACTCATGTGTCTCTTAGGAACATTTTAAAAATTTTTTTCGATAGGGTCAAAAAATCGACCGCTCGATTTGTCAGAGAACCACCCATATATATATATATATATATATTATATAACTAAAACTGCATCAAATTCATATACACGAATATATACATGAATAGATACTGATGATAATTATCCGAAAGTAAAATTTGTTGGGTTATGTAAAAAAATTGTCTTTAAAAAAACACAATCGAATCAAAATTAACTTTTTTCCTTAAATTAATTTTTTAACACAAATTTTTTTTAAAAAGACTTAGTTTTGACAAAATCTATTACCATTTAAAAGATCTAAAAAAAAACTTTAGATTTGCGCTTTTTTTTCTAGGTTTAAGACATGATAAATTAAATGTTAGTAAAAGAAAGAAGAAAAAATAAGGTTATCCAGCAAATTCAAAGTATAATAGGTCGCGCTGATCCCCGAAGGCACAGTACATATGTATTATGTATATGTACTGCGTACACTTATACTTGCCATCGGGGCACTACCGCGCCTCTTGATACGGAAAACAGTCGAGTATAGGCAAGTAATTTGAAAGTATTCGACTATACTTCGCACATATTTTGCAAGATATCAACTGAAATTAAATTATTTTATTTCTGAAATTTCTACCGCGAAAAATTAAAGTCTGAATATATATTTCTAATATTGATATTTCAAGGTCACTTTTTATACTGATCTTATTTTTCCAAATTTTCTGCATATGCAAAAATCGGAATGCGGTCGACTACCTGTTTAACTTTGATTGTAAAGTGTTTTATTGCGGACATACTAATTGAATTAATTTATTTAATTACTTAGCTGCACAATTTGTCAGAGAATTATTCAATATCCACAATTTTTGAAAGTATTTATTTTTAAAAAATTCAATCGATGTCACGTGAATGATATTGAAGTCTATAAATAAAAAATTTTGAGACGTTATATATACCAATTACAAGCACCTGTAGTTATAAAATTACGGAAGAAAAATTTGAAAAAATTCTGGAAGAGATATTGTATCGGAAAATAATGTTTTCGTCTGTCTTATAGAGAACCATCCATGTATAGTATCACTTATCACTTATAAGAAGAGAGATGGACCCGTGGGCAGCGCCATATTGAATTTGAAAGCCGCCATTGACCTATCTAAATCCATGTATAAGAGAACAGCTGTTGCGTATCAAAAAAGTCCGAAGAGGTCTGTTCCGTTTCTCGCGTGAAGTCGACGTCTTAGGTCTTTATAAAGATCGACTATGCGAACATACTGTGCCCCACCAATTATAACAATACTGATTATCATGATTGAGTAATCTATAAATAAAATAATTGAGTAATGTAAAAACTGCAAATTTTTAATTTAACAAACGACCAAAAAGAATTGAGAAATTAAAGAACAGAGAGACAAATTAATTTTAATAATATTAAAGATATTTATTGAGAGGAAATATTTTTCTTAAAGTTGTGTAATTGAATAATATAGAAATTGTTAATGGCTATTACCATTCCTATAGACGAAAAAAAGTCTTACGCGAGCTTGTTGGAAGACCTGCCATAGCTGACCTCAACGTATCATTGTGAGAATGTTTTTTTCTTCAGTGAAATTTTAGATAATGTAAAAGCTGTGAACAGGTGAATAATTGAATTATCAAAATACTTAAAGAGAGAATAAAAGAGAATACAGAGTAAAGAAAAAAAATTTAGTTTTATTTTAATCGAATTTTTAAAAAATAAATAAAGAGTTAATACAAAGTTTTTAGTGATATAAGAATTGTAGAGATCAAAGGCAATGTCACTGCGTGAACTGTGTCAGAGGAAAGTGGGTTCACTTCACCGCATGCTTTTCCGCAAAAAGAATCGAGAAATTAAAGAACAGAGAGACAAATTAATTTAAATAATATTTAAGATATTTATTGAGAGGAAATATTTTTCTTAAAGTTATGTAATTGAATAATATAGAGATTGTTAATGGCTATTACCTTTCTTATAGACGAACAAGAGCCTTACGCGAGCTTGTTTAAAGTTGAATTATTGAGTAGAATAAAGATTTTAAAGCATTTCAAAGAATATGTTTTTAAGTAAAATTTGTATTAATTTGAAACCTGAATAATTTTCATAATTCAACTCAAGAAAGACAAGTATTTAAAAGAGCAGAGAATCGAGAAATTAAAGAACAGAGTCAAATTAATTTATAGTATTAATTAATTTATAATTATAATATTTTAAAGAATTTGTGAGAATGTTTTTTTCTTCAGTTAAATTTTAGATAATGTTAAAGCTGTGAATAATTGAATGATCAAAATACTTAAAGAGAGAATAAAAGAGAATACAGGGTAAAGAAAAAAATTTTAGTTTTATTTCAATCGAATTTTTGAAAGAAAATAAGGGTTAATACAAAGTTTTGAGTGATATAAGAACTGTAGAGTGATTATTGTGTTTTTGAGCATATGCGCAGTGCTTCTATACTTGCAACTTCTGATACAGTAAAATTTCTTAAATTATCAGTTTTATTTAATAATCATCAATTTAATAAAAATATATTTAAAATATTTAATTTGTAGAAAATAATTCGGTGGCTTACAGGAAGAACCACTTAAGTGATATGTTCGTGTTTCCGAGAAAAAGCGATTTCAATGTTTGGAGTAATACGTAAGACCGAAATGTCAGAGAAAATATCTAAGTATTGGCTCATTTCATTGGGTATCTGATACGGATACAACCGTAGCATTACATTTGTAAATAGTTTCTTTCTCGACGCGCAACCTAAACAAATTACTCGAGATAAGTGGTTCTGCGGGAACTTTGCAGAGAAGTGGTTATGCGGTCACTTTCTTTGAGGGCTCGTAACTTATACAATTTGCGATTAAAAAAATTCGGGCGGGGCATATTTTTAAAGTTTCACTCATGCCCTTTCCAATGGTGTAAATCCTACTACTGTACAATAAAAAAGGGTACTAAGAGCACCACGAATTCGACATAAAAAATTTTTTTTCGCAAAATATCAGGTAAGTGATTCTTCCTGCAAGCCACTGAATTATTTAAAGCATAATATTAATAAACTAATATACATTAACCTACTACACATAATACATTTAAAGTTCACATACCACAAAACCAACGCGCGCGTTTACGCGCGCAAATGATCCCCTGGTAGTTCGAGAAAGAGCGAGCGAGTGAGTAAGTGAGAGAGAGAGAGAGAGAGAGAGAGGCGAGAAAAATATTTGTTTTTACAAATAGTTTTTAACTGACCGGACTTTTCATTTAAGCATTTTCTCAATTTTTTACCTATTTTCATTAATTTGTAGTTATTGGGTTCTCAGGGAAGCGGTTTCCGACAAAAATATATACAACATTTTTGTTAGGAAATTTGCTCAGCTTTTTTAAAAAAATACCTTCAATGTCACACATATATATATATATATATATATATATATATAATGACTTATTATATATATATATATATATATATATATATTATAAGTCTCTCACAGACATTTTAATATTTAAAATCAATGAAACTCAAAAGCGATCCATAATTCGGTAATCAAAAAAATCATGAAGATTTTATAGTGCAAAATCAATTAGGTTATTCAAATTTAAAAAAATAGCATATACGTCTTAGAAAACAATACATTTAAATTACAAAAAAATACTAAAAATAAAAGTATTCTTGACATTTTTCATAATTTTGCTTCACTGTCGAGCTAAAAATCACAAAAAATGCCAAAATGAATAACAAATTCCATACTGAATTTTGGCATTTTTTACGAATTTTTTAGAATTCTTTTTGTAATTTAAATGTATTGTTTTCTAAGACATATATGCTATTTTAAAAAATTTGAATAAACTAATTGATTTTTTGAGGTTAGAAAAATTGCAGATACATTTGCACTGAAAAAAACTATCTTCATGATTTTTTGATGAATAGGCAAAAATTGAGAAAATACTTAAAATGCAAACTTTTTCAATACAAAAGTGTCTGGATATGTCCCAATACACGAATCAAAGTTTAAAACCATTTAAAAAATAAAAATATCACGTTTCAAAACCAAAAGATTGAATTTCTTATCTGAAAAAAATACAAAAGTGTCTGGATATGTCCCAATACACGAATCAAAGTTTAAAACCATTTAAAAAATAAAAATATCACGTTTCAAAACCAAAAAATTGAATTTCTTATCTGAAAAAAATATATTTAAAAAGTAAAAAAAATTCTAAGACGAAAGGTATACTTCAGATTTTTCTTAATTTTGCTTCGTTTTCAAGCTAAAAATCAATGAAAATATTGAATTTTAATAGTAAATTTTGTACTATATATATATCACGCGTGCGCGCGCGCACATATATATATATATATATATATATATATATATATATATATAGAGAGAGAGAGACTCTAGTGCACTTGGCTGCTCGCTCGGCAGTGCACTGTTGCCAGATCCTCTCTTTCCGCGATTATGAGCAACAAACAACTGACTCGGTGAGACACGAACGCTAGAAGAAGAGAGTATAAGTAGAAGGTAGGGGAAAAGATAAGCTGAACCAGCATGGCATCAACATGTACGTAAGCGAGTAGCTGAGAAAAAAACTTTGTCTCTCTCTCTCACTCTCTGCATATCTTTTATACGGCCAACAGATAATCTTGCGTTGCGTGTGTGTATAATGTATATATAATATGAATGTGTGAAGTCTTTACTATACGCTGCCACCACTGCTACGAGCAATGTTTTACATATACGCTCACTATTTTTGCCGATTTTTGTATGAATAAAAAGCGACAATGCTGATACTTGTGGTATGCTAAACGAACCGATCCGTAGAATTTCGTGCAGAGCTATTACGTATTGAAACCAACTGTAAGAACTTTTCTAGTTTTTTGAAATAGCTAGTTTGAAGATCTGTGGATGGAACTTTTAAGACTAGAGATATAAATAGTCAAAGATATATAAGAAATGTATACTGAAACTAGCAAAGATACGCGATGTGTTTCGTGCAGGCATTGATAATAAACTTAGTATTACAAATTTCTATACAAAGTATTCAGAAAATGAAAATCGGATTCTTTAATTGTTAATGAAGCTTTTCTCACTAGAGTTTGAACACTTATAAAATAGCTAGATTATACCGATTTACAGTGAGAATACCAATATTGTTTTAAGTGTGCTTGAGTTTATATTGGTTAAAATATCTGCTACGGCAAATCAGAATCGGGTCCGTGTATAATAAAGATTAATCATTATACAATACAATCAGATTTAACAATATAAGTCGTCTTTTATACTTTAGAACAAAATATTGTGACTGCACCGAACAAAATATAGTGCACGTATGTATACATGCATTTTTGAAATGTGCATTGCATGGCCGATTTATGGTTACATTTGGAATAGTTGATGAAGTACTCATGCCTTAAAAGACAGGGAAACATTGATAAAGCACTATTGGTTTTTTTCTCTAGTTTAAATAAGTAGACAATTTCGTTAAGTTAGCATCCGCATAAAAGCATCGGTATACCGTGACAAATTCGAATTCAAAGTGCATATTTCGAAACGAATTCCATTTTTGCTCATTATGTAATCGCAAAATTTCACTACTTAAGAGTTAACCTCTAACGCTTTCTTTGGTTGACGCGATCATAGTCCCTCATGAAATGTTACATCGAGTCTGCTTACTTACTTTACGAATAAACGGGGAAGAACTCGGGGAAGAATTAATTTTCCACAAACAGTTCAGTACTTCGTATGAACATACACATAAATATTTATTTATTATAAATGTAAATACAGTCATAATTTTTCCTCATCTCAGTCAGCATCAGTTTCTAATAAAAACGCCCGCATTAAGTATATTCAACATTCGGGCTGAGCAAAACGAAAGTAAAAACTGATTCTAAAGATACTGATATGCGCGCGCGCGCGCGTGTGTGTGTGTGCACCAAGAGTGAGAGAGAGAGAGAGAGAGAGAGAGAGAGAGAGAGAGAGAACAAAAGGGAGAGGAAATAAAAACTCGGAACGTTTCTGCATTGCGTCTCCGCGGAGTGGGAGGTGCAACAAATAAAGAATAAAAGTGTAATAACAACGCCGACGCCATTGAGTATAGAAGCGAGTGGACGAAGACGCTACTCTCCTCCGAGCACACAGTACAATATATATACGCAGATGGAGAAGAGAAAGAGACAGTCGTTGAGACGAGTTAAGGTTAGGTGCAGCCGCCAAGCGCCGCACGATCGGTACAGACGTTGGGACCGAAGGCACCGACGAGAGCCGAGAGAGAGAGAGAGAACGCCATGAGCCTTCTCAGTGGGGGCAACAAGCGTGGGTGAGGTGGGGAGGACTCCCGGGATTGGTTAGGATGGCGACGCTGCCTTTTGCAAGAAAGACAGCTTAGCAGGTTGCTATGCGGGTGCGACTAAGAGAACACACAACCTCTCTCTCTCTCGCTCTCGCTCTCGCGCGCGCGCTGGTAGATCTCTTCGTATACGCGCGGCTTTGCTGCTCTGCTACAGCCTTCCCCCAAGCAAGTGAGCGAGGCAAGCTCTTTAGTCAGTTCTCGGTCGTTTCATGAGACGCCTTAAGTTTGTCTCGCTAGCTCTGCGCTAGGAATAAAGCGGAGTGTGCTCCTAGAGCAGTGCGTTTGCTCTTTTACAATTACTCTCCTGCACTTACACACGCTCGCACGTACGTCCATTTGTTTATGTACGCACGCGCATATGCACTTTGCGCGCCTGTGATGATATATTCCAGTTGACGATATATACATATACAATACATATATACCACTATACACATACGTATACAGAGGAGGAGGAAAATCAAACGACGGCTCAGGCGACTCTCATGTGATAGTTATTATGTGTTGATTGTTGATTGTTGAGCTCAAGCGAGACCTTCACGGCTTTCATTATCGATGTGCTCAGCTTGAAATTGTGTCTTCTTAATCTGTCGCGCCAGTCGAGGATAGATCCAGCGGGGAGTTTGTTTTCTTTGTTTGGAGGGAGAAAAAATACAAGTAAACAGTCGCATAAAAGATGTCGACAGCGATCGTGAGCAGCCCGATTTTCGAGTGTGCTGAACTCTTCAAGGTAAAAACCATCGATTCTTATTTGTTTTCTAACGAGTAGGTGCATGTGTAGCATAAAAACTTTTCTTTCGATCGAGTTCGATCGAAACATGAGTTTAAATAACGATTTTCAATGCATAAAAACAATGTAAGTTCTTACACTGTGCGAAGCGAAAAAGAAACGGCTGCGTATACTGACAATGCGAGTCTTACGCACGTGCTCCGAAATGAACCTTTAACATTCATCAATAATATCGGAGTCAAAGCAAAGCCTATTACAATATACGCACATAGAATGTTGTAATTTTTCGAAAGTATTGTGAACAGCATAATAATACTTGATCTATCTGTCTCTCTCTCCCCCTTGCACAAGAATGTATACGCTCAGCGTATACTCACTAGAATTTGAGCGCACATGGCTGACTATTCTCAGTCGAAGGTTCGTCATCAGCATATCTCGTACGTTTGTAATGAAATTTCATTGATTTATTTTTCGATGAACGCATACTCTTAAAGCATAGCAAAACATTCTTATTTTCTAAACATTTTTCCTCTCCAAAGCAATGAAATACGACGGCGGCTTTGCGCACGCTATAGGTACGCATACAATCTCGCGGCAGAGCGTGTTAAATTGATATTTTGAAAAATTACGCGGCGTGTCGGTGTAGATCGCAACCGTTTCCGCCGAAGAAAAGTGAAGGTTTACTATCTGTGGAAAAGCATTTACTAGTCTGGTGTGCGCCGAGAGCATTCATACATGTTTCTCGCTCTCGAAAGCCACGAGGCGTGTCGGGTTGCTGAAGTGTTGCTGCTGCTGCTGCCGACTGACAGCGTTGCCAAATGTCCACGCGCGAATATATATTCTCGTTACGTTCTCCTCACGTCGCGCGTTTGAGTATCATAACTATTGAAAATGCATTCGCTTTCTTGTTTTCACTTGGTATTCGACCGGAAAAACCATACTCGCATTGGACAATGGGGGATACTTTGATTCGCAATGACGTATCGAAGGAGAGAAGCTGAAAAAAAGAAATGCTCGCTTCATATACGCTTTCTCTTTCGAATAGAACATACACGACGATCGAGATGATTCGAAACGAGCGTAAGTATATGCGTGCGTGCGTGCGTGTAAGTATTCGAAGCGGATTCTCGTCGGAATATATATACACACACACGCTCGCGCGCCCGCGCGCACACATATACACGAAAAAAATCTCGTACGTCAGACATAAACAAAAGATTAATACTCAGCGAGGGTAGAGACAAGCCTATATAATATACGCATGCTTACATATGTATATACGCGTGCGTTTATGCCAATATACACAGCCATTGTCTCTTTCCTCGCGAGTTCGCCTGATTAATAAAAGCTATTTTCTATGATATGCCACACGTGCTTCACTTGCTGCCGAGCCAGCTTTGCTTTCTCAAAACTTTTGTGGTCTGTAGCTTCTATCGTATAAAAATGCGGCTCTTTCGGTTTTGTTGTTTTTTCGAAAAACTTCCTCCCGCAAACAAGTTTATTGAAACAACGTTAATAAACATTATGCCTACGTACTGTGTACTTGTGTAGATTAATGCAGTTTTTTTTTTAACAAAGAACCGATGTATTGCAAAGAGAGAGAAAGAGAGAGAGAGCGCGAGTGTGTGTTTGGGTGAGAGAACTGCGAAAGAGAGAGAGAGAGTGTTTGGGTGAGAGAACTGGGAGAGGAGAGGGAGAGACAGAAAGAGGGAGAGGGGGGGGGGGAGAGAGGCTCCGACTATACAACTGGCATTCGTTTTGCTTCAAGAGTTGTGATAAGTTAAATCACCAATGGAAAATTACCGACTAAACGATTACGCAGTAGCGCGTTAGATTTTCTCTTTTCACTTCTTTGCCTCGCTTTCGATACTTTACGGCATAACTTATGGCAAAATATGTAAGTTATTGCCGACATATTGTTTCCAGATTATGTGAATGGAAGCATCATTTCGGCATGATTTCTTGAGAACCGAGAGAGAAACTTATTAAATTAATTGTCTTCGGGTAGGTCTGTGGATTAATATAAATGTATTTAAATTGCTTGTACACGTGAATGTTGAACCGATGTTGTTGTTGAGGAACGCTGTATAGATTAAAGTTTTAAAAAAAACCATTTATGGTTTTAAAACACGTTCAGCTTGGCTTCGTTACAAATATTCTGAAAACATGCCTGTACTTTCCGAAAACTTATTAGCGCAACGATTTGCATTTTTTACGCGCGTGCACAATACACACCGATGAATGACAGTTGTTATATTTCTTGTAAATAGTAATTCAATAAATTTTTAATTATAATTTAACAAATATAAAGTGAACTTAATTTAACAAAGTAAAGTTTACTTTCAAAATTTGCCATTGTAAAAAAATGAAAAAAAAAAAAATAAATTAAAATCATTGCATTTTTATGATGCATTATGCATTATCAAAAAATAGCTACTAATTCATTCATTATTCCAAAGTCATTCATATATTTTACGAGTTTAAATAAAATACTTATAATACTTATATTACTATTATAAAATACTTATATTTCTTGTGTTTATCAAAAAATTATTTTACAATCGAACGAAGAATTACATGCAATATCCAATTAATTATGCAATATTGGTTTCACTGAGCAATAATATAATTTATTGTTGCTAGATGAATAAATTTTTAATAATAACAAAACCATACGAAATTCGTATAAAAAATTCACGTTTAATGGCTTTTGGTTGTTAAAATGCTTGAACATTGTGTAATTTAGCTTCAAATTTGCGCAAGTTCAAATGAAATAAGAAAAACACATTTTTCGTCTTGTATAGACCTACCGTTTATACAAAAACTTTTTTCGGAAACACTCTCCGCAGGTCCTTTAGAAATCTGTAAAGCTGATGGCCATACGCTGCGCATATGCGTAGCTGTTACACGATGTGAGCGCATGCGCTTCAGTCACTCTAAACTTGCCGTCGATGAAATCTTTCTCACAGTTTGACAATTAAAAATGCACTTATTTTATCAATGTAAACGTGAAAAATAGTCAATTTGTTGTTAAAGATTATAAATATTGTAACATTTCAAAATGGAAGAAAATGTTTCATAAGCGGTGATATTTCATTTTTTTATTTTGCAGAGGACTTTTGGCCATGCAATTGAAAATTTTGCAAATACATAGTGAGTAAGCTGTAAGTCATAAGTAGAAAACGTAGAGATTAAATTTTTTATATAATTTGTAATTTTTAAATATGTTCGTACATTCGTTAAGATATAATCTACTATTCTATTGTTTGCATAAATGTTTTTCTCTATTTTTATGTATGTTCTATAATAAATTGTTGCTTGAATTGTTTGTTAATATTATTTTCGACTGTATTCAGTAATTTATAGATGAGCTTCTTGAAAAATATATATGTATACTTTTGAAAAAGATTGTATTATTTATTCAAAAAATGACAAACAATTTATAAATCGCGCGTATTAAGAGCGTAAATAGGATTTATAGAACTGATTGTGAATATTGAATATATTTTGTACATTATTTTGTTGTTCGAAAAAATTCCACAAAAACATTTGGTCCACTTAATCTTGCAATGTAATGTCTACAAGTAATTAAATTTATTTAGCAACAAGTTAAAAACTTATATTTCAATGACTGATATAAATAATGTTTAATGATTATGCATTTATTTATTTATTTTTTTTTTTACCAAATTCATGTTGAAGTCAATTAATAATTATGTATGTTTTATGAGTTGCAGCTGAATTTTTTTGTATAATCATATGATATAAGGTATTTTTAAAGTGTATTTCTTTGCTACAGAGCAAACGGTAAAACTATATTTCCTACAAATATAATGTAAAATATTTTCATGTAGAAAATTATAGGTAGATAGATTTTTTTTTAGATGAAGAGAAAATTTTTGAAATCTCGAGTGTGTATCGTTTGGAAAGTTAGTCGAAGGCAAGCCACTATCGTCTGGTAAAAGAATGAATTTAAAAAGCAGAACAAAAGAAGGCTTATTTATGTATATATCAGGGTAATGGGCTAATCAGAACTTATTTATTAGTAAAAAAAGTGTATTATTTTATTGAATCTAAAAATTTGAAATGTATATATGACTCATTTATATTACATTTTATACAAAAACTCAAAAAATAATGATGGATAACTCAAGAAATCATTCGGATAAGTTGATAAGTAGTCACAACTTTTTTAATAAAGCTTGTTATTATATTAAAAATATAATTTAAAAAAAGCTTTAATGATTTAGTTTAATTTGCTTTTCTTCTCAAAAATTTCGTGAAAAAATCGTCTTACCAGGCAATTCAAATTCGGAAAAAAGCTGAACTAAAACAAGTCGATGGTAGGTTATTAAAAGAGCCGTAATTTATTATTTAAAAAAGAGAAGAAAACATGTGACGGTTACCAGGGTTAGCTATCTGTTCCGGGTACTTTCACGTGAATGGCTTACGTATAGGCACATACGCAAGAAATTCGTGAAAGCAATCCAATCACTCCCGGATCTCGCTGAATTGACGAAGTGAGGCCAGGAAAGACCTTGTAGACGTCTACGCAAGGCCATTGAGTTCATTTACATTCGAGAGTTTTGCAAAACTTTTAGTACATATGCCATCCCACGCGTCAGTCACTCAAATGACTATGTAAAATTTTTCTCCAATTCTCCTGTTGCAGAACGTCAATTCGACAAAGCCAAAAGAAGGTGCTGGACTACTAGGTCATCCGATCGGTCAGGCTGTCAGCGGAATGCCCACCAGTGGACATACACCACTCAGACGTAGCTACACAAGTTTGGTCAACCTCATTGAGCAGCATCGCAAACTCGACCGTACCGTGAGTGAGCCCACATCTCGCTACAAAACCGAGCTCTGCCGACCATTCGAAGAGTCTGGCAGTTGTAAATATGGCGACAAATGTCAGTTCGCCCATGGCTACAACGAATTGCGCAATTTGGCTCGACATCCCAAGTACAAGACTGAACTTTGCCGTACGTTCCATAAGATAGGCTTCTGTCCTTACGGACCACGTTGCCACTTCGTCCACAACTTCGAGGAGGCTCGCATTCACAATCTTAAGGTTAGCGCTCAGCTACATGACCAGCAGCAACAACAACAGCACAATCCTCATCACCAGCAGCAACAAAGCACGTCGAGTATCGTCAATCTAAATCCGCTCCTGCAACCGGTTACCGCAGCGGCTCTCGGCGTCAACGTCACTCTTCTCGAGCAGTTGACGAACTCACCTCAAGTTGCAGCGGCTGTGGTCGCAGCCTCCACGAATAGTAGTGCTCCGCTGGTGCGCACCAATTCTCTGAATTTCACCAATTCAACACCGATCTATCCTCCACATCAAACCCTACATAGGAGCAATTCCCTCGGCATAACTCAACAGCAGCAGCAACAGCAGCATCACCATCACCATCATTTGCAGGCAATATGCAGCAGACCCAAGCCGCTGAACCTCTCGCCGACTTTCTCGCTCGGCAGTACTGCGGATTCGGTTTCGCCCTCGTCCAGCCTCAGTCAGTCGCCCACTAATTCGATGGCCAGCTTCTTCAGTGATGAAGCTGTCCCTGCACCCCCAGGATCCGCAACACTCTTTAGTTTCGGTCAAGAGTTCACTCTGTTGAACAACAGCAGCAGTAGCAGCAAGAACAACAGCAGCAGTGGCAGCAGCACCAGTAGCAGCACGAGACAGAGCCCGAGCCCTCAGAGCATTCTGGAGGACATATCACCGAGGACCCCGTCGCCCCTATCTCCAAACGCTGAGTCCCGACTACCGGTATTCAATAGAATAAGTAGCACGATCGTCGAGCTGAAAAATCTCAAGATTTAAATCCTTCATTTTTATCGCTCCTACAACGGCTAAACGTTCGCTAACGCTAGCTTGCGCTTGAGAATTATTATAGACTTTTACTTTTATACAGTTTTACATGTTTAACCAGCATTGCTTTTGAAGACTTCCAGCGCCAGTCGACGAAAGCGAAAGTAAATGAAAATGACGCTGTAGCTAGACTAGCTGCTGTTTGTTTATGGAGAGGGGAAAAGAAAGAGAGCGTGAGCGCATGAAAGTGAGAGAGCGAGTGAGAGTGAGTGAGCGAGTAAAAGAAAAGAGAGGGAGAGAGAAAGAGAGAGAGAGAGAGAGAGAGAGAGAGAGAGAGAGAGAGAGAGAGAGAGAGAAAGCCCCATGAAAGTGAAACGAGATTCAACCGCTTTCTCCAGTCTGGCCCTGTTAGTCTAGCGTGTATTATTTAAGATGCTTCAGCTCCTATGGGATTTTTTCAGTCTTCCTCGTTGAAAAATTATATATATATATATATATATATATATATATATATATATAAATATATATGAGATTTATAGGCTACCCAGCTTTGATCCTGTTTTTATTTTTAAAACTTCATTCAGAGAGAGAAAAAACAATCATAATTATTAGTAATTATATACTGTCTTCCAATCAAACATGTACGATTATACGCACTTTCTTATACGTATGTGCATGCTTGCGAGTGTGAATGAATTTGCATGAATTATAAATTTTCCGCCCTAAGGTCAAATAAGATTGTGAAAATGAATAAGCGAAGGACGCCCGGTAAACTGTGTATATGCAAAAAACCTTTCGTGCCACGTAAAAAAAAATTCTGCACGGAAATTTAAGAAAAATTTTTTTTTATTTTTTTAAATCGCTTTACTGCGCTGCAAACCCCTATGGCCAATTTCATAGCGTATACCATTTTTGCAACAATGGGTTACGTGTGCGCGTACAATTTTGCAGCAGAGCGAAATCGGTAGAAACCCATAGAAGGAATTTCCTTGTTGGATTTTTTCGAGTTGGAAAACGTGTCGTTACAAGTGTCCTTATGTACGGAGTATGTATGCCTGGCGTTGATCGTAGGAGACAGCAAATGTCTTTGCGCTTACGTTAATAATTTTGGCGCAAAAGAAGAAAATTAAGACGAACATTGCGATAAGACTTGAAGAGCTAAAGCCACGTTTGCAAGTTTCTCCTTTCTCAACGACCCGAAAAGTAAACCAGTTTCGTACAACAATTCTGATGAGCTGATGTAAGCACAAATGCTTTTATTTTTGAAATATTGAAAGAAATTTTTTGGTACTACTGTGTCGTGAGCAACAGCTTGGTAAAGGAGGAAAGTAAAAAGAGAAGGAAATGAAATCGAATGCTTTTTTTGTATATATATTATATAAATTTTTCCTCAGAAGAGATGAATGTTTTTGTTTAATTTATAGTAGAAGCAAATGTTATAGACTAGCTCATCATCATTATTATTGATAATATTATTATTTTTTATAATTATTTTATTATAATTATTATTATTATTATTATTATTATTATTATTATTATTACTATTATATTATTGATAATATTATTGATTCTATACACTGATTAACCTATAATTGTGGGCAGCCTGGCTTTTTAGAGCTATAGACGGTTAATTAAAATTTTGGAAAAAATGAAGTAATTTCTTTCAAGTCATAAGTCTCAAAAATGTTGCTTCTATAGAGTTCGTATATTCACTTTGCCATACTTTTATTATAACACTACGATGTATTCAATTTCAGAAATTACAAATTTATTAATATGTCATTACTTTTCTAAGGTGCTACTGATAAAATATTTATTATTATTGACCTACTATTATCATCATCATTAATACCATAATTATCATTATTATTATTATTATCATTATTATTATTATTACTATTACTTTTATAATTTATATCATTATTATATTTACTATTATACATATTATGATTATATTATTATTATGAATATATTTAATACTGCTAGTAATGTTTACTATCAAAATTAATTATTCTAATAATAATAATTATAATAAAAATATTGGTAACGATAATCATTCTTTTTTACAGTTATCAATGCTATTTTATAATCATATTATTTTGCACCAAATGTGTTTATTTTTTTTTAACAGTAAACTTTCAATTTTATTTATATTACATATTTATATAAAGTATGATCAGATTATTGTTTATATTAAAAGCTTAATTCATCGTCCATCGTAATACTTAAAATAAAATTCTACTTTAAAATTATAATGCATTTAATATTGCTACAATACTAATATCAAGAAGTTATCTATTGATAAAGCATAGTTTGAAATGACATAGAAAATGCAAAAAAAAGTATATTCGATTTTGAAATTACTTCAGTTTTTTCAGACTCAATCGTTTGAAAAAAAAACAGTGCATTAATAAGGCGAGTCCAGAATATTTTTGAAACAATATGCGCCTTAAAGATAACAATGTAACTTACTATATGTGTATGTCTTTTTTAATTTAATATATTTATTTTTTTCATATATATTTACATATTTATATATTTATATAGTATTTTATACGGCGTTTTCACAGTTGTTCAAAAATAGAGTGTACGCCAACGTTTAAATCGATCTCTTGGCTCTCAGACGAACCCTTGTGTTCTTCGAGTTCATGATTTTTTTCTTTTTATACATTATTTCTTTAAATTTTTGCCAAAGTTCCTCGAGTTCTTTTTTTGTATTCAGAAATATAGTAAACATTCTTAATGTATTGGCAAAGTTTTCTTTGTTTCCCGATAGTCGAGAAAAATATATTGTATCCCAACCTGTGATGTCTTCCTTAGCTCGACTAATGAAGTTTTTGTTATAGATTCACGTCTTTTTACAGGCACAAATATAAAACGATTATTTTCCATGTGTATATGCTTGTGTGTGCGTGTGCATATATATGTGTGTGTGTGTGTGTAAGCATATATATATATGCATACACATTTATATATACATATTTTTATAAATATACATAAACATATAGACATTGGTGGTATCAAAAAATTGAATGATGAAGAATACACGTGTGCATACATTAAGCAATTAAAAAAAAATGTATACTTAATTTTGTCTTGTGATAGAAAGGAAAGAGTGCGAGATTAAAACTTATTGTTGTTATTGATAAATGTATAAATCACGTGCTTCCTTCGGTACAAACATTATATTACGCAGCCCAAAAAATACGTACTATGTATATACGATTGGGAGCCAAACGATAACTAAAAGGAAAAAGTAATCGTCCTTTTATAATTTTTTAATATGAAAAATATTATGCTTTTCCATTTTTTCGATTTTTTTTGTTACAATACAGAATATTATAATTGTTTAGTTAACGTTTAGATTTTTTTAGTTTTATATTAAAAAAGGCGTTTGCAAACAAAAAATCAATACATAGTTACATTCATATATATAAGACAAGTGATAAATTTTGAACATGATTGAATGACTTCTATACCTACATTTTAATGGGACCACGAAGTGATATAAAAACATAGATTTTGTTATTAGATTGTAAACATATGTCTTAGATGATTCGAAATGACATTTACTTGTAAATCCGATAAGAAAACGCAAGGTAACATGTCACAAAAGTGCCTTAGATTTATTATTGTAACTATTGTTAGCAATAATAAAGTGCCTCACTGCAATTGTCACTGCGTTAATTTTTGACGAACCGTTTTTACACTAGTTTTTTTCATTTAACAACAAGCAGATAAGCCTTATGTACCATGAACAAGCCAACAATAATTATTTAATACATTTTATTATATTATTATAAGAAATAAACTCAAATTGTCATATTTGTTACCATTTATATAGTCACTAATATCCAGAACCTTTTTTCCTTCTTTTCAAAAACTTATTTTCATTGAAATAATTATAAATCTGTGATTTATATGTCAACAATGTTTTTACCTTGGTGCATAGTCGAAAAGAAGTTTTTTTAATAATAAAAAGTAAGTATGGATCGAATTAAGAAATAATAATACATTGTTAAAGTTTTTTGAAATAAGAACTTTTTTCTTTTTTTGTGAAGAAAGCGGTAAAATACGAATGTCTTATTGATAGTAATAAATAGTACATTACGATACAAGTGGCCTAAGTAGTCCTTTACGGCATGACGGGTTTAAGCGCACGAGCGTAGCGAGTGAGGTTAGAATCGTGCCATGAAGGACAACTTAGGATACGTTTGTCGTATACTATTTTCTAACATCTGTCTGCCCTAAGTCCGCTGCCACGCTTATTGTGTCATAAGTAATTCATTCCAGCACCGTGAGCTTATCGTAGTTAGCATGGTGCCGTAACGGACTACTTAGGCCACTGATAAGCATGGCGTAGGTGCGGACTTGGGTCACACAGTGCTATAAAAAAAAATGATATAGTAAAAACGAATATTGTACCTTATCATTAATGTTCACATGGTTATCTATGCATTCTAATAATAAGTAAGAATAGATACAACTGCAATCTCTAGGTTTATAACTTTAAGTAGCAACTATGACTAAGAATCTATTAATAAGTAAAACAAAAATAAATTTACTTACTGAAAGTCACTTTAATCTTTGTTAAAACATTAGTAGCACGATGAATATTTTATAAATAAATATTGACAGTGAAATTATTAAGAAATAGTGTATGCATTCACCACTGAATATTGGTTTTAAGACCAATTTAGAATTAGAATCAAGGATCTATGCTTAAATTTTATGTACATTGTCTATCTTAACAAAAACACGTATTAACAGCATTTTGTTACTTGTTGATTGCAAAAATTTTATGATTAACAATTAAAAGTCTTTTCAATTTGCGTTGCGGATTCTCAACCAATATCAACGTAATTCGCCGATCTCCCCTTACAATATTAATAATATCATGATCATGTTTCACCAACGTTAAATAAAATTTTTTTAACTATCTGCATAAAAATCATCAAAAGATACCTCAATACTCTATTTTTTTCAAGATCTGATCTATTCATTCGTGTCATAGTAGATATATACAAAATGTACGATATTTTTAATTTTACTTTGAAAGGTTGTGAAATCATGGAATAAATGGTCAAGTATAATTTAATCATTATTTATTGTTCGCTAAGTATAGATTTGTTAAATCAGTATTGCAGTAACAATATTACGCCAAAGATCACTAGTTAGCAACATTATGATAAATTAAACAAGAAAGTGTACTTCATATTTTGAATTCGTACACTACTTACTTAACAACTCTATGACCATTTATTCCATGATTTCATAACCTTCCGAAGGTAAAATTTAAATTATTTTATATTTTCGAAGTATGAAAACGTGAAAATCTATTAATAAATAGACTATATTAGAAAACTTATCGGAGATCTAAACTTATAATTGCCAACATTTTAATTTAGAAAAGGTATGTCTTAAACAGAAATCATACCTTTTTCATGAATTTTAATTTATGTATTTTAAATTTATGTATAGTCATAGTCCAACAATCGAATAATATAACTTGTTACAATAAATCATTGGTCCATTTTAAGACTAGCACAGCACTAAGAAAAAGCCTATTTTGATCCTTCATATGTGTACAATATTATAATTTAATATTATAATTTAACGTATGAAAATAGAACACATTTTTAGGAATTTTGTCTACTTTACAGAAAAAATACATTTTCATAACACGTGCATCGAAAGGGCTCTTTTCGCTACCTCAAAACTCCGTGGAAAGTCGAGTTTTTCTATGCAGTGTCGGAGCTGGAGGCAAAAATTTTTACCTCCCGCTGCGAGATATACATATGTATAAATCCATACATATACATATAATAAAAATAAAATACCATATGCATGTATATTGTATATTGTATATATATAAATAATAAAATTTCAAAAATTTCAAAATTTCCAAAAATTTCACACGCATATATCATGCACATACAAACATGAAAGTAATTATTTGCTCAATATATGCATATGAAAGTTGCGCAAATGTTGCAGTGTATTTAGCAGAAAAAGGATTTTTTTAAAAAAACATGACAATTTCGGGTGTTCGCATTGCACTGATGACAATTTAGTTTACGTGGCGTTAAAGCAGAGGAAAAAACACGTTATATCAAAACAAAATTTATTTCAATAGCAGCTTTAGTTGCCGAGAGAATCGATTAACAACTAAAGTGTACAAATCCTGCCCGCCGCCGCGCGGCGGTGCACCCACCACCCACGGCCAGAGAGTCGCGCGGCCGCGCGCGCTGAATTCACGTTGTTCGTCAGCCGTTTTAAACAAACTAAGGCATCTAGAGCTATCGGGTAAAATGTCATCATTTAAAGTATCATTTAAACAAGCACTGTGCTAAATTTCAACAAAAACTATTAAGTAGTTTTGGCATAATCATCGATTGAAAAAAAAATCGTATCTCGGTTCCTAATGGTCCGATCTTGACAAAATTTATATGAAAACTCATGGTTTTTTACGTACTTTAAGATGCATTATACCGCGTTTCTCTAACTTTAAAATTGGTGCAAATAATATTTATTATTAAAAATATTTTTAAATATTAATTTTTTAAAAAGTTCTTTCTAGCGCTTATTAAGTACGTCATAAGCCGTCGATTAAAGGCAGTTGGATCCGGTTATCGTTCCGTGGGCAATTTTGAAATGAATTTGAAATTTTAGGCTAAATAATTTTGGAATAAGACGCCATTTTAAAATATCGAGATCGGACACCGATTATTACGTTGTACAAACTAAATGTCATATTTGAGAGCTTATCCGATGTCAATAATCTTTTTTTTTTTGAAAAACTGTGACAATATTAAAAACCGAAAAATTGTATGTTTAACAATTTAACGATGAAAATAGTTAATTTCGCATTCGGGAACATATGTTTCTTATTGGAAATTCAATTCTGAAGAACTTTTACCCCTACCATCTTTTGCATAAAATGAGTGGCAAAAGAATTGTTCGCGAAAAACTGAAAAAAGTGCTTTTTTGAAGTTTATTTTGCAATAATAACAATGTTCCCGATCAGGTCCGAAGTCGAAAACTTAGGGTTACTTTCAGTAGGTTATGACTAACATATTTCGACAATAAAACTAAGTCTAGAAGAAAGTGGCCGACAAAATTACAGGACTCCCGGACTATAGGGGTAGTCGAGGGCGCCGTAGGCAATTTTGAATTATAAAAAGGTTCTTTCATATATTTTTTGGTTGTCCAACTTTTGATCAAAATCTTAGTTTCACTAATTTTAGAGTTTAAATTGGATGTAAGAAAATGATAACATATATATACAATATACATACACACACGTACACACACATATATGTGTGTGTGTGTGTGCATATGTATGAATTTCAAAGTACTTTTTTGTAAAATACACAAAATCTACTAAAAACAGTATTCTATGCACTTTTGTTGAAAAGTGCTTCCCTGAAGAGCCATGAATTAATGAAAATTGGCAAAAAAAACACGTTTCATGAACTTTGGCCCTTTGTAACTCGAAGGTACTTGATGGAATTTGAAAAAATTCATGAGATATTTTGACACTGTATAGAACAACATCCATATATTTTTGGATGGGTGAAAAATAATTTTTTTTCGGCTTTTCACGGAATCATCTACACCCACACACACACACACACACACACATGGGTGGTTCCATGAGGAACAAAAAAAATTATATATAAATGTATTTTATATATATATATATATATATATATATATATATATATATATTATAACATAGTTGCAACATATATATATATGACTTTGAAAGTTTTTTTTTAAACTAGACAAAACAATATATATGTGTGTATACTGTATGCATGTGTGTATATATATTGTTTTGTCTAGTTTAAAAAAAAACTTTAAAAGTCATATATATATATGTTGCAACTATGTTATTATATATATATATATATATATATATATATATATATATATATATAATACATTTATATATAATTTTTTTTGTTCCTCATGGAACTACCCATGTGTGTGTGTGTGTGTGTGTGTGTGTGGGTGTAGATGATTCCGTGAAAAGCCGAAAAAAATTATTTTTCACCCATCCAAAAATATATGGATGTTGTTCTATACAGTGTCAAAATATCTCATGAATTTTTTCAAATTCCATCAAGTACCTTCGAGTTACAGAGGGCCAAAGTTCATGAAACGTGTTTTTTTTGTGTGTATATATATACACACACACACACACACACACACACACGCACACACACACACACACATGCATACAGTATACACACACATATATAGTTTAAAAAAAAACTTTAAAAGTCATATATATATATATATGTTGCAACTATGTTATAATACATTTATGTATTAAGTGAAAGTTCCCTCCGGATTACGACTACCAAAAGATTCCTGAAGATACCTTTTTTCAGTACAAAAGTGCCTGCGAAACTCCTAGAACAAGATGGAGCTACTCTGGTAAGTAAAAATAAAAAAATCACTTGTCAAAACCACAAAATTGGATTTCCTATCTGAAAAACATATATATTTAATAGTAAAAAAAATTGTAAGACAAAAAGTATTCTTGTGATTTTTCTTAATTTCGCTTCGTTTCCACGCTAAAAATTAATGAAAATGTCGAATTTTTATAATAAATTTTATGCTAAAATTATACACGTTCTAAATTCTAATTTTTTTTACTATTTAAATATATTTTTTTAGAGGAAATCCAATTTTTTGGTTTTTATTTTTGCTTACCAGAGTAGCTCCACCTTGTTCTAGGAGTTTCGCAGGCACTTTTGTACTGAAAAAAGGTATCTTCAGGAATCTTTTGGTATTCATAATCTGGAGGGAATCTTTTTTTTTGCTATTATTAAGGCATAAATGTATTATAACATAGTTGCAACATGTATTATATATATATGACTTTTAAAGTATTTTTTTTTTAACTAGACAAAATTTTCTTAAAAAACTTTTATTCATGTCTATAGTGAAAAATGCTTCCCTGAGAAGCTATGTGTTTTTGAAAATTAGCAAAAAATGTAAAAAAACCTGATTTTACCAACGTTAACCTCCTGTAATTCAGAGATAATCGATGCAAAAAAGCTGAAAAAATTCAGGGAAGTATATTTCATCAAACTGAAGTGATTTAATATGGTTGGAAAAATTTTTTAACTTTAATCGGTCGATTTCACAAAGAATCACCTATATATATCATTCAAAGTTTTTTTTTCTGTAAAGTAGACAAAATTTCCTAAAAAACGATGTTTATTTTTTGACCTTTCGATTTCGCATGAAATCACCAATATACTAGAATAATAAACATTTTTTTAGTTCACGCATTCGAGAACATCTACATATAAATGAAACGCATTCTTACCTTTTTAGTAGGCGGTTTCTATACCTTTGTTAATACCCATTTACAAAATATTTGCTGTCTAAGAAACATGGTGAGATATAAAAACATAGATACACGTGCAGTCTAGTAAAACTGCTTACTAAATTGCTGGTTTTTGGGTATTAATAATGAGATATTTAATTACGAAATTATTTTTATTGGTACTAAATCCCCCAGAATTGCGCTTGAACCTAGGACCTTTGGATTACTTGTCCGACACTCTACTGATTGAGCCATCGTCGCTCTTATTAAATACATATATTAAGCTATATTTGCTAAAAGTATTGTATAAATAGGTGAGGGAGTTGAGCGCGACGATGGCTCATTCAAACTATCGAAGTTTTGAGAATTTTTAATGGGATTTATAACACTCTAACCTAAAAATCAGAACTTCCTTAGTTGTTTTTAAATACTCGTGGCACATAATATTGTATGGTACTGGTACGTGAAGAATTTCTTCACAAAACTCATTCAGCACTCACTTTTGGCAAGTTTCTGAATCTCTTGTTTCGTAAATAAACCCTTTCTGTAACCGTTGCATAATATTGGCTTGAATTACTAACCAATTTTTAATTGCTAAGCCCTATTATCTATTATTGCCGGTAAAACAGTCATTATTTCGCTTACAGAAAAGCTTGGCAAAACACTGATACTTTTTAGCAATTTAAAGTGTCTCTAATTCTATTCATTTTAAGTTTCTGTCATTACTATTTTTAATGGATTCAATTCTACTTGGCGTACTACATAATTTTACAAATTCAAATGAATTGCTTTCAATGCTAATTTTTTTCTTGATGTAAATCAGATAGAAATCAACAGAGATGCAAGTATTCAACGATTCAAGAAATCACGGCGTCAAATATATACTAAGATTATTTACGAAGAACACACAGCGACGACGAATGCACTAAGATTATTGAAGACAATAGATAAATATCTGTGGTACAGAGTTCATATTTACAGGTATTCGCGAAATATGTGCAGTATAGTATACACTTTTGCGGAGAACACGCGGCAACGAATATACGCTAAAATGAAATACATAGTACTAGAATGAGTTAAGTTAAGTAGAAAAAAAATTGGCTTAAAAAACACAATAGAAACATTTGAAATTTTTTTTTTTCGTAAACTAATTTTTAAATATTAATATTTTTTTTTAAAAAGGCATTATTCTTAACAACATTTAATACCATTAGAAAGATCTCATTAAGATCATGCGATGATTTATTTTTTACACGTTTAACGCATAACTCATACTTCGAAGGCACTGTGTATATGTATGTACTATACGTACACGAATACTTACCATCAAGGCGTTACCACGCCCCTTAAATAAAATTTTTATCGTGAGTACGTATTATTACTATTCCTATCTTCATAATCTTGTTAATATACAATATCAAACTATATCGATTATAAAAGGAAAAACTTGTCGCTACTTAATACAAACATACTCATTATAAAAACTGGTAATGTTATGCTCATTATAAGAGTTGAATTCACTACTTCAAAACGAATGTGTATACAAAAAATTTTAATGGATTATTGTGACCATATATACATTTGTACATAATTATCGATCACATTTAAAAAGTTTTTTAAAATAATTGTCTAATAGTTACTATCAACAAGAAATAATTATAATTTATACAAAAAATTAATTTTTGATAACATATGATTAAAAAAGGCCTTTTTCCATGCATGATAATGGATAGAAATTTCAATGTCAGAAAAATTTATTTCCCATAGAAAAAACAATTTTTATCCTTCGAGAGTAATTTTTTCTGAGAAATAGTTGTATGCATTGTATAGACACACACCCACCGAAAAATCTTAAAAAATGTTTAACGTGCGGTTTTGCATTTTTTAGTTTTTTCTCCAGTATGGAAAAAAGGTCTTATCCATATATTTGTTACAAAAAGTACGTTTAATAAAAGTAAGTTTAACTTTTCTTGTAGAATGTCTAAAATTAAAACTCTTGTCCGAAAATCATTTTTAGCTATTTTCAAAATGACCGTATATTCAATATATGTATATAATCGGGCCCAAATATTTTTTGTCACTTAGTAGCTTAAGGGGAGTATAAAAAAATTGGCCCAGCCATAGCTGATTTCCACGAAATAATCGAATCACAAGCCATTTTATGTTAAAAATTCATATAAAAATAAACAAAAGCATTCATATTTGATAGAAAAGCAAGGTATCAAAAAAAGAAAGAGGTTGCCTTTTCTATTATTCAAGACGAATACTATCCAAAAAGTTTCAGCAAGACAGGTCAAAAATTGAGCGAGATATCGCACATTACACATTTTCGATGAATGATAAAACAATAAGGCTCTTCCGCATCGCGGTCGGGCTTAAAAATGTAATTGATAAGGAAGGTACGAGAGAATTATGAATATCTCTATATCTTATGTAACTGAATGAAAATTGAAAAAGAAAAAACTAACTAACATATTATGTTCTTGTTCTGTCACAACTTCACAACTCTTTTTACAGATTGGCACTTTATTTTTTCAAATTTTAATTTCCATTTATAGTTTAGTTATCTTGCAAACCTTTTCATATATTCATCAGTAAAGCCATGTAATTTATGAAATAACTATTACAATATGCATTAAAATAAATCATTTAATGTGTTCCAAAAATTTGTATTTAATGTCAAAAAATTTCGAATTTTTAAAGTCAAATAGTATTCCTATTTAACAATGTAAAATTTCTAAAAGACTTTATAAATTGTACAAAATACGTAACTATAAGAAAACAAAATTTTGCGTATAAGATTTGTACTTTGTAACCCGGTTGAACTTACTTTGGTATATGTATATCTTACGTATTCTTCATTCACATCTGAACATACATATAAAGCTGATTTGTTGTAATTATTTAGATATTCTAATTGTAAATTATAATTTTAGAACAGTACAAAGCTAAGATCGTACAGTAAAAATGACAATATTCTAGAGTTTCTTGTGCTGTTATTGGCGACAAAAAAGATAGCTTAAATTTCTCTTTTCTTTATTGAAAGGTATTTTATTATTTTAATCAGTTGCAATCAACAGAATTTTATTATACATACGTACAATATGAAGAAAATCTGAAGATAGTTTTTATTTTCAAATGATTCACTACCATGAACATTAAAAATAAGTTTTTATTTCAAATAATCAGTGAAAATAAGTTGATCTTTAATTCATTATTTAAACACAAAATTTTTCGTTATTTAAATATAAAAAGACTGACACAGTAAAAGTGACTTTTTAGTCTACATCAGCTGATAATTCAGAGTCACTCAAATGAAGAGTTCGAGAAACAGGAATTTAACTTGTGGTTCGAGTATAGACTCTACGAACCGTCAAGAAAACATCGTTGTGTTGCTGGGCTTTCGCTGTGTACACATCAAACGTTACGACAAGGTTACCTTAGTTCAGTCTTCAATCAGCCGTTACTATATAAAATTTGAGTGGCTCTACGCCTGGAAAACTTTCTACACAGCTCGTCCTCAAATACGTGATAATGGCGCAACTACTTAGAACCAGTGCAAAATGCGAGGTATACATATTATCCAAATAGCTTTATTAACTGTGTCAGTCTGTATAATAATTGATAGTATATCGAGTTAATTTTTCAAAGCAGCTCTTCAGCACACGTGCATAATATAAGAACTAGCCATGTCATTCGAACACAGCTTGTCTATGCAGCCGTTTGAAACTTTAAATTTTATCGAATCGATCATTTCCTTTTTTCAATTTCTAAATTTTTATACTTCATATATCACGTCGACAGAAATGGAAATTTTTAGCTTCATTCAAGATTTAATGTTTTGATTCTTAATAGTACTATCAAGTTAAAAAAATGTTGTTCATATGGTATTTTCATTTATAAAATTATTAAAACTTGCTTAAATGAAAACCATATCATGTTTTTCCATAAATTAGAATAAATACTAAACATGAATCAAATATAATTTTGCTTTCTCATAACAAGAAGTTTTTCACATTTAAGTTCCAACTTTTATTAAACCGCTTTAGAAATATGATTGTATGCATAAGAAGTTTGAATCGCATAATTTTAAGAATTACACATTTGATAATATACAGATTGTATATATGATATCTCTAAAACAGCTAAGTCAATGCACAAATTTTGAAGTACGTATCTGTACATTCTGTAGATTTTGTTTTATGGTATATTTTAGTCAAAAAATTGAGATAATATCGTCAAATGCTTTAAAAACACAATGTTAATTAGACCAGGGCCATTAAATTAAAATTCTGGTAACATGAATTTTATCGTTTCAATCTGTAGGTCTCAACTCCTTGAAAGTTATCCTAAACTTTAGACTACGCTCGAGGTGAGCTTTATGAATAAATGCAAAATTAAGTTACAAAAATGCATTTTGTAAGTTTTTTTAATAACTTTTTTTCACTCATCTTCTAGAAAAGTTACGTAAAACAACAGTATTTCAGAATTAAATTTAAATGAAAGAAAAAATTATTTAAATCGCAGCTTTGATTGCCGAAATACTCTTAATAACTAATATTTACGAAACCTATCCGTCGCAACGTTGGTGGTTCCTCTACCACCGTGCACGTACTGATTTCGCATTGTTCGATTTAGACGAATTGAACTATCTGCAACTATTGGAAATAAAATTATTATGTAGAATATTATTTTAGCAAGATCTGTGCTAAATTTGAATTAAAAATTTTAAGTAGTTTCGGTGTAATCATTGATCGAATGAAAGTCGTCTATATCTTTGTTTTTTAGTTGGCTATTAGTAAGATAATAATAAAAATTATTTAAAAAATTTGATGATTTTTCACGTACTTAACGGGTTATGACAGGGTTAACGGTCGAAAAAAATTTTTTTTTGAAAGCTGTAAGTATGTCATTATTTATGGAATCATATTGAAACTTCTTGTATTTTAAATTGTTCGTTCAGACCTTCAATTTAAGCTATTTAATACTTAAAAATGTTTTTTACTGAAGTTTTTTTGCGGAGTACACGATTCTAAGCGTTTGGATAAATCAAATTAAATATTTAATATCTCATTTTACTTCTTAAAACTAGCACTAAAACTTAAGTAGAGCACTTTTTTAATAACATTTTTCTTTGCATTTTTTCATGCAAATTTAAGTAATTTTTTACAAATTTGTATTAATTAGATTTAAAAAAATTACATAAACTTGGTTGAAAAAAAGGAAAAAAAATTTTATAGAAAAAGTGTTCCACTTAAGTTTTAGTACCAGTTTTAAGGAGTAAAATGAGGTATTAAACATTTAATTTCGCCTATCCAAACTTCAGTAAAAAATATGTCTTAACAATAATGAATTTGTGAGACGTAGAATCACTATTTTTTAGTGTTCGATGGCTTACATTTAAGGCCTGAATGAACACTTTAAAATTAAAGAAGTTTCATTATGATTGCAAAAATAATGACATTTTTAAAACTTTCCAAAAAAAAACTTTTTTTGCGACCGTTAACCCTGTCATAATTCCTTAAATAGGTAGGCTTTTGTACAAAGAAGCCGTTTGTATTTATAAAAACTAGGCTTAAAATTTTCCTTATAATTAGCGCTACAGACGTTGCCGATTACTTTTTTAAATAATTCTTTTTTTACTTATTTGACACACTTATATGAGATATATTACTATTATATTATTTACATTTCTCTCCTGGTAGAAACGTTAGTAAAAGAACTTGCCATTTCTTGACTACTCAATCTCAGAATTTGCTACTTTTCTTGGTCTGTTCTTAGCAACTATGTAACGCTTTCTAATCTATTATTCGGCAAGGAATAATGAAACCACTATTGGTTTTCATTTCGTATGAAAAAAATCACCAATATAAATCGATAGATGTATTAGTACATAGGAAACCTCCTTCTATAACATATCCAGGCAATTTCATTCCTAGTTCAAAACAAATCCACACAGTAGTTAGGTACAATATCCTAATGGTAACTATACCGACTGAGAGCTATCACTATCACACATTAATACGTAAGTCAAGGCCATTTCTTGAGCATGTAAATTTGGATAGTTCTATCCATTTTAAAGTTTTTTGTGCCAAAATGAAGTTATACACACACACACACACACACACACACACACACACACACATATATATTCAAGTACAAAGTCATATTTACGTAGGTTAAGTCTATTTGTAGATGAATAAATTTTCTATTATTATCAAGGTTTAATTTCCCTGGTAAAAATCCGATTTAAAATTACCATTAAGGTAAGAACTGGCACTTTAAAATAGGTAGAGCTATCAAATTTACATGCTCAAGAAATAGTCTTGTCTTAGATATTTTTTATGCAGTGATAGCTCTCAGTCGGTATCTCGGTCGGTATAGTTACCATTCGGGATACTGTACCTAACCTCTATATTGTAAACTGGCGCGGACTGGGTATGTTTTGAACTACGAATTAAATAGGCTGTAAATGTTATAGAAGTAGGTTTCTTATGTACTTAGGCTGGAATTTATAGTCGACCCTCACCCTCACCCTCACCCTCAAACTCTTGAGGGACCGTTACATGGAAGCCCGCATTTAAGAATGACAGTCTGTTATTGTAAGAGCTTGTCCTCTCTGACCCTGAGTGACCGTCATCACGTCATACGAAACGAAATTTTGTTATTCGTTAATTAATAGTAAAGTAAATTTATAAAAAGTGCGTACTCTTGAAATGTAGATATCACATATTAAAAAGCGGCATAGGTAGTCTTTTAATCGGATTCGGTACATTACATATGAAGCGCAATGACACATTATATACGCAATTGTGCATATATACGCAATGATGCTGATGGATTGGGGAAATATTTGTCATATTATTATTATTATATATATGTTGATATAGATTTGGTTTTAAAAACGTCTTATTACTTATTTATATTTTTAATTTATGGAAAAGTCTTTGTTCTAGTACCTTGTCTTCTCATGATTTAAAAGATATTACCATATATATATTTTTTGTTCACTACTTATATATTTTATGGCTAAAATTAGTATAATTGATTATTTATATTTTTAATTTATGGAAAAACATTTTTATTCTAGTAACTTTTCTTCTTTTTATTTAAAAGATACTAAAATTAGTATGCAACTCAAATTTTCGCGCCAATCAAGTAATGATAGTATACATTTATCGTAGTTGTAATTCACGTAAAAAAAATAATTATTCATAACAAGTTGCATTTTATTTATTTGCAAATAATTATTGTATTTATTGTATTTATTTTTAGTAATTATTTTTTAGTAATTATTTTAGTAATTTTCGTGCCAATCAAGTAATGACATTATACATTTATCGTAGTTTTAATTCACATAAAAAAATTATTTATTTATAATAAGTTGTATTTTATTTATTTGCAAATAATTATTGTATTTATTTTCGTAACTTTTTTAGCTGAAATATTCGAATTTTCGCGCGATTCTAATTCTGGACTTCTGGTGAAGTCTGGACACCATTCTTAAATGCGGGCTTCCAATTAACGGCCCCTCAAGAGTTGGAGGGTGAGGGTGAGGGTGAGGGTCGACTATGAATTCCAGCCTTATTCATCGATTCATCTATATTGGTCATTTTTGCACAGGAAATGAATAACAATAGTGGTTTCTATTCCTTGTTTTACAATAGAAAGCGTTACATAATTGCCAAGGACGGGCGAAGAAAAATAGCCAATTCTAAGATTGGGAAGTCAAAAAATGGCATGTTCTTGTACCAACGTTTCTACGAGGGTTAGGTCTACTTTACCTTAAAGAAGCTTTACATTACAATTCTCCGCATTAAAGACTGATTAAGTTACATCCCTAGCATAATTCAGTTTATTCTATTTGTTGTTAAAAATGTTGTTAAAAATTGATTTGAAAAAATTCTGAGCACTTTTTAAATGTCATAGATTGTCGATTGCTGATGTCCACATCAATTTATTTCAATTAAAAAGAATCATTTTTTATGAAAACTGTGGTAATATGAACAATTATAAAAAAATTTTGTTTGGAGTAATTTAACAATAAAGAAAGTTAATTTTGCATTCAGGAATATACTTTTCTATAAAATTCATAAAAAAAATTGATAGAATAAAATTAATAAATTGTGCAATTATGCAACATACTTTCGCATTTATTTAGGGGCGCGGTACCGCCACGATGATATTTCTAAATCTGATCTCTCCGAAGGTTTATGGTTAATTTACGGAATGGCAACTTGTAGATTCCAGCAATAAATTGCCTTTATTAGAATATGTTAAATACAAAATCCTCTGATTTTCGAACTAAATGTAAATCTTAAATATTTTTATAGCACAGTGTGACCTAAATCCGTACTTAAGGGGATGTCCGAGCCAGCGTGACGGGTTGTGACCCCGGCCGTTCTCATTATTTGTTGAGCACGTGCTTAGTATCATCAAAAATCGAATTGATAATTGTTCGTAATCGTACAGGTTACCCCGGAACACAAAGTTTTTCTCATTCAATATCTAACAATTTTTAAATAATTAATTTATTGCACAAAAAAGTGACGGTCACGTAACGGATTCCCAAAATTCATATCGGGCAGCTGTTCACGTTTTTCGCAAAAATTATGAATGTATACAGAAATCTGAGATGAAGAAAATTTAAATAATTATAATAACTACCTCGGAACACTGCGCTTCAGTGTAATAAACAAGAGTATGTTCTTGCTATTTATGATCAAATACAATTTTTGAGGTTATGTAATATCTCATTTAATTTGCATGGCTCCGACCTCCTCTTAAGGATGTTCAATGGTGTCATGCGGGGGGGGGGTGAAGGGGCAGAGGGGTACCCTATGCTTTATCACAGGAGAGAACAATTGCTGTCAACCTCAAATAACAAAAATTTTCTTATTCACAAATGCAAATAATGACTCTTTCGTATGAAATATTTGAAATATATAATATTTAAACCTATTATCAATACGATTAAATGATTTTAAAGCTCCCTTTTATTTACTATTAATTAATTTTACTTTAGTAATGTTACGATAATCTGGCAATAGCGCACGGATTCCGCGGTTGGCAATACTTATTGACTGTATAGATATACATATTGAAACTACGACTCCGCGCAACGTTGCCAACTCTCTGACAATCACAATAAATCAGTTTCGTGATTTTGTCGCGTTTGAATTTTAACATTAAAATACTCTGGAATTAATTCTGTATGGTGTATAAACAAATATACGAATTAATTGTACGGGAAATATACTCTTAAAATATATATATCTTTTTAACCCCTGTTAACTTTTTTTATTAAAAAGATTGTAAAATTAAATTGAATCGTCGGTCGCCCATAAGAGCCCATGTTATTTTAAGTATTTTCAATGATCAATTTCTCGAAAAAATCATCTGAATAAAAATCCGCAAAAAATCAAGGTGCTTTATATTCATCTAAAAAATAATATACTAAAATTTTAAATCATTCTGTTAATTTTTTTGTAACCATTGAACATCCTTAAGGGTCTGTCTACAACTCTACACGGAGTTACCGGGCGTCGGGCGTCGAGTACCAGATACCGTCAGTCCGCACGTTCCAGTATGTTCCGAAATTCTGAATTAAATTGGCAATGTTGTATGACTGACGCTGCGGATGTATACAATCACGTAAATCAAAGGTAAATCCAAGATTCAAAACAACAATATACATAACCATTATTAATTTTTAGAGGCGTGTAAATTAAATATATATTCAAGATAATAGTTTAATTGAAGATGTCAACCAAGAAAAAAGCAGAGGAAGAGCAAAATAAGTTTTTAGTCAAGCTTATTAAGCCAGCGCAGCGTCAGTCATACAACGTTACCAATTTCATTCAGAATTTCGGAACATACTGGAACTTGCGGACTGAGGGTACCTGGTACTCGACGCCCGGTACCTCCGTGTAGACAGACACTAAGTCACGCGCTTATCCGAGACCTAAGTTGATTATTTCACCGTGAATATCACACTCGCTACGCTCGTGCGCTAAATTCATGGTTAACTAATCGACTGCTTATATCACACATAATTGTGACTGCGGATTTAGGTAGGCTCTGCTATAAAATTCTATAAGATAATTGTGACCTAAGTGGCCCATTATTGCACGGCGTGTAAATAGCGCCCGAGCGCAGAGGCCCGAATGACATACACACGCAGTTGGCAGCACGTGTAGTACTCTGTGCTCAGCCCCAAAAATTAAAATCTGACGCGCGAAATTTGAAATTTAAAGTCATTATTATTATTATTATTATTATTATTGTTATTATTATTATAAAGTACATTTGAAGAAAAGAAATTGCATAATTTTTTTTGGTTATTTATTTTTATTTTTTGTTCAACTCATATTTCACATGCATATTTGATAATAATTTAAGAAAATACAGTTTAATAATAGTAATGACTTTAAATTCGAAATTTCGCGCGTCAGAGCTTAATTTTTAGAGCTGAGCTCTACACACGTGCTGTCAACTGCGTGTGTGAATCCTACCATATCACGCTGATGTATGACACACACACACACGTATATATATGTACCACTTCCACAGGGCCTCAGCGATGGTGATATTCACTTAGGTCACCAGTATCGTAATGTACTGTTTCGTTGTAATTTTCATATTTCAAGTTCACATATAATTTATGCTTTCCATTAACGGAAACTTCCGAATGGAAGTTTGAATTACATGATTTTAGAGAATGACTAATGAATATTAACGTGTACCTTCATATGTGTATTCAATTGCGGGTAGGTGTGTAGTCGCAATAATATGATATAATCACAATAATAGAGTTTGGTTTCTTACATTATTTATAATTTGTTATTGCTATTTCGTTTGTTATAAAAATTTTTTCCATTATGCTTTTCAAAAAAGTTTTTGCTTAGGTGTCATTAAATGCATATTAATAGGCCAAGCAACAGAGATTTTTTTCAAAAAAGTAATAAAAGCAGTTGGCGACCTATGCCATTCGATAGCAAATAAAGTGCATTTTAAGCATATATGCTTCTCTACAACCAAATCGAGATTATTTTATAGTTTTTAACAAAAAATCTTGCAGAAAATGAGCATTTTTTCAGTTTTTCGCTTAGAACTTTTAAAATATGCAAATTTGAAATTTAAAGTCATTATTATTATTATTATTATTATTATTGTTATTATTATTATTATTATTATAAAGTACACGGCTATGTATACGCACTTCCCCTATTCACGCGCGCTTCCCCCACTACTCGTGCGTTCTGCCGTGTCCGGCCGTTTTCGCCCATTTTCGACGGCTATTTTAGTGTAGTCAGATGTATTTTATCGAAAAACTGATGAATACATCTTATTGTGCAAAACGTCAACTTTTTAAAACCCTTTTTAAAATTGAAATTCGACCACAATTGGCGACGTGACAGCATGTGCAAGTTAGTAAACAAAAAATTAGCATCACGATTACATCAACAATAATGGTTTCACAGCATTAATTTTTTTTCGTATAAAGTACATACCTATAGTTTCTAATCTTCAAAATTTCGAGTCTGAAAATTGAAAAATGACTGCGTAATGAATTTTTGAAAATTGGCCAGTTTAACCCTTTTTCTCCAATTATCCCAGCTTCTATACAACCAATCGAGATTTTTAATAGTTCATTTTCTTCATAATTTAATACCGCATATTTCTTCTCTCTTGTTATGTTTTCATTGTTTACATATTTTAAAAGTTCTAAGTGAAAAACTGAAAAAATGCTCATTTTCTGCAAGATTTTTTGTTAAAAACTATAAAATAATCTCGATTTGGTTGTAGAGAAGCATATGTGCTTAAAGTGCACTTTATTTTCTATCGAATGGCATAGGTCGCCAACTGCTTTTTTTGATCGTCAAAAATCGTACCTTTTTTTGCTCTGTCGCTTGGCCTATAATACTGCTAATGTATATTTTCTAATATTGGCATATTAAAAAAAAAATTTTATTGTATATTTTTTGGCAGAAACTATCGTCATTGAGATATTACAGTTCTACTGTTCCAAACGTCAAAATGTTTATTAATGGTGAATTTGTCGGTAAAGTAACTGAAATTTTTACACTAGTTTTAGTTCTATTTTTTACACTTTTAGATCAGTATTTTCCTAGGCAGTCTCTTCAATTTATCAATTAATGAATTAATTAATTTAAATTCAATAATGATATTAGATTCAAAAAGTACGGAATTTACGGAGGTACATGACCCAGCAACCAACGAAGTACTCTGTCGTACACCTAAGAGTACATTATCAGAAATGCAAGATGCAGTTGCAAGTGCAAAGATAGCTTTTACTTCATGGCGGCAGAGCAGTGTAATGACTCGACAAACTTTGATGCTCAAATATCAAGCACTCATACGTGAAAACGCAGTAAGTTACATTCTGTTTGAATGATAATGACTTTTGAGGTACCTACAATAGTATATTATACAACTATGAACGAAAGTTTACTTTTTCAAGCGAGGATAATATAGAGCGCGAGGAGCAGTCACCACCCGAGTTTATAAAAGTAGTTCATCAAATGAGGGATTTTTAAATTTTTTGCCTATTTACCATTATGCTTTTCAAAAAAGCTTTTGCTAAGGCATCATAACATGCATATTAAAACTGCTAATGTATATATTTTAAATTATCGAACATTAAAAAAAAAAATTTTATTGTATAGTTTTTGGCAGAAAAACTATCGTCATTGAAATATTACAGTTCTACTGTTCCAATAAACGTCAAAATGTTTATTAATGGTGAATTTGTCGGTAAAGTAACTGAAATTTTTGCACTAGCTTTAGTTCTAGTTTTTACACTTTTAGATCAGTATTTTTCTAGGCAGTCTCTTCAATTTACCAATTAATGAATTAATTAATTCAAATTCAATAATGATATTAAATTAAAACAGTACGACAAAATCAGCTGCGCAAATGTCGGCCTGATTTTTCTCGTTTACTATATACATTGGTATGACGTATAGATTTGTATGGAGGGACATTAAAATTCACTTGCTACGCATATTGCGTTAGCTTATTCTGTTAAGATTTCAAAACCATTTTTTTCATGTGTCTCACTTCGCCACCTGGACCCATATAATTGAATGATTTTAACAATTTGTTTATAGAAAGAGCTTGCTATGAACTTGGTGAGAGAAAATGGTAAAACTCTTGCTGATGCTGAGGGAGATGTGCTTCGCGGTCTTCGTAAGTCGTTTAAATTTACCTAGCAATTGTGATTTTAGTTACATCAAATATAAGAAAGCAGACGATTAATATGTTAATATTGAATGTTACTGCAGAAATCGTAGATATGTGCGCTGGTATACCGAGTTTACTGCTAGGAGAGTCAATGAACAACATCACCACAGATATGGACATAATCTCGTTCAAAGTTCCAATCGGCGTAACCGGTTCCATTTGTCCATTCAACTTTCCGGCTATGGTTCCACTCTGGACTTTTCCGATAAGCATCGCTTGCGGAAATACAACAATACTCAAACCATCGGAAAGAGTGCCAGGTGCCTCTTTGATTCTGGCGGATCTCTTTAACAAAGCTGGCGCACCACCTGGTCTCCTCAATATTATCCACGGCCAACAGGAGGCTGTCAATTTCATATGTGATAATCCTGATATTAAAGCTGTATCGTTTGTTGGTTCGGATCGAGCCGTAAGTTTCCTGCATTCTTTATGTGATCTTTTAAGGTGGAGTTCTACCAAACTTCTTAACTTTTTTGTTTAGCAGTAATATTATTTCAAATTTTGTACTCCTATTTGGTATGAAAAATGAGGACGATTTGTAAACTTTGAGCAATTTTAACGATTTATTAGCAGAAATATTGCAAATTTATTGTCAAAAATTAAGCTTTCTTTGAAAAGTCTCTTGCGCACTGGATTTCAATTTAGACCAACCAAAAAATTTACGAGTACTTATGAAACCAAGCCCAATAAAGTTACGAACGCCAATTTATAAATAAGATTTTTCACAACCGTTAAAAAATAAAAATCAATTTTTTGAACAAAAGTTTTGCCGACTAATAGATTAAAAATCAATTTTTCATTTTTCAGAGACTGTTAAAGATTTTTATTTTTAAATAGGCGTTCGTAACTTTATTGGGCTTGGTTTCACAAGTACTCACAGATTTTTTGGCTGGTCTAAATTGAAACCCAGTGCGCAAGAGACTTTTCAAAGAAAGCTTAATTTTTAATAATGAATTTGCAATATTTCTGCTAATAAACCGTTAAAATTGCTCAAAATTTACAAATCGTCCGTATTTTTTGTACCAAGTAAGAGTACAAAATTTGAAAAAATATTAGTACTAAACAAAAAAGTTAAGAAATTTGATAGAACTCCACCTTAAGTCAATTAAAAATTCGAGTTTCGCGACTTACTGCAGCAATAGATAAAAAAGATATAATATCTTTATACGAAAAAGGACAAACATCTCATAGTCTATATGATTTTATTTTTCTTATTAGTCACAAAATAAAACTTGGTTTTTCATCTTCTGGATTATGCAGGAAATTCAAATTCTTAATTGATTTTCCCGATTCCTTCTTGTCTACGTTTAAGATAAAGTAATTCATTGAACCTTTTAGGGAAAATATATTTACGAAAGAAGTAGCACAAATGGAAAGCGCGTTCAGTGTAATAATGGAGCTAAAAATCATTGTATCGTAATGCCTGATGCTAATAAAAATGCAAGTATATCTCAGATTGTTGGTGCAGCATTTGGTGCTGCTGGTCAACGTTGCATGGCTCTATCAGTTGCAGTGTTCGTTGGTAAAAGCAACGAATGGATTCCTGACATTGTTGAAGCTGCCAAACGCCTAAAAGTTAATGCTGGCCACGTACCGGGAGCTGATCTAGGGCCGGTTATCTCCCCACAATCAAAGAGTCGAGTTTTAGAATTAATTGAATCTGGCGTAAAGGAAGGTGCTGGTTTACCACTTGATGGCCGAGGAATCAAAGTTCCGGGATTCGAAAAAGGAAACTTTGTTGGACCTACAGTTATAACTGATGTTAAAGTACAATTTTTATGATTTTTATTAGATTTAATTCATAATTTAAACGAAAATTTCAGAAGTTTCATCTATAAAAATAATATAACATATTTTTTTTTGTATTTACAGCCACACATGAGGTGCTATAAGGAAGAGATATTTGGCCCAGTTTTAGTTTGCATGAGTTCAGCATCCCTAGACGAGGCAATTCAATTGATTAATGCTAATCCTTACGGGAATGGTACTGCAATTTTTACAACAAATGGAGCAAGTGCAAGAAGATTTACTGACAGAATTGAAGCTGGGCAAGTAGGAATAAATGTTCCAATACCTGTGCCATTGCCGATGTTTAGTTTCACTGGAAATAAAAAATCTTTCTTTGGCGACAATCATTTCTACGGAAAATATGTAATTATATTTATCGATTTTTTTTTTATTATTAAACCGGATACTTTTTGTATGCATTTACACATAGATGTATTTTATATAAAACCAATTTAATTTCTGTAAATAACAATTATATATTTCATCGACATAAATATCATGTTATTAAATTTATTTCAGGGAATTAATTTTCATACTCAGGTAAAAACAATTACTCAGTTGTGGCGTGCTGGAGATGCTACTGATATATCTAGTTCTACAACGATGCCGACAATGCAGTAAACTCATTAGGCATCGAAACATCAAAACTCTCATCAAATTTTTTATTCAGTGTTCGCTATTCAACAGAAATTTGACTGAAAGAAACAGACAATGTACCTCATAGAATAATACACGCACACACGCACACACACACACACACACACACACACACACACACACATATATATATATAATAATGATAATGACACAATTAAATAATATATTTCAAGGTAATATATTATACAAGTTTTATTACCCTCATTGTAATACGGGATAAACTATTATTTGTTACAAATCTGAACCATACTAGCCTTCGTTCGGAATACCAATAGTAATGTATTTTTGTACTAAAGTGGTCTCTTCAAAAAATTTTAGAACAAATTTTATCAATATATACAATCATTTATTGATTAATAAAAAATGATTTCTGTTATACATGGTTTTTTGTTTCATTTTAATTTTATTATGGAGCAATTATTATCTAATATTATGCATTTATTTAACCATTAACCCTCCACAATCCGTGAAAAAATATATTTGCTTCTAAATGCAAGGTGCGAAATTTAATTTACAATCCATTGAAGAATACTGGTATCGGTTCCTCCGCTAGATATTAACCGAGTGTCATCTTGAAGAAATGATATGTTGGTCACATTATTTGAATGACCATTGTAATTATGAAATAGGGACTGGAAACAAAAAAAGTTTAATTATTTCCATAAAATTTTTAGGAAGGAAATTATGTATTATACTCGTTGCTCGCTTTTATGCATTGCGAAATTTATGTTTGTTAATTACAAGATGATGTAAAATTGTAGTTGTTTGTTAATTATGAAATTTTTAGATAAAAGAAATTTTGTTTTTTTATTACTTACCTTTGGCTGGCAAGCTGGATAATTAAAGAGTTTTACTTTTCCTATACTGTCTCCAACAGCAAGAAGTTTTCCATCTTCATTGCGACTGCAACTACTGATTTCAATTCCGTCAAGCCCGTCAGACCATATTCCAATAGTTTGAAAAGATATTATACAAGAATGAGAAGCCCACTCAGTGTCCCTTAATGATGAGCCTTGGGCAATTTGACGACATACACCGGCATTCCCTATAAAACAAAACATTATTTCATCTAAGCTCATATTGTTAACATTATACAACTCTAAAAATTAAATTCATCACTAATTTCAGTATTGGAATAACCCATACGACAAATCGCGAGAACAGTTTCGGAACTTGCTTAGGCGTTGATCAACGAACAAATTGACTCATATTTTCTGATTCGAATATTGACAAGGTCTTAGTAATTATTTTTAATATTTTTTAAATACTTACAGTATAATAACTCATAATTCTTGCTGTTACTTCTTAAATATTGACCATCAAGAGACCAATCTAAATGTATTATATAGCTTGAATGACCCTGAAAAAGTTTTTTTTAAATTTTGTTTAAAATAGAACTTTCATATTGTACAAAAAAAGATAAAATCTAGGAATAAAATTTTAATAAAAATAATTTGAGTAACACAGTTGTTTAATTGGACCTTGGCGAATGACCAAAATGTACAAATTTTCTTTTCTAGAAGGTACCAATTATGTGGCAAATATTATTCTTATTAATAAGATTGTAACTCAGGATTTCTTTCAAGAGCATGGTCTTATTTAAATCGTTTTAACTAGTGCTCGCTTCGCTCGCGAACCCCTAATTTCGTTTTGACTAAGATTTACACGTTTTAAACAGCTTTAAAATTTTGTTTTCTCGAAGACAACACTTCGTAACTTTAAACATTTTCATGTCGAAAATTTAGATAATTTTATCCAAAGTGTGGAGTAAGTATCCAAAATGTGGAGGGTAAGGAGAAGTAAAAAGGGGATAAGGAGAAATGAGAAGGAGGAAACGAGAAGTGAGCGGCGATATAACTTTATAATACAGAAAGGTAATCGATACGGTGAAATGATACATTCTAAGATTCAATCGTATGACTGTTATTCATATGATATTTCAGTAATTCAGTTGTATACTTTATAGCTGTTAAATATTTTTTAATATTGCGGAGAAAGGAGAGATATTTAACTTCTCTTCTTTTTATTCGCTTTACTCATATAAAAAACGTCACATGAACTGAATAACCACATTCCTCCCCCATATAGAAATGTATTAATCGCAGGGGAGTTCAAAAGCAGGATTTTAAAATTGTCCAAAATGAGGGATGGGAGTATTGAAAGGTAGTCGTATAAGAAGATATTGGGAGAAGGTATATCAGATCATTTCAAAAGAGGGTGAAATGAGGGTAAGATAAGTGGGGCGAGGGAAAAATGAGGGAAAGTTTACGTGAAGGGTAATCAAAACGAGAGGGCGTCAAAATTTCTGACACGATAGTGGTGGTGAAATGATTTTATCAATATAGAGAGACATCTTTTAAACACATCTTTTTAACCTCTATTTTGCTAAGATCACGTTGGCTTTTCTTAGCTAGCGATACTGCGTAAAATTGTAGTGAGGAAAATGTAGCCGAGCCAGCACCAGCTCGGTGTTGTGAAGTATGAATTATTATAGTCTCAAATGTTTTTTTAGTGTGTAGATTCTAAATTTTTTGAGGATTGGGCGAGGGAGATAGAATACATGGGTTATAGGGAGGAAAAACTTAGTACATTACCCAACATGGAAGAAAAGGCATAAATTACTTACGAGAGGGAGATTGGCTGCTCAATCGATGAAAGGGCAGTAATTACCTGAGGAGTAACTAGTTTTATTCTCATGTTGCATATCGTACTTTATTTATGGTTCAATCTGAGAAAAACCATTTTTTAGTTTTTAAAAGAGGGAACTAGGAAAATATTTCGCTGCGTTTCCAAGAGAAAAAATTGTTTCCAAATTCCAGGAAAATAAAATTAGAACTCCTTAAAAAAAACACTTTTTGATTTTTTTTTTAATTTTTTCGACTGTCAACGTGGTAGTTATGAATTTATTTCATCGGTTTATACGAAGACTAGCACCACTCAGATTCCCATCGAAAACTAATACGGTTCATTTTCTTAACGAAGACTAGTACGATTCAGATTCTTCTCGCGAAGAGTAGCAAGTTTCAAAAGTTACGGCGAAAACTAGCGTAGTTTACATTCTCCCTAAGACTAGAGCAGTTCATGTCCCTCCGCGAAGACTAGCACAGTTCAAGCCCACACACCCTCCCCACGAAAACTATACTAAGCTTCCTCCACGTTTGGTATACTCGTGACGACACTCTGGCAACGCGCCCATCGACTCGGTATCGATACGTCGAAAAAAGATGACCCTACCAAATCCTGGAGCGACGAGAGTCTGAATAATGCCCTCGACGCTCTGCGCACTGGCACGATCTTTGCTAACAAAGCTTCCAAAGTTTTCAGTATACCCTCGAGCACACATTACAAAATTGCAGGATGAAAGGACATTAGACTGGAAGCGCCCTTAAATGTTAGTACGACGACTTGGTTGCCAACCTATCTCGACCGAGTTCTCGAAGCTATTCGATTCGATCAGACAAGCGTGCAGAGGGCTTCCATAGATTTTGGTATAGTTTATGAAAATTTTGGTTTATTAGGTACGACCGCAACGTGGGAATGTCTTGTAGTTTTATCATCGCAAAAATTGTAATCTGCGATATCTAAGCCAATTTTCGACTAATCGGGTTGGAAATTTATGAGAGTTACAACTCTTACATGCACAAAAAAAAGGTTTTTTCTTTTCCCGACCCGGCGTCTTGTTCAAATGGTAGCTCTTTTACACGTATTTTTAACTAAATTATGTTACAATTAGCTTATCTCAGTCAAATAAGTCCCAATCGATTCAAATTATTTTTGTAACTTCTGTCCATGTTAACAATGTGACGGTATATCGTAGGCTCGATTCCGTTCATAGAATAAATATGCGAACATTTTTTGGATTTTCGAAAAACGGTTTTTTTAGTCCTAACTCAAATTCTAAATATTTTATATAAAAAAGTTAAAGGAATTGTTGTACATCATAAAAAAATACAACTTTTTCCTGTTTACATGAACACTCGAAAACGCTTAGAGTTCAAGTTAACAAACAAAAATCGAATTTTCACATGGAAATAATTCGTTTTTTACAATAAAACTTTTCAGGTATACGTTTTACATAAAAACACATAAAAGTTGTAGATATTTTAAAAATACAGCTTTTGGTTGTAATAATTATACGCTTGGAATGATTAAACGCGTTATAGAGCCCCAAAACTGATTTTTTAAAATTTGATTACACCTCAATTATTGAACAGAATTTTTTTAACATCTCTAGCACAAGATTTTTATAGGAAACTTTACCGAAAATCCAATATAAACTTGTTTTGCAAAAAGTTTCTTTCTCAAAAAGTTGTAAACCTAGTACGAACCGCCAAATAACTAATTTTCGTAAAATAGCAATTTTTTTTCTTAGTTTGCTTTATTTAAATAACATGAAACTACAATATCATGAAATAAAGAAAATTAATTTTGAAAACCGTAAAAGAATTTAATCGATTTGAAATTGCCACCGAATATGTTGCACCGCACAGCAAATCTAAAGAAGATTAAGTTCTGTTTATTGATATAATAGTTTCCTAACAAACAGCTGTTTGAATTTTGATTCAGTCTTCAAGTCACCATGTGGTAATGCATTTGCCTACTGCTACTTTTAACCTGTTACTAGTGAGGGTAGAAAGTTTAAAATCTTCTACAACAAGAATTCAGATATAAGTATTTAATAGTAGTTGCGTTTATATAGATTTTGTTCTTTGTGTTTCTTTTTTGTTCATAGATAAGTGAATTGATTGGAATTTCATACTGACTTTAAAGAGTCTCATTTGACATGTTAACAAGAATCTTTATAGAATATATTATTGGTAAGTAGCAAATATTATTGTAAACATTGTAATAGTTTGATTATGAATTGGCATTGATAACTTTTATTTTATTTTGAGTATCGAGATATCATTACAGAGTAATATCCAGCACCTGGGTCACCTAATATACTTCAGCGTATATGTATTTAAATATAAAAATAGAATTAAAATATGCTAGATTGTACCCGTAAGTATTACTCAATTTATTTCTGTGATTTCGATACGTATACTTTAATTACATTTTACTCGGTTTTTGGTTGTTTGTATATTCTAAATCAATTGACGCAGATTTTGTCAGCATCTATTAGACCAGTGAAGCTGAAATTTATTGAAGAGCTCCAGGAAACCTTTCTTCATAGTCTGAACGGAGCAGAATTGACTGAAGTAATTAAAAGTAATGTTACGTATGTAAAAATATATAATATTCTCTATAATTACTAATATTATAAACTTATATGTTATTAAATATTTAAAATGTATATTTTTCAGCAAAGTTTTCCGTTCAAGCTGTGAAAAAACATATTTAGAAGATTTTTCGTCAAGTTTGACCTTATTTCATCACCCGGATGCTGAGATTTCTTGCGGCAAAGCAAAAAAAGTGCTGAAATTTGGTAAACTTTACATGGCATTGTTAACATAGTAAGTAAAGATATATGATTTTTTTAAACCCAATGTATGTTTTTCTCTCCATAATGCGTAATAATAATATAATTTGAAACAAAAGTAGGAGGATAACCCTTGGATTCACCTTCAGTGAAATAAATAAACAAAAGTTTATTTTAACCAAACATTGGGCAACGCTTCGTCCTTGATGAGGACCTCTTCATGCCAACATTATTATAAAAGATTTAAATTAAGAGACAGGTTAATTTCTCGATTTTTTAAAAATATGTAAAGTTACATTGAATATCTATACTTTAACTTGGAAAAAGATTTTTTTACGACTAATACATAATTTTTTTTAGCCTATTAATTAATAATGTATTTTTTTCAGATTCAACTCCGGAATTATCCCTTTAAATCCATTTAGACTGCAGACATTAGCTACTTTTATAGCTTGAGTTACAATGCGATGCGTAACATGCAATGTAAGTACAAAAATCTGTTGCTGTTTGTTATTGATGCGGTTGCCATACACAAGGTTATGACTATTCCAAGATTAAAAATTAAACATTTTAAAATGCAATAGTTCGAATACGAATAGAAATTGATTCCGCTAGTTTTCTTAATTACATTACAAACGTTAATTAGTTGTTATGTGTGAGCATTTATTTGATTTGAGTTTTTAATTGTAATTTAAACTTCTGCTTTACATTTCAATTTTATATTTTCAAAATTAAAGATTAGGGGAGGGGGCGAACGAAGCGTTTCAAAACATTTTTTAATATTTCATTGTTACAAAATCTTTAAAATGAATCCAGTCTCGCAAAGGTCCCGATCGTCTCTAAATCCAAATTCGGTGTCAGATTTTCAAAATTCGACCCACGTTTTCATCGCTTACCAGGACGAAGCAAACTATTGAACTTCAGTAGATAATGTTTATAGATTAGAGGGTTTTGAGTGTTGCTGAATTTGAATCCGTATTCAGATTTTCAAAATTCAAGATTCAGGAATTTTTTACTCAAAAATTATGCGACTAATGAAAAAATCACTAAATATAGTTTCAATTTGCTTCTTCACATAAAATACAATACTATTTTTTATTTTTAAAATCTTGCACTTTTCAGTTTACCATACGCCATATTGGATCAGCCATCTTGAATTTTAAAAATTTGACATCGGATTTCGATTCAGCGACGGTCGAGACCCTTTAAAATGAATTTTATTTGCCTACACCGTACTTGTAACTCTTCTACCAAGAAAAGAGTTAATGATATTGCAACAATGAAATATTGAGAATTTTTCAAAAAATTGAAAAGTGGCAGTTTTATTTGGTTTCTATGTTGAATTAAAAATCATTGAAACTTAAAAAATTAGCAAGACTATAAAAACATTTAAGTATTCATTAGAAGACATTTTCTACTTAAGAAAAAATTTTGGACAAATTTAAAAGAAATTTTTTCCACGGGTTGTCATGTAATCAGTCCATAGTATGTTTATATATATGTCTTCCTATATTATATAGTTGTTTTAAACGGAGGAGGGATTTCCCCCCCCCCCCCCACAACCCCCCCCCCTAAAAATATCCAAAAATTGTGTTAAAAACTTGGTTATTTTTACGGTCCCCTCCACTCCCCTTCCCACTCGCCATCACATATCCCCCCCCCCCTCTGCCCCCACACATATTCTTTTATCATAATTCATGTTTTGTTCTTCTGTCTTTAAATATTCATCAATTTCTCAATTTAATTCTTATAAATCCCACAAATGACCACACAAATATATGCAGTTATCAGCTCACCTTCATTCCCAAGCGCAATATACAATTTTTAAACACACCTTTAATTAGAGTTTGTATACTTATCCTCGGCAAATTGAGAAAAAAGTGGTACGTAGAAACACCGTCTTGAAACACCGCCTTGCCTTCGGTTCGGGTATAAAAAATGCGTGTCCCTATAGAGACGAGAGTGGGTTTAGGGATTAAACGCATCCCTTTTTTTTCAGTTCGCCGGGAATAAAGTACTTACTTTAAGTCAGGGCGTGTTAAAAATATAATTATATTTTGTATTTTAAACAAAATAATAGGTGGATGTTGAAGGTCATTGTTGAAGATTATAGATGGAGGCTTAAGGCCATCTGTGAAGGTGATAGATAGAGCGCTACATAAGGGTTATAACAGGTGAAGGTAATATTTGGAAATGAAGAGTCTTGATTGAAGTCTATAAGTGGAAGATGGAGGGATCGTGATTGGAGGCGACAGGTGAAGTATATAAGCCATAGGAAAAGGTTGGAAACGATATTTGGAGGATAAAAACGATATATGGAGGCTGAAGGATATGATTGGCGGTCAGGACTGCAGGTGATAGGTGGATCATTACTTTAGGACGTTTCCCTGCCTAGCTCAGAATTGTAATAGCAACCTATATTATCGACACAACATTTAATTTCAAAAGTTAAAAAACATTAATAAAAAGACGAAGATATTTGCAAATAAACTCCGGACTCTTGTTTTATCAATTAGAGAATGAAAATACTGATTGAGGATATCCTGCTACATACAATAAAAATACGTTTTCTAACTTAACCTTATTGTCGAGAGCTGTGTTCAATTAATATCTTTCAAAAAAGCATTATAACGTAGCTCAAACTATTTGCGGTTTTATTCTATTAACAGTTTACTATCAATTCTCTGACGCTTAGTGATGTGTGTTATGTCTATCACAGTTTTTATTGATTATTTCGAAGTTGCATCATAAGAGCCTATGTTAAACATAGCATTTTCAACTTGATATTTCTCGGAATTGAGTATTATAACATATGTTAAAATAAATGACAATACATTCAGGAGACTCTTAACTTTCATATTCTAAGTTTTCATTAAGTCCTGTTATCATTTTATAAAACAGAGCAACGTCCTTAAGGGCTCAGGTCTGGGCTGAGGTTAACTATATAAAAATCGATTTTTTTTTACTTTTTTTGTAGCAATTTTTCTGTAGAATCTGATGGTGAAACCCGTTTTGCGTGAATTTTGTTTTTGCAAAGATATAAACAAAAAACTGAAAAATGTTTATAGCTAATTTTCGAAAAATAATAATTTATTCGACTTTTTTTATTACCACTAAATAAGATGGTTCCATCACTTTCCACACACGATTTCTACAGCAAATTTTCTGTAGAATACGATGAGAAAGTCCATTTAAAAAAAGCAACATTTTAATAAAAAATTATTAACAAATTAGTGTAATAATCTATAATATATCAAATTTTCAGCCAATTTGACAGGGAACCAGTTTCCATAAGGAATGTGCGGGGTCCTTTGTATCAAAGCGGTTTTTTGCAAAACTTTTTGCAGTAAAATGCTTTATATAACATATATAAATAAAAAGAATAAAAAAAATGTAATCAATCTTATTTTTATTTTTTATAGACAATTTTCGTAAAATTTTTATTTTTGACATATTGATTCACTAATGCCTACAAATAATAAAAATAAGATTGATTACATTTTTTAAATTCTTTTTATTTATATATGTTATATAAAGCATTTTACTGCAAAAAGTTTTGCAAAAAACCGCTTTGATACAAAGGACCCCGCACATTCCTTATGGAAACTGGTTCCCTGTCAAATTGGCTGAAAATTTGATATATTATAGATTATCATCTCCTGAATAAAAGTCTCCATGGGCGCAACTGGCGGAGAGCCGCCGTTTTTGAGAAAAAATTCATTAAAGTTTGGATTTTTACGTTGGTTATGGCGCGTTTAGTATACAAGGAACTTAGGGCGCGCTTCGCGCGCGATTTGGATTATGTTTTGGTTTTATAAATATATATCAGTAATTAAACCATGAATATGGTAACCATAATCATGTTTACTTAGCAACCAATCAGAATCACGTATTAAATGCTTCACAACAAAGGCCATCACTTTTTTTAAAGAGGATATAGCATTGTAAACAAATAAATATAGATATAACGCGACTTTACTGCTTGAGAAACAATTATGCATATGGATTATACGCACTCCAAATCTGAGAGTTAGGCAAGTAATGGTGGTAACCGATGACGGAGTCCAGACAACACTACCCGTACCACATCGAGCAGCCGTCTATGCATGTACATAGCAGAGCATTATCTCAAGTCAAATAGAACGATTAAAAATGAAAATAAATGGTACGTTGAATCAAGGTGGCTTACTCTGTGACGTGTTCTTCGAACAAGCATAGTAGCTATGTCACCAGGGTATCCGGTGGCGGAGATCAATATCTGGGTATCTAGGTGGGCAGGGTCACCGATTACGCACTCCGGGTAGTGCGCTCCGTAGCTTTTCGGCAAAACGCGTGCACCAGGCACCGGCAATGTGTCTCGACGATGAAGGTCGCTGATTACGAAGTCAGGGTGGTGGGCTCCGTAGCTTTTCGGCAAAACGCGTGCACCAGGTACCGACAATGTGTCTACGGGAAAGAGGTCGCCGGTTACGCATTCTGTGTGGTGCGCTCCATAACTTTTCGGCAAAACGAGTGCATCAGGCACCGGCAATGTGTCTACCTGAACGAGGTCGCCGATTACGCACTCTGGGTGGTGCGCTCCATAGCTTTTCGGCAAAACGCGTGCACCAGGTACCGGCAATGTCTCTACCTGAATGAGGCCGCCGATTACGCACTCTGGGTGGTGCGCTCCGTAGCTTTTTAGCAAAACGCATGCACCAGCTGTCGGGAAGGTATTTAGATGAACAGCGAAAGCCAATACGCATTCCGAATGTTGCGCTCAGTAGTATCTCTTCCTTTTGAAATGGCCGATTTTTCGTATCGGATGACTTCGACCCGAGATATCTTATAATATACTCAACCTGATAATTCTGACAAATTAGTAAAAAAATCCAACAAACGAATAAATATTTCTTATTTTCAATAGATAGACGACCTCAAGAACAATCTAAAAGGGTAGAACAAAAATTCTTTATTTCCCACACGTTTTCAAGTACGATTTATGAAAAACTAATTAGTTTTAGGGTATGAAACCAAATTATGAATGCACCCACACCTGATGAAATAATCTTATGATTCAAAATATTTTACCTTCTGATTTATCATCACATTCACATCTGCCAATAATAAAAGAATAATAGGAGGGTTTTTTAGGATCATTTCTCTGGGTCGAGAAAGCCTCCGAGAATATTTCTCGACGATTGGAAAATCCTCTGGGTCTAGAAAGCCTTCGAGAGTATTTCTCGACGGTCGAGAAGGCCTCTGGGTCGATAAAGCCTCCGAGAGTTTTTCTCGACTCATGCTTTTTGTAGCATCAAGAAATACTTTCGGAGGCTTTTTCGACCAAGAGGCCTTATCGACCGTCGAGAAATACTTTGGAGGTTTTCTCGACTCAGAGGCCTTTTCGACCATCGAGTAATACTCTCGGAGGCTTTTTCGACCAAGAGGTCTTTTTGACCGTTGAGAAATTCTCCCGGAGGCTTTCTGGACTTAGAGGCCTTTTTGATCATCGAGAAATGCTTCTAAAAAATCCTCCTATTATTCTTTTAATATCGGAAGATATGAAGATAATGATAAATCAGAAGGTAAAATATTTTTAATAAGCATAAGATTATTTCATCATGTTTGTGTGCATCAACAATTTGGTTTCATACCCTAGAACTAATTAATTTTTCAAAATTCGTACTTCGTAATATTTATTCATTTGTTGGATTTATTTTACTTATTTGTCAGAATTATCAGGTTGAGTATATTATAAGAGATCTCGGGTCAAAGTCATCCGATACGAAAAATAGGCCATTTCAAAAGGAAGAGAAACTACTTAGTGGAACATTCAGAATGCGTATTCGCCTTCGCTGTTCATCTAAATACCTTCCCGACAGCTGGTACACGCGCTTTGTCCAAAAGCTATGGAGCGCACCACCCAGAGTGCGTAATCGGCGACCTTGTTCACGTAGACGCATTGTCGGTACCTGGTGCACGCGTTTTGCCGAAAAGCTACGGAGCCCACCACTCTGAGTGCGTAATCAGCGACCTTCATAACCGAGACACATTGCCGGTGCTTGGTGCACGCGTTTTGCCGAAAAGCTACGGAGCGCACTATCCGGAGTGCGTAATCGGCGACCCTGCTTACTTAGATACCCAGATATTGATCTCCGCCACCGGATACCCTGGTGACATAGCTACTATGCTTGTTCGAAGAACACGTCACAGAGTAAGCCACCTTGATTCAACGTACCATTTATTTTCATTTTTAATCGTTCTATTTGACTTGAGATAATGCTCTGCTATGTACATGCATAGCCGGCTGCTCGATGTGGTACGGGTAGTGTTACCTGGACTCTGTCATCGGTTACCACCATTACTTGCATAACTCTCAGATTTGGAGTGCGTATCATTCATATGCATAATTGTTTCTCAAGCAGTAAAGTCGCGTTATATCTATATTTATTTGTTTACAGTGCTATATATACTAAACGCGCCATAACCAACGTAAAAATCCAAACTTTAATGATTTTTTGCTCAAAAACGGCGGCTCTCCGGCAGTTGCGCCCATGGAGACTTTTGTTCAGGAGATGATAATCTATAATATATCAAATTTTCAGCCAATTTGACAGGGAACCAGTTTCCATAAGGAATGTGCGGGGTCCTTTGTATCAAATGTTGTCCTATATTCATCTGTAAATGAAAACACGAGTGATGAAAACACAAGTGAACAGATTTTCAACTTATCGACTTACCCAATGAGCCATGTGAGAGCTCAAGTAAATGATAATTCATCTAAAATCCTATTTTATCTAGCTCACACATAGAAAACTATTTTTTTAAAATAAACATTAAGCATTGTAAATTTTCAAATTCGCTGTATACTTTTTAGTTGTGAATTTTTTTAAAGTGAATTTATTTTACAATTACTAAGTTTTGTAAAAACTATTTATTAGTTTTTTAAAAGTTTAAGTATTTGTAATTAAAAATTCTACTTAAAAGTGTATAAATGAATTTATTTTGACAACTCAAAAGACAATTCAAGATGCGTCTAGCCGGTAGGTTGAGTGTCTGGATTATCTACTCATGAAAAATACATATTTGGAAGAACGAAGAAGAGAGGAATGTTTTTTCATAGCAAGAGACGAGGAGAAAACCAGTCAGCGCAAACACCTGCAAATCATCAACAACCACCATAGAACACCAATTGAACTTCAAGGAACCGTCAATAACCACATACAAGTACAGCGGCTAAAATTTGAAGACGTATACATTGAATTACATGATATACTTGATACAAGAATTGCATTGATGATGGGGAATCACAAGTTTACACAGCTTTTTATACTGTCAAACCATATGGAGAGAATTTCACCCTTCAGAAGAAAGAGTGTGTTGGACATGTGTAGAAGAGGATAGCAACAAAACTAGGAAATCTCGAGAACAGTTTAGCAGGGCAGAATTTATCGGATGGTGTAGTCATTGGTAAAAACCATCTAACTGCTCTGAGAATTGATCGGTAGACAAAGTACTATGGTAATGCCATTCAAGACCATAATGATTCAGTTAAAAAAATGTCGAATACCATCAGTAGGTGGAGAATGTAGGCGATAAGAGAAGGGCGTAAACTATAGGTAAAGGGTAGAGACGATAGATGGAGGCTGAGGGATATGTTTGGAGGTGATAGGCCGAGAATGCAGGTGATAGATGGATCATGGAAATAATAGGTAGAAGCTCAAAGTCATAGGTGAAGGTAATACGTACAGGGTTATATAGGAATTACGACATAGCTGGAGGGTGAAGGTCGTGATTGAAAATATAGGTGGAACGTGAAATCATGATGATTTGAAATAATAACTTGAAGGTCTTGGAAAAATTAGAAATTGAAGAGAAGGGGGTTGGCGAGCGGACCGAGCAGGGGGTACCTCTCTAGTATTTTATATATATATATATATATATATATATATATGTGTGTGTGTGTGTGTGTGTGTGTGTGTGTGTGTGCGTGTGCGTGTGTGTGTGACAAAAAATTCTTCACTAGGATGTAAATTTTGAAATTTTGACAATTCAGAGAAATACTTTGTTTCCTAATCGTTTTTCACGCTTGGAAAAAAGCCTTTCTGATGCATATGTGATAACAAAATTTATATATGTAAAAGAATAATAGAGAAAAATAAAACAATACTTACCATGCATCGACCTACACGGCTATATTTGGTTGCATCATCGTTAACTTGATAAATATAAATATTATTATCCTTAGATCCTACAGCAAGTAAACTTCCGTCTGGAGAAAATTTGACTACCTACAAAGTGGATAAGATAATTTATTAGTTTTGTGGCGAAAAAACATCTTTATAGGGCAACCAATCAGACAAAATTACACATTATACTGCGCATTTAGTGAATTGTAAAATATACTAAATGCCTTGTATAATTTTATTGTACTAGGGTTGGGTTCCCTCTGCTCATTTTGGTGATCAATCTTCGAATTTTGATTTTGACTGCGTTTTAATTTAGGTGTCACAACATTACATCCAACATGTTGAAAATAGGGGAGCCTTTTTGAACCGAATTTAATAAATATATGATAAATATTAAAGTAATATGCTATATTGACATATTTTTGACATCTCGTCATTTTATTTCTCTACATTTTTTTACACCATTTATGGAGTAAATAGAAAGATTTTAGAAATTTATATTTTAGAAGATTTTAGAATAATATGTTGTTTAATATATAATAGATTAAACTTTGTGGCAAAATTCTCATAAGTAATTTAGAAGAAATAGAATAGTACAATAACAATGAAAAATTTATCAAATACAATTAAAAATTAATCAGGGAATATTATATTGGGAACAAGATAATAACTCTCTATATTAAAAATAGAATTAGTAAGGGTAGTCCAAAATCAGACTTTCCGGGGTGTCAAAAGTGATGGGAGGGGGGTGATGGCGGCGGGAAAATTTTTTGATAGCATACAGAGATACTTACTTGAAGTGGTTCCGAACCATCGTTATGTTGACAATAAAGTTCACGCGTTTCACTGTCAATTACTAGCCATTTTCCGGAAACGCATCCGACAACCATTATTGTACCTTTCGGTGAAAAACAAACACTTTGTGCTTGTTCCTACAAATGTATACATATATGTATTGTTAATTTCAAATTGCAAACTCAACACAAAATAATAATACACTAGAATAAAACTGACCCCAATATCTTTGCTCCATACAACGGTATGGCTAAGACTATCCCACATTTGCAACAACCGATCATGTCCGGCTGTCGAAAATTGAGGTAGAATAGGGTGGGAAGCAAGTCCCCAGACTTCTTCCGCGTGTCCTAGCATAGCAGGATTGAAACCAATGTTTAGATTACCTAATAATATACAATTTCTAGTTGTGCCCACCAAGAACTGATTATTTTTGCCTTCAATTACAGTTCGGATTCCACCAAAATGTTCCTCAATCTAATTACAAAAGGTTCGATCGTAATTTCACTCTGTGATTTGCAAAGTATCTTATTTAAATATTTTATTCGTACCTGTGTTTCTGAATGTATCACGCTTAATGTCGTATCTAGAAGAACAATTCTACCATCTTTTCCACCCCCAGTCATTATTGTTCCATCTTTCAAAACGCACATTGTAAATATTGAGCCTTCATGTAGAGCTCTGATTACTTTAGTTATTGTATTAGTTCCTGGAAAATAAATAAAATAATTTTCGATCGTAACGAAGTATTGCAAAATTGAATGTAATATAGTATACATTTAAGTACGGGTACAGAAAGCTCACATGAGCTAAAAATTTTCTTAAGCATTAGTATCGAACCGTTTTTTTATTTTTTATTTATTTATTTATTTATTTTTTTTTTTTTTTATATAAATCATATAACTGAAATATGACGAAGAAAAGCCCGATTACAAAATCCAGTGGTTCAAATGACGAATAAATAATTTCAAAATATTTCCTATCCAACACAATCAAATTGAACCCTTCCACTATATAGCGACAAAATATTTGACATAAAATTTTTGGATACGTGACGACGAACAAAAATAAAAAAAATTGAATTATAATTTGTTATAAATGACCAAAAGTTTATTTATGCCAATCTATAACTTGAAAATGGCAACTTTACCATGGTTTTTAGACTCCCGTGGCATAAAATTCAATTCAACACTGATGCATAAGATGATTGTTCTCTCATCTAACTTTTCTCATTTGCTTCGCTCCTACAAAAACATCACTTAAGGCAAAAAATCACCTTCCACACCTACAACGAAATGTACTAATATGATTGCTAACGCATGCTTTATTTTATTATTAATAAATAAAATTTTTTCCACAATATGTTGGTAAAATGCCGAACAGAAAATTTTTTAAACAGATGACCGTGAATGATTTGACAAACACTTAATTAAATAAATGTGAACAGACAAGTGTGACCACTAAGTTTATTTTTGATTCTATCCCTCGGTTATTTGTGAATAATCTTTGTGGTAAATTTATCGATCTTCCCCAGGGAGCGGATAAGGAAGGTGAAATAATTTAAATCATCCTTCCCTTTTTCGACGTTTCGGTGAACATTGTCGATCTCATCAGAAGACTGTCAATATTTATTGAAAAAAAAAACATATTAAACGATATAAAATTATTTTACATACAATACAATTTTTTGTGAGACTTGCATTGAGCAGCTGCGTACTGTGTACGTTTTGAAAAATCTTTCCTCGGCCAATTACGGAGCGCGAAAGAGGAGCCGATTGGCAATAATATTGTTATTGTGACCTAATCGACTACTGTTAAGAAAGTAAGGAAGTAGCCGATAGCCCACGCTTTTATGTTGTGAAAATGATCGCGAACGTTCAAGCGGTTTGTTTACAAATGACGTCAAGCGGCATTTGTATGTTTCAAGTGATTTCTCTTTTTTATCTTTCCCTTTTACAATGATATTACACATATTGCAATGTATTTTCGGGACAGCTGTAATACCTTTACGGTTCAATGAATGCTGCACTTGTTCATAAAATCCGCTAACATACGGTAAACCAACTGTATTCTGTTGTACCTTATCTCACGACGTATTGGTTGTCCAGTTGATTTTATTGCAGATAGTCGCTTACTAATATATCTATTGATGAAATCAATAGGGTAATTATTGCCAACTAGAAGATTTTTTGAGACAGTTTAATCGCTGTATCTACTAAATTGTACACCCTGGCAATATTTTGGCATCGACATCATACGTTAAGAATCGTTAAGACTTGACAGAGAAAATAAAAAATGTATACTTTCCATCAGACAAATGTATCATTAGCCTGGACGATAAATCGCTGTATACAAACATTGACGAGACATTAGTAAAACTTAGCATTGAAAGAAGATACTCACAGATAGCTAGAAAATCTGATATTCCTTATGACGAAATTCTAGAAGCTTGCGAAATGTTCATGAATAATACTTATTTTCAGTTTAATGGGAATTTTTATAAACAACTTTTTGGTGCACCAATGGGCTCTGCGATCTCGGGATTATTTACTGATATTGTTATGAATGATCTCGAGACGGAGTGTATCTCAAAGTTATCTTTTAAACCTGTTTTCTTTTATCGTCAGGTGGATGACATTATTACATGCATCCAAAAGTAAAAGTAAATGAAGTAGTGGACACCTTTAATTCGTACAATAACAAATTACAGTTCACACGTGAAACTGAAAATAACGATTCCATAGCATTTTTAGATGTTCTATTGATAAACAAAGCAGGGAAATGAATCACTGATTGGTACACAAAACCAACATTCTCTGGCAGAATTTTAAACTTTCAATCAAGATTGCCAAAATATTGCCATGGTGTACAATTTAGTAGATACAGCGATTAAACTGTCTCATACATGTTTTTACGAGAAAAACATAAACTTCATAAAAAATCTTCTAGTTGACTATAATTACCGTATTGACTTTATCAATAGATATATTAGGAAGCGACTGTCTGCGAAAAAATCGACTGGACAACCGATGCGTCGTGAGAATAATGTATAACGGAATATAGTTGTTTTACCGTATGTTAGCAGATTTTACGTACAAATACAGCATTCATTGAAACGTAAAGGTATTACAGCTATCCCGAAAATACATAGCAATATGTGTAATATCATTGTAAAACGGAAACATAAAAAAGAGAAATCACTTGAAAATAACGTTGTATATAAGCTGAAATGCAATGACTGCACCGCTGAATACGTTGGACAAACTAAAACACGTGTGTATACACGTGTTGAAGAGCATAAAAAATCATTGAACAACATAATTTTAAAATATAAGATAGAGAACAGAATTTAAATAAAATACTAATCTCTGAAATGCTACATATACATATGCAAGAGAATGTCATTAATAAAAAGAGGATACACATAAGCTCAACAACGTGTATACACATTTGACATTCCAGCTGAAAAGTAAAACGAACGGTAGATCTATGTAATGTTCTGATGTATACAAATCCCGCTTGATGTCATTTGTAAACAAACCGCTTGAACGTTTGGGATCATTTTCACAATATAAAAGCATGGGCTATCGGCTACTTCCTCACTTTCTTAACAGTAATCGATTAAGTCACAATAACAATAGTGTTGTCAATCGACTCCTCTTCCTCGCTCCGGAATCGGCCGAGGAAAGAATTTTCAAAAAAAATTTCAGTACGCAGCTGTTCAATGCAAGTCTCACAAAAAATTGTATTGTATGTAAAATAATTTTATATCGTTTAATATGTTTTTTTTTTCAATAAATATTGACAGTCTCCTGATGAGGGCGACAATGTTTGCCGAAACGTCGAAAAAAGGAAGGATGATTTAAATTATTTCACATTTCTTATCCACTGCCTCGGGAAGATCGATAAATTTGACACAAAGATTATTAATTGATGAATTGATTATTAAATGTGACTAATTCATGAAAAGGTTTTTGTTGAACCGTAAACTTCTTAGAAGTAACGGATACAAATATCTTGACATTTTTCACTTGAATATGAGACCAATAATTAACAAACATTTTACCGACTTTTTTTTACGCCGAACGTTCTATAAAATTATGCCAAGAGAACTCAAAATAGTATATTATGCAACGGGTACGGAAAGGGTTTATTTTTGAAATAGGAGGTTACGGCACGAACCGAAGGTAAGTGAGGTTCTGTTACAAGTTTTGGAAAAAAAACCCTTTACGTACCAGTTCCATACGATATTTTATGCTACTATAATCTGAAAATCAGTAAAAAAGTTGTGATTTTTAGTTTAGTGTGGCATAAATTATATCAAAGTTGCTATTTTTAGATTGAAGTAGCATACAAAAATGATGCATAGGAAAAGAAATTTTTATCTATACTGTTTACTACTTTGAATATAAATAAATAATATTTTTGTTTTAAATCATTGTAGTGATGTATAAAAATTTACCTCTAGCCCAAAGAATAATATTGCCATTACTATCACCAGTAAGAACATCTCCATTTTGATTAAACGCAAGACAAGTAACATATTTGGGCTTTTCGCGACTTTCAAACACTCCCATACGTTTATAAAGAAGTCCACCATTATCTAATGTCCAAAAAGATATGTGACCTTTACCACAAGTGACAATATGATTTCGTTCAAGTGGATGCCATTCAGCACAAACCACCGTATCGACCGAACACTGAAAAAATTGAAAAAAAAAAAACAATACATGTTATTCATGAGTTACATTTTACATTTTAATAGTTTTGTTTTAATTTGTATATCCGTTTAAAGTACGATTTTGTAATAAATTTCTCCTCTCAACTCTTTCACTTTCTCATAAGAAAAGTTTAAATTTAGAATATTAGATAGTCGCCGAAAACTTTTTTAATTTTACAGCCTATTGAAGTCCTTATACGAGTCTTACATGGTTTTGTATTGCTTACACTAGTGACTACTTAATTTCAGTACACTCAATCCACTATTTAAATATTCGCACAAAGTAATGGGGACTTACAGTTTTATATACAATGGAATATCCTCGCTGTAAAATTTGAAAACAAATCCCCGCACCTTAGAGCAAAAATCACGTATTGAGAACCCTCAGCAGAGGAAGTTGAAAATGTATTTAAGATTACTTTTAAGTTAAGAGTGATGATGGCGCAATTGGTAGAGTATCAGGCTAGTAATCCAGAGGATCTGGGTTCAAACCTGACTTTTAGCGATTTTGGTGACACCTCTTTAGCGATCTTGGGATACACCTGAGCTCCAGTAGTTCGGGTTCCACTGTGTACAACGTGTATATTTTACTGCACATAAAACTGTAGGTCCCTATTGCTCTGAGCGGATACTTAAATAGTGGATTCAATACGCTGGAATTAAGTACTTACAAGCACAGGCTATGTAAAGCCATATAAGACTCATATGAGGCCTTGAAAAGGCTGTAAAAATATAAAAAATAAAAGTCAAATGCACAAAAACAATTTTATGAATTTTTACCTTTGTTTCGGTCAATTTTTGTCCGCGATCGCTTTTTTGCCATTCCCATATAGAAATATTGTGATCTGAGGATTCATCAACGACAGCTAAAAAATTTCCACCATCTGCTTTGGAAAAAGATAAACAACAAATTGCTTTGCTAAATTCACCATCGCCAATCACACGTAAAGTTATTAATGTTACTGAATTCCATATTCGTATGTGCGCCTATTGAGAAGAAAAATAATAATAAATGGTATATGACTATATCTCTTGAAAATATTAAATATAAATAAATAAATATATACGAATACATAAAAAATACAAAATTCAAACGATGTACTAAAGGTTTATTATAATTAAAAGTTCTAAAATTGATTTATGACATAGTTTCCTTATCTTACCGTGGTTTCTCTTCGATCCAAACTTGAAGATTGACCAGTTGCTACTAATAATTTATTTGGATGAATTGCTATGCTGAAAAAAATGATTAATACAAGATACAGTACATAAAAATTAATTTGATACTTAAATAAATGCATTATTAATTTACCATTTTATATCATCGTCATGCCCAAGGTAATGGCGTTGACTGTGTTCATCTGTATTATAGAGTATTGCAACTGAAGCAACAAAATAAATGACTTCGCCTGTTGGTAGTAAATGCAAATTATTTCTGCAGTCTCTACCTCGGTATCCATAGACCCAATCTAATTTTAATTTGGTATGAGGTGCAACACTAACTTTATGTAAATCATATGTTTTGTAGTATGTTGATGGTGCATACAGATTTACTGAATGATTTTCGAAGTACATATGAATTGTACATTCTTCCTCATCAAATTCCATTTCTCGCGAGCTAAATACAGAATAAACAATTGTTTTTAATAATTAAATAACTTTATCAACTTATATATATTAAAAAATGTTACAGTTTAAGATTTTAAGAGTTCATTTTATTGAGAAATGTATATCTTTTACTTTACAAATAAATGAATATATTTCATATTTATATTAAGCCATATTTAAAAGGTATAAAGATAATATAATTTAAGAAGCTTTTTAGTTTACCTGTGCTTTAGATTGTTTGGTGATGAAGGCTTGAAGAGATTGAGCAATGATTTTGTAGATGTTAGTAATCTAAAATGTACAATACAAATAATAAACCTTATTAAGTTTAATTGTAACGAGCTAAGTAACAAAATATATAAAAATAAAAGTAAGTCCAAATTTCATGAATGCGTTAGATACTCGGGCTGTATCTAGTATAATTTTATATTTGGAAATAATGAAAAGAATCATTACCGATTCATTAGTAAGTGAAATTTTTTTTAAGTTTCATTACTTCTATGTATATGGAAAATTTTATTGTGATTTGATTTGACATAGGGTCAATTGAAGTCATTAAGTGACAACGCAAATTTGAAAATAAAATAACTTCATTATTCTAATGTAATGTAAAATGAAAATTTTTTCGTAATAATGTAAGTGTTGATACTTTTATTCTGTATGATAATAAATATTTCTGTTTAGTAACACATATTGCTTTAACGATAATAAGTATTTCTCCTGAAAAAAAAAAAATTATAAACATCTCTAAATTTGTTGTATCGCCTGTCAAATACAATATGTCTCGTTTAAGGGACATGTGATATTTTTTTGTGTTAAACTTTTTTTTGTGGTAAACTTTTTTATCTTAAAATACTTGGTAATTACTTCATTTTAGAACATTAAAGTGGTCTATACTTTGTATCTGGATCCTACCAAAGCCCATGGTTGCGATCATTAAATATCTGTATTTTTAGTCCTAATTGCCATGAGGTTTTGAATACTCCTTTCAACTATTTTCAACCGGACTCAATTTAAAAAGTTACTTTTCAGTAGTACTACAAACTTATATTTTTGGTATTTTGCAATATTTCTTTTTATTATTATTATTATTATTATTATTATTATTATTATTATTATTATTATTATTATTATTATTATTATAAGATTCAGTTATTTATATATGATATATAAATAACACAATAATGATATTCGATACAATGATGACCCTTTAATACTCCAGATAAGAACTAAAAAATAAAAGGCGCACGCAAGCTAAACTTTAGTTGTTTTATTATTTTTCTTATTGCTGATGATTTGAAATAGTCCTTCCGTATTGGTGCATTTGGAAATTTTTTATTGGGGGAAAATAAACCGACGTTACATGGCTTGAGATTGGTAGTTCTTTAAATTCATAAATATCAACTTTGAATTAACAAAAACAGATACCTTTATATAAACCTCTACATCATGATTATGCAAGAGCTGTCGCTTTTGTTGCAAGACTTAATATTGACTCTGATATTTTCGTCGTGATTGCGATCGACCGAGATATCCCGTTTATTTCCGTTTATTTTTACCTGTTTCGTGTTAAATGCCGCGGATTTAATTACTATATGAGAGCGAGTTGAAAAGTGATGAACAGACAATCTGTCCTTCTTTTGGTATCAAAAGTGGAATAGAGTGTCTGTTCGTAGTTGCCTGCCTTGCCTTATCTACTAATTAGAATAAATTCAATAAAACGTATTGAAATGAGCACGTTGCGCCCTATGAATAAAGAAAAAACCACAAAAATCAAAGTGACACGTCCCGTGTAAAAAAAATAAGTCTCGCAGAATCTTGCGATAATCTCGGAAAATGAGTCTCGCGTAAGTCTCGCAGAAGTATCGCTAAGGCCACTTTGCGAGACTAAATTTTTTTTTCCATCCAAGTCTCGCAAAAATTAAAAAAATTTTCCTCGGGTGGAATTTGAACCAATCTCTTTTTAATCAGTGGATTTACTCTAACCACTGAGCCAATACTTTGTTCTTGTCACTGGATTAAGCGCTTCCCTGCTGGAAAATTGAGCATAAAATATGGGCTCGGGAATACCGTCTGCGCAGAATTGTAGAACACTAGCTATTATGATACGTGCTCACATTCGGTTCAGATTCTGTTGAGGGCTTGTCCTGAGTTATCTCATAACATAACCTCAACTTTACGAACTCAATCATAGGAGTTATCGACCTTTTATATTAATGTAACAATGATATAATACATTGCGAGATCATCGTTATTTAATAATTATTTTATTTAGACCCTTCCGCACTGCAATTATGCCTGTGTAAACTACACTCTGAATACAGCGTATGAAGACTCGAAAGTATAGCTTGTAACGGGCGTACTAGACGGGAAGCGACCAAGCACCTGCGGATAAGCAACCCGACAACATACTTTTAATAAACAGAGCTACGAGAAATACCGAGAGAGGGATACGCGTAAACGACACACGAGAGAAGTAAATAGAGCGAGAGGAGATAAGAGGCGAGCCAGTGACCAGAGTCGGCACTGTCTCCAGTGGGCTGTATCCCCGTATAGCGACTATAGGTTCTCTTTCGAACGCAATCCATGCCTCTCGAGCCGTATCCTCGAGAAGCGTGGAGAGGAGAATCCCTATAAGTCTAGCTCGGACGACGTAGGCTGCTTTTCGGGCTGTATCCCCGAAATGCATGCAAATCACCCCCTCTCGGCTCTACATTTGTAACCGCTGATTCATTCAATAAATCTATTCTCATTTTATAGAATTCGTTTCAATCAATTCTCCCTCCCTCGAGAGGCAGTACGCTGGCCAGGACCGTATCCCCTAGCCGCGTGATCACCCCTCGCTCATTGGAAGGTGGGACAGTTCGAGCCCCCACCACTCCTTTGAGGCTGCGTGGCTGTGTGTCTACCCACACAGCGTCGCGGGTACTCTGTGTGCCCAAGCGCCCACACAAGCAACTCTGCCTCACTATCGCCCACTCCCGGGCCTAGTGAGTTTCAGGCCCCCTGGCAACACCACCCTTGCTGATAACGGTGTGTAGTTGACCAATCAGGGTTAGTTTCACCCTTCCAACTCCCCTTCACGACCTCTCCCGAGTCTCGAATCTTACGGCTTAAAACAAAATCAGAAGTTGAGTCGTTTCAAGCTATATATACTGAGCAGCTGTATATACGCATGAGATGTGCGCCGCACGTACGCATAAGCTTTCGCGCTCTCTCTCTCTTTCTCTCTGTCTCCCTCTCTCTTACAGGTTGTAACCTGAAATTAATAGATGAACAGAATTTTTAACAGATTCTGTTCTGGTTGCCGTCGCGTCACAGCCGCTAAAGCTGGGCACGGTCTGGTACAGAACCTACCCACTCTACAGAAATTTTAACTGATTCTGCGCAAAGTGCCTCAATTTTCCCACAGAGTTAGGTTAAAAAGTAAAACAAACGAAGACATGTAATTTATAACCTACCTAACATCTAAAATTGAATGACAAGAACAAAACATTGGCTCAGTGGATAGAGAACAAGTGCACTGAGTAAAAGGTGAGTAGTTCAAATTCCACCCAAGGAAATTTAAAAAAAATTTTTTTTTCTTATTGGAAAGTCTTGCAATAAATGCCTGACATTTCATCTCGTACTTTTTGCAAGACTTACAATATAATAAATATTTAGTTTCGTAAAGTAGCCTTAGTGAGACTTCTACGAGACTTCTGCGAGACTAATTTTCCGAGACTATCTGGACGTACTATGTGTAAACACGTTACAAACATCTAATTATTATTCGCTGGGTGCAACGCCGCAGCACCCTTGAAGAATGGAGACTATTGCAACTTTTCTGCCGAAGGTATTTAAAAAGCCTGTAACTGTTTATGGAAAATAGTACACTATTTAAATCGGATTTAAAACATTTTGTGAGCTATTACCTCAATCGTGTAAACGTCTCTTAAAAGATGAAGAAATAATATTCATGTAAGAATACTCCAAATATTTGTTATTTCATTCTATTACTTTACTGTTGGCGAGAGGTTCCTAATTCTGTCGATATCACACGCTAGCATTTTTAAGTTTTTATCTTCTTTCGCCAGCTACACATATTAATTCAAGCTTGAAGCCCTTCAGTTTTTCATTGAGCTTTAAATTTGTAACAAACCAATAAAATAGTAAACTCAAATCACAACGAAGTTGGTGGATTCGAGATTTTGATTGAATTTTGAAATTTACAACATTAATTTTTGTAACGTTTTGCATAAGTTGACAAAGTAAAGCATAGTAATATAATTCAATTAATAAAATTTATTTCGTTTCAAACACGTTTAATAGACGTATTATCTTCCTTATCAAAGCTACAATATTCCGAAGCATATTCTTGCTTCCGATACACCGAAGAATTAAATAAATATATAAATTACCGAAAGGGTAACGATTCGATGAGTCGAGTGTTGCGAAGATGGAAAAGCGACCGTTCCTATACTGAGAAAAAAATTTCGTAGAATCAAGCAAATAATTTTGAAAAATCGATTTCTTTAGGGTTAATTAATATTTATTTAAGTTTGGATGTATAACATAAGTTTTAATAACTATTTAGTGTAATCTAGTATTATGTTCAATTATCTCGAATTTAAGTAATCATTTATTTAAATTAAATACAAATTTTTAAATTCAACTAAATAATTTATTTAAATCTCTAAGATCTCTATTTAGTAAAATACAGTTTTAATTTTTAAGTAAGTGATTTATTTAATTCTACAAACTCTTTCTTTGAAAAACAATAATTTACTAAATATTTTGCTAGGGGTCTAATTATAAAAAAGCCATTTATTAGTTTAAAGTAAATTTTCGATTGTTCTGATTTAATAAAATAATTTTCTAAATGTGAAGAAATCATTTATTTAAATGCAAGGATCCTAGTAGTAAAAATTCAGTTTAAAATTGTTATTAAACCATTTATTTAAATCTACTAAGACTTTTTTTGAAATTAATGATTTGAAAAAAGGACTTTTTTCAGAAAACTATCATTGAATAAAGCATTTACTTTTTTAAAGCAAATATTCTATAATTATTATTAAATAATATAAAAAATCATGAATTTATTTTAAGTAAATATTTACTTAAAACAATTAAATCGAGCTTCTTTTTCCACCGATAGGTGGCAATCGGTTTTTTCGCTGCTCGCAAGTGCTTAGAAACAATGTTGATTTGTATATAAGGCGCCGGTAAGAATTAGATGATTTAGAATTAGACTTTAAATTTATACTGTGTAATGAATTTTCAAATATTTTATAACCTTGTATATAGCCACTGAAGAGGGGATACATATATCCTGAAACGTTTGGCGAATTTTGTATAAATAAAACGATTTGGCTCGAAGAGACGCATAGTAAATTATTTACAAGAATTAGATGACATTTATGATTACAATACGAATTGCGAGCGTTCATATGTATACAGTATATGCGTCTAAGCGTGCGTACCGATCATAGTTAAGCGTGGATAGGATAATGATAATATTAATAACAATAACAAATTAAGCGATGATTGGATACTAATAAATTAATTTGTAGGTTCAATGAAGCCCGAAGTTGAACAAGAACAATATTAAGGACAAAATAAAAATTCTTTTTATTATTTATAAATATTTATGGAATTCAAAGGAATAATTTTTAACGTCTCTTAAATATTTTATACGTATAAAAAATATTTGTTTCCTTTTTGTACTCTTTAATAAATACTCATTGAAATAAATAATATATTCAAAAAATCATTTGCAAATAGAAAATGCGTTTTGACCGGAAGTAAATATAACCTTAGTTTAAAAAAAAACTATGTAAATTTAACAAATATTTCGTTAAATGCGACATTTAATGATTAGTAATTACGAATAATTTATTGTACTTTAGTCAGTATTTGTTTCTTTCCGAAAACTGTTTATTAAGAATCAGTAAAAATTTTATGAATACAGTTTCGTTCTTTATGTATGCTACTAAATTTATTTATTTAAATTAAATAAATATTTTATGAGTACTATTCTAGCAATCCATTTATTTAAAATAAACAGCATTTCCTGAGTTTTACCGAATTTTTTCTCAGTTTAGTGTCAGATATTGATAACTACTGGGTAATAGGGCATACCGAGCTTTTTCTATTGTCGGATTTAGGGAATATTAGTGAAAATGAGGGAATGTGTAGCGAATGTGTAAAACTGAAAATTCATACAACAATATTTAACAAAATCAAACATAACTGTATCCGAGTATCAGGCGTGTGAGAATATAGTAAATAAAGTAGTTTCAACGTGACACCTACTTGGCAGATGATAGCTGTGCACTGTTTCCTTGAACAGATGGCGAATGTGTAAAATCTCCAGTAGAGGACCATCGCTTTGCTCTTCTGAGACTATTATGATGTTGATCCATTGATTTAGTTGTAGTTAACCTGTAAAATATATCAACAAAGAGCATTTGATAATTCGAAATACATGATATAAAAAATTTTCCATTCGGAACCAGCTAAATAAACTCTATCATTGTTACACCAAAGTAAAATTTTGAAAAAGTTATTTTTTATACTTGTAAAAATAAGACTTTCATGCACCTTGTCGATGGTAACGGTGTACCTCTCGGACTAGAGGATGGTACTGGTGATACGCTGTTACTGCTTAGACTATCTGAATGTAATGAGCTTGTAGACTGATAATGAACTGAACGTCTGCAAAAGAAGTGGAAAGAGAATTTGAATACGTGTTTAAGATATGAGACTTTGACAAATATGTGTGTATAATTTATTTTATGGAACAAAATTTGTAATCGTTTCTACAAATAAAAGTTACTTCGTAAAAATAAAAAAGCGTTAAAATGAGTTCGTAAAAACAAAAATGAGGTAAGAAATTATGTTAGATTTGAAATTATAAAAATATCGATTTTTTAATTCATTTTTTTACACTGAACAGTCTGTAAAATATGGTAGTGAAAGTCGTTATTTTACACAATAGTTTTGCTTCAAAGATACAAGTAAAAAATCTATACTTGGAACTTTCTAGAACATTTTCAACAAATCATTAATTTCAAACATTTTTATTATGCTTATTACCTCCTACAAACATGATCGAGAAAAATCTAAAAAAAACTTATGAGACATTGTGATAACGTCACCCCGTACGAAGCTAGGACAACTCAGAAATGACCTATTTTAATTTGACATTTTTGAGTGTCCGAGTAAATCAATTTGTCAAGGATCTGAAAAACTTAAAATATATGAATTATATTTTAAGTTTATCAAATCCTTGGCGAATTGATTTATCCTAACTCTGTAAAAATGACAAATTAAAATAGATCTTTTCTAGTCGTCATAGTATTCGTACGGTCTGACAATAACATAGAATATATTCTGATAGTTATAGATATTTATTTTTGTCTCTGATTTCACAATATACCAATAAGATAATATGAATGATCTTTTATTAACATTTAATACATTTACGCATGCTGCTGTGCACTTTCTGATTTTTTTGAGATGATCCAAATATTTAAAACGATAATATGTTTCTAATTTATTAAATTTATAAGAAAAAAAATAATAATAATAATTATTATATAGTTTAAATTTCCCGCGATTTTAATTCTTTCATATCATAGGCTTGCCCTGCACATATGCTTGAAGGATGCAGCTAATAAACCTCACGCATGCTCAGACGAACAGCCTATCGCGCGACTGTATAAACGACATGAACAGCCAATAGAAAATTTTGATGTTACGTTTACTTTATGATTCAACAAGGCCGTAACCATTGACTCTTACACTTTTTAGGATAGGAAATATTTTACCTCAAAGGAAGTTGAGATGGTGCTGCATAGTTGGTCGATTGTTTCTGAACCCCAGGAGACATTAATTTACTTAGTGCATTTTCATGTGAAAATTGTCCTGTTGGCCGTTCTCTAATGTGACGTATTTCTCGTACAGAATTCTGAGCTGCAATGTAAAGAAAATGCCTTATTAATGAAAATCCTTAAGAGGACCTAAATACTTTAAAATTATAAGTTATTTCATAACATTTTTTTTATCAATTGACAAAAACAGTTATAATAGAATATATGCTTTTTTGCAAGTACCGCAGAATGCAGACTCATTAGAGCATCGGATAGGACTAGCTAATAGCTTGTTTTACTTATCGAACGTTTATCTAGGGAAATTCTTTTAAACCATCAGCATATTTAAACGATTAGCCAATGATAAATCTAGACTAGGTCCCAATATAATATTTTATGTACTGAACAGTACCCAGTGTATTACGCAATCACACGAGGCAAAAGATAGTAGGTAGAGATCATGGTTAGGGTTAGGGTTACAGGCTGGAGGTCGTGGGTGGAGTCACAGGTAGAGGATTACATCAGAAAAACACAAGTCAAGCGTTGCATTGGTGGCTGCAAGGATGGGTGGAGGATTGCGTGGGTAACTGCGGGGATGGGTGGAGGGTTACGTGGTGGCTTCACGGATGGATGGAGAGTTGCGTAAGTAGCTTCATGGGTGAATGGAGGGTTAGATTGGATAACTGCCGAGATCGGTGGAGGGTTATTGTCAAGTGTTGGATGTCCTTGAGATTAGGGATTAATCACGATTCCCACCATCCACCTACCTCCAGCCTCTATCTATCGTCTCTAATTTTTAACTTCGTTTCCATCCTCCTTCTATTGCCTCCATTTTTCACCCTCAACTTATTATTTCCAATCACAACGCTTTCATCCTCTTTCTATCACACCACTGCTTACACCTCCACCTACAGTTGCACCCTCTACCTATCGTCTTTACTCAAGACCTTTTTTCATTTATTACCTTCTCCTATCGCAAACACCCTCAACTTATGATTTCGCATTATAACAATTTGAAGATTACTATTTGATCGGTACAGTAGAAACTTATGTGAAGCAGCCAAACAGCTGTTTTTCATCCAGCTCACAAAACACTATATAGATCATATCAGTGCAATTTGTCTGCTAGCTGCTGTAACAACTACCAGTGTGTATAACCTCATCAATGGTGCTTTTAATACAAGAGCTTTCAGCTTCTACAGAGTACAGCAATTATTCAGATGAGTATTAAAATAAGTAATAATAATTTATTTGCAAAGAGCTTTTTCTTTGTTTAGTTGTTGATTTTAGGTATGCGGGTGGAAAACAGAAAGATAGGATCATTATATTGACTGTATGGAGTGGAATTTTGCATGCTTTCTAAGAACTTAAAGTGTATTTAATAATGGCAAGTATTGCAAATAACTGTAATCATTAGTTTAATATGAGTATGAATTGGTAATGATAATTTTTATTTTATTTTCAGCTTCTAAAATACTATTATCAACCATCATGATGTACGCGCACCATCAAATATACATTATTCCATGTATATTTGAATACACAAACCAAATCAAGTTATGTCGGATAGTTTCTGTAAGTATCACTGAGTTTATTCATATGATTTATATCATAAACTTCAAATGCCTTTTACTCAGTATAGTTTTTTCATGATATTTTTCCTCTTGCCGCAGGTTTTCTCAGCAACGAGTGGATCAATTGGACTGGAATTTTAAAGAAACCTTCGAAATAGGTTTCCGAAGGTCATGATTTTTGGTAAGTAAACACCTTTAATTGTTTTCAAGGATTATACTCACTTAATGCATATGTGTAATGCATAAAAGTGATGTATAATACTTATATATTAAAGGGGAAGTATAGTTTTTAGAGCACATATACATGTTAATTTTTTACAGCACTAAGATTTTTCTTTTTTTTTCAGGTTTTAACCCTGTTATAATTTCTTAATTTTGCAGAGATAATCAAGACTAACTGAAATTTTTCTTTAAAAAATCAGTTTTGGGGTTTTCAACATATTGAATCATTCTGAACGTAGAATTATTATAGTCAAAAATTGTATTTTTAAAATATCTACAGCTTTTATATTGAACATTTTTATGTACAACGTAAACCCAAAAAGTTTTATTACATAAAACGAATTATTTTAATGTGAAAATTCGATTTTAGCTTGTTAATTTGAATTCTAAGCATTTTTGAGTGTTCATGTAAATAGGAAAAAGTTGTATTTTGTTGAGATGTACAACATTTCCGTTTAACTTCTTTGTGCAAAATGCTTAGAATTTGAGTTATAACCAAAAAACCGTTTTTCGAAAATCCAAAAAATGCCCGCATATTTTTTGTATATACTGAATCAAGCCCAATTTTACACTGTCACGATATTAACATAAGGAGAGTTTGTGAAAAAAAATTTGGCTCAATTGGAGTTAATTTCGCAGAGATAATCGAGACCAACTGAAATTTTTCTTCAAAAAAATCAGTTTTCGGGTTTTACAACATTTTGAATCATTCTGAATGTATAATTATTCTAGTCAAAAATTGTATTTTTAAAATATCTACAACTTTTATGTTGAATGTTTGTATGTGCAACGTAAGCCTAAAAAGTTTTAGTATGCTAAACGAATTATTTTGATGTGAAAATTCGATTTTAGTTAAAATGTTGTACATCTCAAAGTCAGGTGAGCGCGAAGCGCGAGCGTCGGTCGTGCCTTAAACGCTTCGCACGTTTCGGTTCGCGTTTTGCATGCCTTGCATCGCGACGCGATGCAAGGCGGCAAGCCACTGGGACCTGCAGGCCCGAAGGGCCGAAGGTCGAATGTGGTGCGCTAGTTCTATGTGTGATTTTATGTTATTATCAAACTCAATGTGTTAAACTCAAGGCATCCAACAAATTTGATTTTACCACCGAACATGTTGCACCTCACGGCTCAGATTCGGGTCGGGAATGTAGATTATTGTATGATCGGTATAGTAGAATTTTATGTGAAGCAGCCAAACAGCTGTTTTTCATCCAATCTTCAAGAAACCAGATTAGTACAGTTTGTCTGGTAGTTGGTGCTGCTAGCTCAATTATATTTTTAAGTACTACAGCTTCTACAGAGTACATCAATTATTCACATAAGTATTGGAAACTAATAAGTAATAGTTTATACGTAAAGAGCTTTTCCTTTGTTTGTTTATTTTTTGCTTTTAGGTGAACGGGTGAAAGAGCAAGATGGGACTGTTATATTGACTGTATTTTTCTGCCTTCTAACAATTTGAAGTGTATTCAATAATGGTAAGTATTGCAAATAACTGTAATCATTATTTTAACTTTATTGTGAATAGGAAACGTACCATCAATTCTGATGAACCAAATTGAAAAATCTTCCTTATGACTCTGGTTACAAACTAAGTGGAGCAGAATTCGCAAAAGTAACGTAAAAGTTAATGTTACGTATGTTTACATATGTGGCGGGTCCCACGCCACTTGACTTACTGTCAGTCGATAAGTTAGTTTCTCAGTAGGTAACGCAGTCGATAAAGTAGGTCGTGTCTCGCCATAAGGCACTCGCCAGCAGCGACATCTCGTCCAATCGGCCGCGAGTACGCCAGTCTGCGAGTGCCCCAGCACCAGTCCCCCACCCAGCCCGCGTTATCTCGCGAGTACGCCAGCTCCACCACCGCGCCAGGTCGCGAGTACCCCACTACCTCGTTTTGAAAGGAGTTTAAATGATAAGACAAATATTTGTGCTATCAGTTTTTTATTTTCATTTTACAGCTACTAAAGTTTATGCATGAATGCCTGGATTAACATAAGCGGGACACTGTAATGCAGGCTCTCTCTTAGAGGCGCTACACCCTCAATTGCTTACCTCCGAAACATCGTCCGAAAATATTTCCTTTCTCCTGCGCTTTTCCATTTGATTTACACGTCCCTGCTTTTTTGAAAATAAACAGCGAAGGACTACCTAGATCTTCTTATCATATTTGCACTTAACGAAGTCGGTACGTTTATGATCATTGAAGAAGCTTCGAATCTTCCCTTTCTCTCATGTTTTTCTATACGTTTCCATTACCACCACTTTTAAATTTTAAGGATGAACCCACGCTGCAAATAGCCTCCCACTCTCACACTTTAACATATATTTCAACAACCCTCGCTTTTACAAATCTGTGAATCTAAAGGCGATTTTTCTAGCAGATTTTTCCTTATTAAGACAATATATAAGGGAAGCGAAGTCTAGTTCATTTTTCTCTGCAGATACGAACACACGCAGTTACAGTGTTACCGTCTTGCTGTTGTAAAGACTTGCTTGGTAATTAATACTTCAATAATTTAGTATTTGTGTAAAGGCGTATTCCACCAATTTTGTGTGTGAGCGAGAGAGAGAGAGAGAGAGAGAGAGAGTTTAGAGTTTAGAGTTTAGAGTTTATTGTAGGCTCAGGACTCGGTGGTCCATGCAGCCCTGGCAAAATATACATTATACATATATACAAATAAGGTGCACAGGAGTGAACGAGCGCACTAACAATACATTAATTACATAAAATAAATAAAAATAACAATAAAATTACATATCAAAATACAATGGCGTGTCACTAGATTAATGCAAAGAAAACGGAGCTTAACAAAACGGATATAAAGTTCCAATACAAAAGGTAAAATACATACTAATAAAAGAAAACAAAATACAAACTTCTGTACAAATAATAATCCCTAAAAGCTTTTACTGCAGTGTCCGAATTCAACGTTACTGTGTCACAATTCCTCATTACCACGGGACTAGCTCTGCGGCCAGTAGTTTCTTAAAACCCGGTCGCATATGTAATTTCCTGATTCGCTCAGGCAGGCTGTTCCATAAGGACGCAGTGTCGACGATAAAAGCGCTCTTAAAATAGTCCGTGCGCGCCCATGGAATCCTTAAATCTAGCGCAGAACGCCTAAGGGTCCCTGTCACTTCAGATGATAAAAAGTTAAAACGGCACGCTAAGTAGGTTGGATTTTTGGTCCCTAAAACTGAGGCGAGCAGATTTAACGCAACGTACTTCCTACGCGTTTCATAGTGCATTATATGAAGCTCACGATACACAGGCGTTATATGCTCGGATTTGCGTATCCTTACCACGAAACGAAGAGCCGCATTCATGCATCGACGCAATTTGGTAGTCAGCTCCTCCGAGATCCCCGCAAAAAGGCTTGCACAGTAGTCAAAATGCGGAAGTACTAACGACTTTACAAGAGTGAGTCTACACTCATACGGTAGCGAATCATCACATTTTCTAAGTCTCGCAAGCGTGGAGAAGCATCTACGGGCCACGTGGTTGCAGTTGCTCCTCCGGGACAACGTGCTGTCCAGTACAACTCCGAGTATCTTCAGCTCGTTGGAGACTACGAGTGTTTTATCTGCTAGCCGCGGTGCAGGAAGGTTTAGCACAGGAATACGGTTCATATACCGTCGCGAACCGAACCACGCAGCTTTAGTTTTGGCTACATTTATAACAAGGCCATTATCCGCCGCCCATACAGCTAGACTTGCGAGATCGTTTTCCATCATCTCAAGCATTTGGCACGCATTATTAATACTTCCGTGTATATAAAGAGTAAAGTCATCCGCATATGCATGATGACGACAATGCCGAAGAGCAGTAGACGCGTCATTCGCATAGAGCGTAAAGAGCGGGGGGCCACAGATACTGACTTGTGGCACCCCTAAGAATCTAAAGAGCGCGTCTGAGATCTCTCCCGAATCTGTTATCACAGACTGCTGTCTATTGCTCAGATAAGAGGCAAACCAGTTGCAGGCAGCATCGGAAACACCGAGATACTTTAACTTATCGATAAGCAGCGGCACCGAAACGAGATCAAATGCGCGCGTAAAATCAATAGCTACTAATAATGTAATATTGTGTTTGTCTATAGCTTCTCGCATGTCGTCAACAATTTTAATAAGTGCTGTCTGAGTGCTATGTTGTCTTCTAAACCCGGATTGCAGAGGGTCCAGAAGATCTCGATCTGACACGAAATCGCCGAGCTGCCTATTCGCGACAAATTCAAGGAGCTTCGACAGTGCCGGTAAAATACTGATCGGCCTGAAATCACTGAGCGAAACTGGATTATTGATTTTGGGCAACGGACGTACCAATGCGCGTTTCCAGCTAACGGGGAAAATCCCAGTTTGCAGCGAACAATTGAAAATGTCAAGAATGATCGGAAGTGTGACATGTAGCATACGCTTTACAAGGTCAAGAGAGAGCCCGTCAGGACCCTTCGCAGCGGAGCGAGCAGCCGCTATCGCACCGAGGACATCCTCCGCTTCATTGATTCTAAAAAAGAAGCGAGCTTCAGGGGAGATACGTGTATACGATCTTTTATTACTAAGCATCCGCGCATTTGAATCACCGATAAAAAATTCATTGAACTCATTTGCAGAGTATGGCGAACCGCCTAATGATTGTTTCTTAGAATTGATGCCGATTTCGTCCACGATCTCCCACATCTGCTTGCTGCTCTTACAACTCGAAAGCCTCTCGCGATAGTACGCAGCCTTTGAGTTGCGAATTCTCAACTTAACCGTATTACGGATATTTCTGAAGGCCCCTCGGTCAGCCTCTCTACCGTATCTCCTATATCTTTTACCTAAATTATTTCGCCTCGTAATTAATGCCCTCAACTCAGAAGTCATCCACGGAGTCGGCTTAGAACGCACGGTAAAAGTTCGAAAAGGAGCGTGTCTGTCGAAAATATCGGTCAGCATGGTCGTAAACAGCTCGACTTTGAGATTCACGTCGTCCGCGAAAATTATTTGATTCCAATTTGCCGCAGCAAGGTCATCTTGAAAAAGCTTTTCGTCAAAATTTATAAAACATCTACGTGTGATAGTGCGAGGTGACTTCGGTGTGACTGCTAGTCTAAGCGTGGCATATAATATATCGTGTTCGGAAATAGAAGGAAAGGGTTCCTGCGAAAACGTTTCAACCAGTGATAGGTCACTGATGCACATATAATCAATTCGGCTGTGAGCATTTCCCCGATGATGCGTGGGCCCGAAATCAAGCGCAGTTAACCCACAAGTAAAAAACGAATCGCAGAGAATCGTACGCGGAGTCGACTGGGTATACCAGTTTACATTAAGATCGCTCATTAGAAGTATGTAGTTGTAAGGAGAGTTGTAGTTGAGAATTTCCTCCTCAATAGTCGCCCAATGTCCCATCTTCGGCGGATTGTAGACTGCGATGCACAGGGTCCTTGTACCATCAGTGATAAGCTCAACCATAAGGAATTCCAGTCGATTATCAGATGGTTGCGGGGAGCTTGCAATGAACTTGCAGCGAATTGACTCATGCACATATAATGCGACACCACCTCCGCCTCTGCCCTCACGGTCATTGCGCATAAGACAATAACCGGGTATCATCACACTACGATTTGTGTCCTTATCTTTGAGCCACGACTCACTTATGGCAAGAACATGAATGTCCTTGTCTAGTACCACAGCTTTTATATCGGAGAAATGCGCTGGGAGAGACTGCGCATTCATGTGAGCTACTTTAATACGTTTCGTAACATTAGAGGTCGCCATAATTGATTCTAGTGATTTTGCGCTCGATTTTACCTCTCAAGATGCTACACTTTGCTCTATCAGTGGCGGCATGATTTGTGCCCGGAAGTTTCGCAGCAGTGCAATTTACGCAACATGGCGCGTTTCTATTTTTGCAATCACTACTCTTATGCTCACCCATGCAAGTTCCACAGCAGATCTTGAGCTTGCAGTCTTTTGCTAAATGTCCGAAACGCTGACATTTGAAACACTGAAGAACCGTTACGTGATCATTAACCCGACACACAGTCCAGCCAATGTTTATTTTCCCACGGGCACAAACCACTGCTCGCAGGTACGGCTCTGTCTCTATAACACAAGAGCGACACTTCTTGCCTTGGCGCTCTAGATACATGTAAATACACTTAACGTCACACGGTTTGTTTACATCGGGATTTAATTTAGCAATGCTCTCGATAATTTGCTCGCTGGTGATCTCAATCGGAAAGTCATGTACAATAAGGCGCGGGTTAAGCTTATTTTCATTCTTCACTTCGAGACCGATACTTTTTAGATCCGAGCAGTTTCTCAGATTTTCCAGTGCAGTGCCTTCAATAACGACACAGCTATCCGGCGCAAAAAATACACGCTGTATATTAATGTTCAAACTGTCAGGATTAATCTTTGTACACAACAACTCTTTCGTAGCCTCACTTGTTGCAATGTTTTTACAAGTTTCAGGGAGAGAGAGAGAGAGAGAGAGAGAGAGAGAGAGAGAGAGAGAGAGAGAGAGAGAGAGAGAGAGAGAGAGAGAAATTTAGCCCCCCGAGCACATGGAGTTAAAAAAGTGTATAGTACATCAACTGAGACATCTCGATTATAGCACGAATAATTACGATTTACTCAGCGTACAATAACGAGCCACTTAGGTCACAGGTATCGTAATATACTATTTTAGCTTATTCTCTCTCATATTCGCTATAACTCGCCTTTGCATAGTGATTCACGCTCTTACTCTTATTCACGCATTCAAATAGCTCCTATGTACTGTAACGTAATAGATATTAAGAAGTGAAAGAGCAGTAAGTGTATGCGGATTACGAGTTTGTACTTTGAGACGCGTGCGATTAAACGATTTCGGTGCGAAAGCTATTTGTTAATTTCGCGGATTTATTAGGAGTTGGATATCTGAGAAGTTTGTGGCGTATTATCTTCAGTGCGTGTAGTAGTTTGGTTGTCTCTCAATTCAGATATCTTCCCTTCAGACTGCCTTGCGTCAATTATGTCGCGGAACGAGCCAGTTAGTATTACGATATTTTACGAGTCGCGTTTAAGTTAATTAAGTGTGAAGACAGTAGAGTAGAGTGTGGTCGTATACAGTGTAAGTTATTTCTCTATTATATTTCTCTATTAAGTGAGTGAGTGAGGTGATTACAAAATACTCTTTACATGCATGAGCGAGAGCGAAAATCTAACGTTACAGTACATATTTTATTATTATTAGCGTCACTGTCTCTCTCTTTCTCTTATTTATATATTATGCTCACATCACATGCGCGTTCATTAAATTCACGCGCGCACATTTTATAAATGACGCTTTTATTTATTTATTAATTTAATTACTGAAATGGAGAATTTTCAAGTGAACATTCCATCAGCGATCGAGGAAAATGAGATGGTATATAATTTTTTCTCATTCACATGCATGATTGATATTGTGCAATAATAATTGTAAAGTAATTAATTATGATTATTTGATTTTAGGCTAATCTAGACCTCTCACTAGGTCTTGAAGAACCTGCAGTGCTCATCGACTTAGACATAAACCAAATATTAAACGATAAGCAACTGCAGTGTACGGATAAAGAAATGCAGGAGCTGTTTGATAATTTACTTTCAGTGCTGGATGATGTGGGTAAAGATCTTCAGAATGATCATCAACTACCACAAGCACCACCAGCACCAGCACCACCAGTCATTGACTTGACATCCGAGTCAATGACTTCAGCTGCTCTGAATGGGAATCTTAACGTTCCCTTATTTTTTATATTAAAATCCTCGGATATGGAGAATTACGCCGATCCGTTGGAAAAATCGGTAATAATTTTGCAGGAGCAAAATAAGGCCAAGCTAGCAGAGATGCAGAAGCAGAATCGGCTACTAGATAAGTTAATAAAACGGCAATCAGTGTCAGAAGAAGAAGTGGGACCATGCATAAAACGAAAAGCAGTACCAAGGAAAAATGCAGTCAAAAAGAAAAAAACTGATTCAACTAACAACATTTTTCAAGAAATCCAGAAAATATCTAATATATTAAAAAATAGTGACAAAGAGAACAAAAAACGTTAATATACTAGTGTAATTATAGTTATAATATTGTAAATAATAACAAGTTATTTATTGTATAAAAATATAAATGATATATATGTTTGCATTATATGTACATTATTATATAGGTTTGTATTGTAAGGTCCCGCGATTGATTCATTTATGTCGACATGTATAACATGTGACTTGTGTGGGTGTGTGTGAGTACGCTGACGGTAGTTATATTGCAATATACCAGCCTCGTGCGCTGGTTGAGCAATGGTATGACCGGGTTTTCGGGCGTTTTAAGATCAGTTCAGCATTTTCATATATGTCACTGCGTTTATACTTTTGTAATCCTTCTTTCGGTGGCGAGTGTTGATTGGCTGTGGGTATCCCCACAATTAAATTATTAAGCTACTGTCTGATCGGAGGTCGAGTCTTTATAAACCCTCGACTCCATCAGCGCAGCGCCTTTCACGACCAGACCAGGTACTGGTGTGCGTCTAACCTCGTCATACGACTTGTCGCTGAAGACTAGCCGTCTACTTGGAGTTGCTACAGAAGGATATACACAAGACCGTAAGAGGGTGTCCAAGGTACTACCTGTAAGCTATTGGAGGGCCTAGAAATCCACTGAACTCTGCAGGCAAGCTGGCATATTTGATCCGGTTGAAGGTATATTACGACCGTAGTATACGGCGACGAAAGGACCGCCAATCATATCTGGTGTGAGTGGGTGAAGCCGCAGCTTAGATAAGTTTATTCCCTTGTCTCGACAAGCTCGTGTAGTGTAAGTCCTTAACGCTTGCTAAAGAAAGAAGGACGCTTCAATCAACGGCGCGTGTTGTAAACGTAAGTTAATTTTAACACATTAAGAACTCGCGAATGACTGTAATTGTAAAAGAATACGAACTCAGACTAGCAAAGTAAGATTGTGAGAGTGAATACCATATCGTGTCCGCAGACTAAAAGCCAACGTCTTCATTGCCAGCAGAAGCGACCGCGGACATACACGGGTCCGCACAATAAAGCCGTAAATACTCAACGTCGTGTCGGCGATTCTGCTCGCGTCCGCATTCTGCTAGACCATGTCCGCTGATTTGGTAAGCGCGTCCGCTAATATTGGCAAGGTCCACATAAACGGACTTAGAGTAAAACAAAGGTAAGGGGAACTTCGTGGTCCAGAATAAGGGTCAACGACACATTTGCCCTTTTTAAATTTATTTATTAATAATTTATCCTGCAATAAAAGATCCCAATCAAAGACAACTTCCTAAATAAAAGTAATTATTTGTTCGAACCCTAGCGGCCCGTATAAGTTAAATTCGGCCCTTACAGTATTATAATGTACAATAATCTAGAATGTGATGTATAATATTGTCGAATACAATAATGCCGAAAAAAAATGTAGAATATAATATAAAATAATATAGTATATAATATTGTGTACACTAAATAATAATATATCTATAATAATTCATATATAACTAAAAAAATTGCACTTTTAATATTATTCTAAATCAATGCACACAATATCTTCAAGATTCTCCTCCACAAAACGATCGAACATCCTGAACATCTGCAGGTTCAAGAGCTCTCGTATTTAAAACGACTCGAAATGAGCGACGTTGATAATTACGTCTTGCAGGCTTATGAAGTTCATCCACTAATGCTGCTTTCATTTTTTTTTCTGATAGTATATTGTTTATCTTTACAATTTCAGGCTCAATGCTTTGAACAGTTTCAATGACTTTTTCATTTTTCAGTAATCTATGGTGGGGGCTAGTAAAACGTATGTTAAAGTGTAAGAGTGGGAGGCTACTTGCAGCGTGAATCCATTCTTTAAAAACATAAAAGTGGTGGCAATGGAAACATATGGAAAAACGCTAAAGAAAGGAAAAGCTTCTTCAAGGCATATGCACTAAGATAAGAAGGTCCAGCAAGTCCTTCGCTGTAAAAAAGCGGGGGCGTGTAAATCAAATGGAAAAGCGGAGGAGAAAGGGCACTTTTTTAGGACGATGTTTCGAAGTTAATGTAAAATAATGAGGGATCTATAAACTTTATGTCTCTGAGAGTATTTGTGCACGGATCCCGCGCGTCCTTCACTGCAAAAACAGTGGGTATGTAGAAACGCGTAAGAGAGAGGAAGAGAGGGCTGTTTACGAGAAAATTTTCAGGGGTATTAAGTATAACGGCGATGTGTAAACTAAATGGAAAAGCGCAGGAAAAAGGATACTTCGTTTTGAACAATGTTCAGACAGCGGTATACAATTAAGGACTATAAGCGCAGCGTCTCCGATAGTGTCTGTGTCCGACGGTCCCGCGCGTCCTTCGCTGCAAAAAAAGTGGGGTTGTGGAAACAAAATGGAAATGTGTAAGAGAAAGAGAGAGAGAGAGAGAGAGAGAGCAAAACGAATTTTCAGAGGTATTACATATGGTGGGGATGTGTAAATTAAATGGAAAAGCGTAGGAGAAAGGGTACTTTTTTTGACTGATACTTCAACAGAAAGTGGGGGGGGGGGTGTGAAAACTAAATGGAAAAGTGTAAAAGAAAGAGTGGTATTGGAATGAGTTTTCCAAGATAGATTTAAGAAAGAACATGCTTAGCGCCTTATATAAGAGTGGTGTGACTTTGTGGCAACTTGATACTGTTTTCTATTCTCCTATTGGAAGAGTTACCACGTGAGTGGTGATAAAATCGTGAGATGGATATAACTGTGGATATGCAAGGCTTCAAAGACATGAATGGTGACTTCTTATTCAAAGAATTAGCGTACGCGGATGCTAGTGATTCGCATACGCAAGTAAAAGTCGTGACATTCTACCCACCATACGCCTGGACTGCACTATCAAGCGAATTTGAGTGTTCCAATCTATGGTTAAAATACTCGTATCACGATCTCAACTGGAGCGATGGAGAATTGCCGTACAATAAAGTGAACGAAGTTTGCTCGAATATTTTAGACTTATCACCTACACGAAACGTAGTTGTGTGGGTGAAAGGTTCTCAGAAAGTGAAGTGGTTGCAGCATTTATTTCCAGTAGTGAGAAATATTGAAGATTTTGGTTGCCTGTCGCTCAAAACCCCCGGCAGCCTATAGTCTACTCAAACCATTTACCAGGGTGAACGAAGAATTGTGCTGTTCATAATATCAAAGTTATAAAGTATTGGCTTTGGGAGATACCAATCATCTACCTCAGACTATTCATCTGAAGATTCTGGCAAGTTTACACTGTGCATTTTACTATTCTAGTACTAGTAATTTTTTCAATGTTAAAAAAGTTTTGAACTAATTAATTTAATTTTACTGATGAGTTTTATTTCAAAAAGGACCCCGCACGGAACATATGGGTTTGTGGGTCCCTGTGAAATTGAATGAAAGTATGATATTTTAATAGATTATGACTTCCTGAACAAAAGTCATAATGGGCGCAAAGATGGAAAATGGACAGATTTTGAGAAAAACACGATTAAAGTTCGCGATTTTGCTTAAGGTTAGAGAGATCGAATGCTATATATGTAGCTATGTAAACAAATAACTATAGGTATATATACAAATAACTATAGGTATCTATATAGCGGCTTTCAAATAAAGATACAGAAAGCAATATAATAGAATTACACATATGCACTGCAACCCAGACTGGGATGCAAGTCATCCAGGTCACCGATGACCGAGTCCAGGTAATAATGGAAATAAGAATTATAAATATGAAAAAAATATTGCGGACGGCCAAGTATCCAAAGGGATTTCCTTTCGGTACATCGCTACCAGGGTAAAGTCGTATAGACGACCAGAGTTCCCGATGACGAAGTCCAGGTGGTCCGCTTAATAATTCTTCGTGCTCCTCGACCGCTTGAGGAGACGAGGTGATAAAGATACCCGACGACCGAGTAGAGAGTCTAGAGAGAGGAACAGGGTCGCCGATTACACAGTTTAATTGGTGCGCTCGGTAGATTTTCAGCTAATCCGAACAACAGCTACCGGGAAGGTGTATAGGTAAACAGAGTCGCCGATTATGTACTCCAGGAGGTGTGCTCCGCAGGTTTTCGACAGAACCCGAGTACAAGATACGCACATGATATCTTGGCGAATAGGGTCGCCGATTACGCACTTCAGGAGGTGCGCGCCATAGTTTTTCGTCAAAATGAGTGCACCAGGTGCCCGGAAGGTATCCAGAGGATCACGGTCGCCGATTACACACTCCAGGTGGTGCGGTCCATAGCTTTTTGGTAGAACGTGTGCACCAGGGACCGGGAAAGTATCTAGGTGAATAGGATCGCGGATTACGCACTCCAGGTGGTGCGCTCCATAGTTTTCCGGCAAAACGTGTGCACCAGGTGCCAGGAAGGATGACGGTCGCTGATTACGCACTCCAGGTGGTGCGCTCCATAGCTTTTCGGCAAAACGTGTGCACCAGGTGCCGGGAAGGTATCCAGAGGATCACGGTCGCCGATTACGCACTCCAAGTGGTGCGTTACATAGTTTTTCGGCAAAATGAGTGCACCAGGTACTCACAAGGTGTCTAGGTGAACAGGATCGCCGAGTACGCACGCCAGGTGGTGCGCTCCATAACTTTTCGGTAACACGAGTGCACCAGGAGTCAGCAAGGTGTCTAAGTGAACAGGATCGCCGATTACGCACTCCAGGTGGTGCGCTCCATAGCTTTTCGGTAGGACGTGTGCACCAGGGACCGGGAAAGTATCTAGGTGAATAGGATCGCGGATTACACACTCCAGGTGGTGCGCTCCATAGTTTTTCGGCAAAACATGTGCACCAGGTGCCCGGAAGGTATCTGTGCGAACTGGTAAACTAAATACGCACTTTAGGTGGGGTGCTCCGTAGCTATTCGATGCGCACCAGGTAAAATGGCGAGATAAAATGCAAGACTTTCCGACAGACCATTTGTGTCTTTGCTGTTAGTCTCGCTGAAAATGCGAGATAAACTTGAACTATTGAACAAGCTAGTTTTGTCTGTACAATTGGCAATGTGAAAATTCCATGACTAAATACGAGAATTTTAAACAGTCTAACACAGTCTCTACGATTAATTTGGCAGCAAAGTGAGATAAAATGCGATACTTTCAGGGATACATTTTAGGATACTATTGGGGCTACTTTTTGGGATACATTTTAGAATACTTTCTGCTACAATTCCTGGGATACTTTTTGGGAGATTATTGGGGTTTGGTTGGGATACTTTTTGGGATACTTTTTGAGATAAATTACAGGATACTTTTGGGGATACTTTTTGGGATACTTTTTGAGATAAATTACGGGATACTATTTGGGATACTTTTTGGGATACTTTTTGGAATACTTTTTGGGATATTTTTTGGGATACTTTTTGAGATACTTTTTGGGATACTTTTTGGAATACTTTTTGGGATCTTTTTTGGGATACTTTTTGAGATACCTTTCAAATTAATTTTTCAGATACTTATTGAATATTTTACGGGATACTTTTTGGATACTTTTTGGGATACTTTTTGATATATTTTACGGGATACTTTTTGGGATATTTTTTGGGATACTTTTTGGAATACTTTTTGGGATATTTTTTGGGATACTTTTTGGGATATTTTTTGGGATACTTTTTGGGATACCTATAAATTATTTTTCAGATACTTATTGAATATTTTACGGGATACTTTTTGGGATACTTTTTGGGATACTTTTGGATATATTTTACGGGATACTTTTGGAAATATTCTTTGGGATACTTTTTGGGATACCTTTCAAAATAATTTTTCAGATACTTATTGAATTCTTTTTGGGATACTTTTTAAGACAGTTTTTGGGATACTTTTTGATATATTTTACGGGATACTTTTTGGGATATTTTTTGGGATACTTTTTGGAATACCTTTTGGGATATTTTTTGGGATACTTTTTGGGATATTTTTTGGGATACTTTTTGGGATACCTATAAATTATTTTTCAGATACTTATTGAATATTTTACGGGATACTTTTGAAAATATTCTTTGGGATACTTTTTGGGATACGTTTCAAAATAATTTTTCAGATACTTATTGAATTCTTTTTGGAATACTTTTTGGGACACTTATTTCGACACTATTTGTGATATTATTGGGTTGGGTTTGGATTACTTTTCGGGATATTATTTGGGTAGTTGGTGGGACACTTATCGGGATACTATTTGCGATAATTTCAAGGATACATTTTGGGATACTTTTGGGCTACTTTTTGGGATACTTTTTAGATTACTTTCTGCGACAATTCCTGGGATACTTTTTGGGATATCATTGGGTTTGGTTGGGATTACTTTTTAGGATAATGTTTTTGATACTTTTTGAGATATTTTACGGGATTCTTTTTGGCATACTTTTTGAGATCAATTACGGGATACTTTTGGGGATACTTTTTGGGATGCTTTTTGGGATACTTTTTGGGATATTTTTTTGATACTTTTTGGGATACATTTCGCGATACTTTTGGAAATATTATTTGGGATACTTTTTTGGGATACTATTTGAGATATTTTACGGGTTACTTTTTAGGATACGTTTTAGGATACTTTTTGGAATACTTTTTGGAATGTTTTTTGGGATACTTTTTGGGATACCTTCAAAATAATTTTTCAGATACTTATTGAATATTTTACGGGATACTTTTTCGGATACTTTTTCAGATATTTTTTATATATTTTACGGGATACTTTTTGGGATACTTTTTGGGATACTTTTGCGAATATTTTTCAGGATACTTTTGGAAATACTTTTTGGGATACGTTTTGGGATCCTTTTTGGGATATTTTTCAGGATACTTTTGGAAATATTTTTTGGGATACTTTAGGGATACCTTTCAAAATAATTTTTCAGATACTTATTGAATTCTTTTTGGGATACTTTTTGGAATACATTAGGGGAACACATTTTGGGATACTTATTTCGACATTATTTGGGATATTATTGAGTTGGGTTTGGATTACTTTTCGGGATGCTATTTGCGATACTTAGTGGGACACTTATCGGGATACTTTCAGGAATATTTTTTGGAATACATTTGGGGATACTTTTTGGGATACTATTTGAATACTGTTTAGAATACTTTCTGCGACAGTTCCGGGGATACTTTTTGGGGTATTATTGGTTTAGGTTGGGATTACTTTTTAGGATACTTTTTGGGGATATTTTTAGGGATACTATTGCGAATATTTTTGGCTTTTTTGGGATACTTGTTTTAACCCTTTTGGGATATTACTAGGGGGTTATGCTGAGATTACTTTTTGGGATACTTTTGGGGATACTTTTTGGGATATTTTTCGGAATACTTTGTGGGATTCTTATTGAAATACTTTTTGGGATACTTTTGGCGACACATTGTCTTTTGTACTTTGTTTGATACATGGATAGTTTGCCGACATACTGAAAAGTCTCGCACGCACTTTTTGCGGGACCAATCGCTGAGACAAAACTCATTTGCTGAAGAGTCTTTCCTTTTATCTAGCATTTTCTGCAAGACGAATTAGAGTGATGCATTCCTTTTGTTGAAAAGCTATAGAGCACATTATATGTAGTGCTTAATGGGCGATCCTATTCACCTAGCCACCTTGTCAGCACCTAGTGTACACGTTTTGCCGAAAAGCTATGGAGCGCACAACCTGAACTGCGTAATCGGCGACCTTGATCCTCTGGATACCTTCCCGGTACCTGGTGCACACGTTTTGCCGAAAAATTATGGAGCGCACCACCTGGAGTGCGTAATCCGCGATCCTATTCACCTAGATACTTTTCCGGTCCCTGGTGCACTCATGTTACCGAAAAGCTATGGAGCGCACCACCTGGAGTGCGTAATCGGCGATCCTGTTCACTTAGACACCTTGCTGACTCCTGGTGCACTCGTGTTACCGAAAAGTTATGGAGCGCACCACCTGGCGTGCGTACTCGGCGATCCTGTTCACCTAGACACCTTGTGAGTACCTGGTCCACTCATTTTGCCGAAAAACTATGTAATGCACCACCTGGAGTGCGTAATCGGCGACCGTGATCCTCTGGATACCTTCCCGGCACCTGGTGCACACGTTCTACCGAAAAGCTATGGAGCGCACCACCTGGAGTGTGTAATCCGCGATCCTATTCACCTAGTTACTTTCCCGGTCCCTGGTGCACACGTTCTACCGAAAAGCTATGGAGCGCACCACCTGGAGTGCGTAATCGGCGATCGTGATCCTCTGGATACCTTCCGGGCACCTGGTGCACTCATTTTGACGAAAAACTATGGCGCGCACCTCCTGAAGTGCGTAATCGGCGACCCTATTCGCCAAGATTTCATGTACGTATCTTGTACTCGGGTTCTGTCGAAAACCTGCGGAGCACACCTCCTGGAGTACATAATCGGCGACTCTGTTTACCTATACACCTTCCCGGTAGCTGTTGTTCGGATTAGCTGAAAATCTACCGAGCGCACCAATTAAACTGTGTAATCGGCGACCCTGTTCCTCTCTCTAGACTCTCTACTCGGTCGTCGGGTATCTTTATCACCTCGTCTCCTCAAGCGGTCGCGGAGCACGAAGAATTACTAAACGGACCACCTGGACTTCGTCATCGGGAACTCTGGTCGTCTATACGACTTTACCCTGGTAGCGATGTACCGAAAGGAATTCCATTTGTATACTTGGCCGTCCGCAATATTTTTTTCATATTAATAATTCTTATTTCCATTATTACCTGGACTCGGTCATCGGTGACCTGGATGACTTGCATCCCAGTCTGGGTTGCAGTGCATATGTATAATTCTATTATATTGTTTTCTGTATCTTTATTTGAAAGCTGCGATATAGATACCTATAGTTATTTGTATATATACCTACAGTTATTTGTTTACATAGCTACATATATAGCATTCGATCTCTCTAACCTTAAGCAAAATCGCGATCTTCAATCGTGTTTTTCTCAAAATCTGTCCATTTTCCATCTTTGCGCCCATTATGACTTTTGTTCAGGAAGTCATAATCTATTAAAATATCAGACTTTCGTTCAATTTCACAGGGACCCACAAACCCATATGTTCCGTGCGGGGTCCTTTGAAATAAATTAATTTAAACATTTGCATACATTTCTGAAAAAAATTTGGCTGCGTATAGATAAAATTTTAATGTAAATTAGTTATTCGAAGAGGCTGAGAGATGTTTGAAACTTTTAATTATAAAAATACATTTATTATTGTTGAAGCACTTATAAATTGAATATTTATACATATACAAATTTTGTGTGTGTGTGTATATATATATATATAGCTAATTAATTATTATTTTTCACAGAACCATGGATTCATTAAATGAAGCAGCGAAAGCATCTCCATATCTTCCCATGAAAAAAATGAAGGATTCGGAGATAAATAAAAAGTATAAAATTCGGATTAAAAATTGTAACTGTTTTGGACAACACAACCTACTTTATCAACTGCTTTACCTACTGAGAAATTACCTTACCGACTGGCAGTAAGTCAAGTGACGTGGGACCGCATGGCGTGGTAGTCACGCTGCCCTAACTACCAGGGAGAATTAGATAAAGCGTATGATTTGTGTCCAGTAATTTTAATGACTTGTTAACACAAGATAAAAAAGTTTTGTGATCAATATCAAATCACATGATAGTATGCTAAAACAGTTACTAGTTCATTTGAATTTGAATAAGGTACTTATTAGAATACTTAAAATATTAAACTTACTTTTGATTGGGGCATGCCCGTTATTTGATAGCGAAGACACTGTTTTTTCAGTTCTTTTATGATTTTTATTTTGGTTTGGCCTATCACGAGTTTCTAATTCCGTTAATCTTTGAAGCGTATCTTCCAAAGTAGCACGTAAGCAAGTAATTTCATTTTTTTGAGCTATAACTTGCTCTTCAAGACTAGCCACTCGTCCTTGCAATGAGCTTGAGTCGTATTCTAGGATCTCATCTGCAAGTAAAAAATATGACAATATAAATAATTATTTCAGAGGTATAGATCTACATGAACCTCATAAAACTTTTATCACAGCTTAATTGTGAGATATGAAAAAAAATGAGGAAAGATAGTGTGATAGATTTTATGTTATTTATGAATTCAACAAGCACGCTACCATGCAAACTTACAATCAACAATGTAATTTCAATTATTTTTATTCTGTCCATTCCATTCACAATCGATTAATATTTTCGTTGTTAGCAGTAGTGATTCTAATGAGCCAATGGATTTTTTTCATAATTCTTTTGTTGTTATTATCGATCTCTCCGAGGCAATGGTTTAGAAAGGGTTTAAAAAAAAATTAAAACTCCTTTCTTTTAAGAAACGACGTTTCGGCGATAATTGTCGCCCTCATCAGGAAAATATTGGAGCACATTTGATTTGTGCACATCTCGATAATCCTTTCCCCCCGGCTAGTTAACAGCGGGGGAAGAGAGAGACCGAGTGACACAGCTATTATTTATACCGCTTTGTCAGCTACTGTCTCGGAAGACTTACGACTCATCTTAATCTATGTATCATTATAAAAGACAGAATAAAATATTCACTCAGCAAGCTGACGTCGCACGAATCCAAGACTATATATAAGATTACGTAGGAAAATGGCTTAAAAAAGGAATTGTCTTGACCACCGTGATTTAACCATGATTATTCGGAGCTGATTGAATATTTTAGTTTTAATAGCATTAAAACCCGGGTCCCCAATAGCACGGGTTGCGGATAGTGGAACGGCCAGAAAGAGTAGTGGAGGCGGGGTAATCATTTCTAATTTTTCTGATTAGCTGTTAATAATGAATTCGTTACCGAAGACAATGGAATCGAGAATGAAGTAGTTTTAATGTTATAGAAGAAAACAAAGACAAAAGTAATTATCGCCGTCGTAATCCTCAGGGAAATCCACCCGCTGTAAAAGTGGCCGAGCCCCATTTGGATTCTGGGATCAATGCTTGAATCCAGCGCACCCGCGATTAATCATTTGTCGAGAGAACATCGCGTGATGTGACAGGTGAAAACGAGATGCCCCAACTCCCGCACGGCAAGGGTGATCCGAGGAGCATAACTTGTCAGTTAGAAAAAATGCAGATTCTCACAGCATGTGAGAACGAATTATTGTCTGTAGGAAGCAAATTCACTGAAACAGATAGAGAGTTTATTCGTAAGAAGAAAGTAGTGGAGTTCTGGATTCTGGTTCCCTCAAAAATTAGATACCATTCGGAAGGAGGCGAAGACCGAAAAGGTCGACTCAACCCAATCCAACTCAAACCCCTTAGAGGTTATTGAGAAAAAGAAAAAGCTGTAGTAGACGTTACTCCAATGTAGAGAAACCTAAAGTACAGACCCCAGGAAAAGGGGAAGGCTGCCAAGAGACTGCATTCTGCCGAAGAGGAAGAAAAAATTGCAAAAAAGCCGAAACACACGATAGATTTCGAGTTACTGCAGGAGTTTCAGATAGTCATCATAGATCATAATGATTCAGATTACAGAATGAGCTCGAAGAGGTGGTTAGAAATAGAAACGAAGATTTTGCAAGAAATTGCCGACGCGGTCGGTTGGCAGAAGGAAGTCAAAGTCACCAGGTGCAGCAACAGGAAGTCTTGCGATTTTCTGAAGCGCGTCATACGGGACAGCGACAAACTCTAACAGGAGGCTCGACGCAAAATTATACCAAGATCGGAGCTGTCCCTATGGCGGGAGATATTCGTCTTGGTTCCACTCCCAGTCTTGGAAGATAAGGCTGTTATCAAAATCATAGATAGACAGAAAAAAGAACTAAGGCTTCAAAACTAGAGATCCTATCCTCAACAATAGGTAAAAACGGAAGCCGTAAGGGCTTCATCATTGCCGTGGATGCAGAATCTCTGAGTTCTCTCAAGAATTCAAATGAAAGCATGAAGTTCGGTCTGGGGATATCGGGGCTGGCAGTAGTGTAAATTAATTTAATTTAAATTAAAATAAATTTGAATTAAAATTAATTTTAAATTAATTTGTACTATTTCACTCCAAAATGGCAGGTAAGAAAAGAGCTTGTACAGTAGCAAAGAGAACATTAAAACTACTACTTTTACAACACAGCATAAACTACATCACGGCAGTATTACTGGAGCAGAGGAACTGCATTTCGTTGATCCTCACATCGACGTGCATACCTTATACGAAAGAAACCCTGCAGTAGGTGCTCCAGAGTGTAGTGAAGGAAGCTACAAGGGAAATCGGGTGATAATACAATGCGACTACAACGACATCACGTCCAATCATAGCGATTTCACGCTCCTCCTATATTTTCAATCAAGACCTTCACCCTCCAGTTATGTCGTAATTCCTATGTAACCGTCTACCTAACACCTTCAACTATGACTTTGAGCTTTCACATATTATCTCCAACCATAACCTCCAACATCTACCTATTGCATTAAGTCATGATGCGCCTATCACCTGTACCCTCGATTTATCACCTCCAATCATATACCTAAGGCTCCATCGATCGTCTCCACCTTTTACCTATCGTTTTCGCCCTCTACCTACCGCCTCCAATTATGATCGCTTCACTCTACATCTATTGCCTGCAACCATGATCCCTTCACCCTTCACTTTTCGCCTTCCATCATTATCCCCTCATCCTCCAGCTTTTATCTCAGCATATTATCAACACCCTCAAGTAATCATTTCCAATCATAATGTTTTATGCTCCTTCCATCCCTCATGCCCCTAGAACCGACGCCCTTCACCTATTGCATCAACTTATTACCTTCAACCTTCTCCTATGATTTTCACGTTTTACTTATCATCTTCACAAACGATCTTTAGCTTTCATCTATCACTTCCAATCAGGGTTGCAAAAATTTGGAATTATTTATTTTATAATTCACGATTCCTTTTGGAATCATGAATTATATACTGTATAATTCACAATTCCTTTTGGAATCGTGAATTATCTATTGTATAATTCACGATTCCTTTTGGAATCGTGAATTATTTATTGAATAATTCACGATTCCTTTTGGAATCGTGAATTATCTATTGTATAATTCCCGATTCCTTTTGGAATCGTGAATTATTTATTGAATAATTCACGATTCCTTTTGGAATCGTGAATTATCTATTGTATAATTCACGATTCCTTTTGGAATCGTGAATTATTTATTGAATAATTCACAATTCCTTTTGGAATCGTGAATTATCTATTGTATAATTCACAATTCCTTTTGGAATCGTGAATTATTTTTTGTATAATTCACAATTCCTTTTGGAATCGTGAATTATCTATTGTATAATTCAGAATTCCTTTTGGAATCGTGAATTATCTATTGTATAATTCACAATTCCTTTTGGAATCGTGAATTATCTATTGTATAATTCACAATTCCTTTTGGAATCGTGAATTATCTATTGTATAATTCACAATTCCTTTTGGAATCGTGAATTATTTTTTGTATAATTCACGATTCCTTTTCGAATCGTGAATTATTTATTGTATAATTCACGATTCCTTTTGGAATCGTAAATTACTTTGTGTACTAGCAATGATCGCTCGCTTCGCTCGCGGTATATGGTACAGTTTATATAAAAAATGAACAATAATTTTTATATTTATTTTGTTTATTATATACTTTATTATATACTTATTGTATAATAATATACATAATATACTTATATACACATTATATTAAGAGAATCAAATCGTAAAAATCACACCTGTAAAGAATCCCAAATTCTGGCAAAACTTTACGGTAAAAGTTTATTTTAAGCCATTGGGTGAATCCCTTGCATCAATGCGCTTCGAATTATGTAAAAAAAAGTTAACCTGGCCCAATTAGTATTTAAGATATAGTATATTAGTTTTGAAAATAATCTAAAATTTCGAAAATCAGCGTACGTACGTACGTGCTTAGTACGTTTTTTTTTCTATGAAAGAAACAAAAGATCACAAATATAGTCCGATGAAATTAAATATTTTTCATTGCGCTATACGCTCATAAAATAAAATTTTTCAAAATCTCAAAATTGATCCATTTTATCTATATAAAAAACGGAGGCGAGTTATTCGATTTTTCATATAATGGTATACGATATTCGTGGAAAGTGTGTTTTTTTATCAATTAATTAAATAATTCCAAATATGAATTAATAGATCGAAAGTTTTTAACTAAACGACACATTCGTAAAAAAATGTTTTCAAATTTTCAAAATTGGTATAGTTATTTGCAAAAAACAGACAAGATCTTCGATTTTTGCATATCATATGATGTAAAATGCTTCTAAAGTGTCTTTTTGTACATGAAAAAAATAAAAAATTGCAAATAAAAACCCATAAAATCAAATGTTTTGAATATTACTATGCATTAGTAAAAATATAATTATCAAATGCTTAAAATTGGTCCAGTTTTTATAAATCGATAAAAATAGCAAACTCAAGTAAAGAATTTGATACTTTCACTTTTTTCTTAAAATTTATTTTTAAATTTAAATGCAATTTGTTAAAGACGTAGTTGCTATTTACGAAAATTAAAAAATTTCAAATTATTTTTTTTGTTAGAAAATACCTATATTGCGAGTTATACAGATACTTTTGTATTGAAAATAACTATCACCATGAATTTTTTTAAATTAATAATTTAATTAGTAATAAACTTTGTAAAGCACTATTAATTATTTAAATAAAATATTCTATAAAACAATCCTTATGATTATTTGAAATTACTTGCTCATACAATATATCATATTTCAATATCACGGAAGCTTGGGATGTGCTGTTGCATGGTTTTGTGGGTTTGAAAAATATATAAAATCATAAATTTTTAAATTAATACTTTAATTAGTAATAAATTTTGTAAAGCACTATTAATTATTTAAATAACATGTTTTTTAAAATAATTCTTATGATTATTTAAAATTATTTACTTAGACAATATATCATATTTGAAAATTACGGAAGCTTGGGGTGTGCTGTTGCATGGTTTTGTGGGTTTGAAACATAGATAGAAAAATCATAATTTTCAATAATTAATAATTTAATTCGTAATCACACGAATTATTGGACACTAGTAATATTCAAATAAAATGGTGTATATGATAATTATTATCATTATATAAAATTATTTATTCATGCAATATATTATATTTGAATATGATAGAAGTTTGGAGTGCAATACAAAAAAATTCATGGTGATAGTTATTTTCAATACAAAAGTATCTGTATAACTCGCAATATAGGTAGCGACCATTTTCTAACAAAAACAATAATTTGAAATTTTTTAATTTTCGAAAATAGCAACTACATCTTTAACAAATTGCATTTAAATTTAAAAATAAATTTTAAGAAAAAAGTGAAAGTATCAAATTCTTTACTTGAGTTTGCTATTTTTATCGATTTATAAAAACTGGACCAATTTTAAGCATTTGATAATTATATTTTTACTAATGCATAGTAATATTCAAAACATTTGATTTTATGGGTTTTTATTTGCAATTTTTTTTTTTATGTAAAAAAAGACACTTTAGAAGCATTTTACATCATATGATATGCAAAAATCGAAGATCTTGTCTGTTTTTTGCAAATAACTATACCAATTTTGAAAATTTGAAAACATTTTTTTACGAATGTGTCGCTTAGTTAAAAACTTTCGATCTATTAATTCATATTTGGAATTATTTAATTAATTGATAAAAAAACACACTTTCCACGAATATCGTATACCATTATATGAAAAATCGAATAACTCGCCTCCGTTTTTTATATAGATAAAATGGATCAATTTTGAGATTTTGAAAAATTTTATTTTATGAATGTATAGCGCAATGAAAAACATTTAATTTCATCGGACTATATTTGTGATCTTTTGTTTCTTTCATAGAAAAAAAACGTACTAAGCACGTACGTACGTACGCTGATTTTCGAAATTTTAGGTCATTTTCAAAACTAATATACTATATCTTAAATACTAATTGGGCCAGGTTAACTTTTTTTTACATAATTTGAAGCGCATTGATGCAAGGGATTCACCCAATGGCTTAAAATAAACTTTTACCGTAAAGTTTTGCCAGAATTTGGGATTCTTTACAGGTGTGATTTTTACGATTTCATTCTCTTATGATAATGTAGATTTAAAAAAAAATTTAAGACAAAAAGTATTCTTGGCATTTTTTATGATTTTGCTTCGTTTTCGAGCTAAAAACCGTGGAATACGATTTTATTCTCTTAATATAATGTAGACAGATTATTTTGAGACAATGAGTGCATTCCTTGCATCAATGCGCTTCGAATCATGTAAAAAAAGTTGACCTAGCCCAATTTGTTTTTGAGATATGGCCTCAAAAACAAATGAGCCTCCAAGCTATGTGCAGTTTCGTGAGCCATCAGGTAAGAACTTTTCAAAGAACAATTTTTAATAATTATTACCTATTTTTAGGCACGACCGCAAGGCGGGAATGCCTTATAGTTTTATCATCGTAAAAATTGTAATCAGCGATATCTCGGCCAATTGTCGACCAATCGGGCTGACAATTTAGGAGAATACAACTCTTATATGTACCAAAAAGCGTTTTTTTTGCTTTTTTCGATTACCGACAAATTGTTGAAATGGTAGCTCTTTATGCTTAATTTTACAAACGGTTTTTTGATCATAACTCAAATTCTAAGCATTTTACACAAAAAAGTTAAAGGAAAATGTTGTACATCTCTAAAAAATACAAATTTTTCCAATTAACAAGAACAGTCGAAAATGCTTAGGGTTCAAATTAACAAGCTAAAATCAAATTTCCATATTTAAATAATTCGTTTTACATAATAAAACTTTTTAGGCTTACGTTGTACATAAAAACGTTCAACGTAAAAGTTGTAGATATTTTAAAAATACAATTTTTGACTAGAATAATTGTACATTCAGAATGATTTAAAATGTTATAAAACCCCAAAACTGATATTTTTAAGAAAAATTTCAGTTGCTCTCGATTATCTCTGCGAAATTAATTCCAATCGAGCCAACTTTTTTTTCATAAACTTCCCTAGTGTCAATAAGGTGACGGTCCTATTTTGGACCCAATCCTATTCATACGTTAATTATACAGTCACTTCAAAAAATCGCTAAAAACAGTTTTTAGGCCATAATTTTGAATTCATGCATTTTACAATAAAAACTTAAAAGGAAAAGTTGTAGATATCATTAAAATACAACTTTTTTCTATTGACATCAAAAATGAAAAATGCGTTTTTAACGACAGTTCAAAATCGAATTTTAACATCAAAATATGAATATTTTCACAAACAACTTAAAACTAAGACGTTTTACAATAAAAAAATTACATTACAAAATGTACCTTATTAAAATTCTCCGTATCGCGGTCGTGCCTGTTATGCAAATGCGTAGCGTTTGTATTACGGGGGATGCTAGTTATTATTAATAATGAATTGCATTAATAAATTTTTGCAGGACGTTGGCGAAGAGGTGCTGGGCGTAGTCGGCGCAACTGGATGAGAAGTCGCGGCTTACCGTACACGCCAAAACGTGGGAAATACTATTAATACATTAAAAAGAATTATTATATTATCAAATAAAAATAAAAGGAAATAAAAAATATTAATTGTCTATTTATTGTGTACTTTTAGGCACGACCGCAACGCGGGAATGCCTTATAGCTTTATCATCGCTTTATAGTTTCATCATTATATCATCAATCAAAATTGTAACCAGTAATCTCAGCCAATTTTCAACCAATCCGGGTGAAAATTTATGAGAGTTATAGGAAAATGCAATGTATTCAGATGAAACTTGAGGAAAAGATGCAGAAGGTTATTAGAAATATGCGTGCGAAAGCCCGATGCGTTAAAGTAAAAAATTATTGCTCCAGCGATTAGTTAATTAATTTTTCAGTTTTTTTTGCAAGTGATGGCTAGTCTATAAATGTGTTCTGAATAGGTTCGTTTCTATAGAAATAGGTTCGTATTGAACCCAAGAATAGTTTAGAAAAAAGAAACGTTAAGAAAAAGTTCATTTCAAGTTGCTTTTTACAAGCAACAAAGTAGACGTGGAAATAGACGTTATAAATAAATAGAATTAATCGCAAACTAAAGAAGCTACGGGATTCGGTCTTCTTGCATATAGTAGGTGTTATTTTTCTTCAAATTCTAGAATAAAAATCAACCCCCTACCCCTTTTAGGTCTCGAAAAAAAATGTTTGCCCTATATGTCAAATTATTAACAAATTAAAAAATTTATCGTAAACTTTTGGAAAAAATTTCCATAAATTCTTTGAACAATTCTAAGAACTTTTCAATCAGTACTAATTCTGCCTGAAGTTGACAGCTCTTGCATAAAAAATTGCTGAATTCGCAACATTAACAATATGCATGCATTTTTTATGCAATAACCCTTAACTTTAGGCAGAATTCGTACTGATTGAAAAGTACTTAGAATTATTCAAAGAATTAATAGAAATTTTTTCGATAAGTTTACGATAAATTTTTGAATTTCTTAATAATTTGACATATGGAGTAAAAATTTTTTCATATGAATAGTAAACACTCGGAAAAAATTCCTGTGAATCCTTTGAATAATTCTAAGCATCTTTATATCAGCACGAATTTTGCCTAAAGTTAAAAGTTTTGGCATAAAAAATTGCTGAATTTGCAACATACACAATATGTATACATTTCTTATGCAAAAACCGTCAACTTTAGGAAAAAATAGTACTGATTAAAAAGTGCTTAGAATTGTTTAAAGAATTCATAGAAATTTTGTTTCTGGACTGACAACACGAAAAAACGTAATGGGAATTATACAATAAATAATTCACGATTCGAAAAGGAATCGTGAATTATACAATAAATAATTCAAGATTCCAAAAGGAATTGTGAATTATACAATAGATAATTCACGATTCCAAAAGGAATTGTGAATTATACAATAGATAATTCACGATTCCAAAAGGAATTGTGAATTATACAATAGATAATTCACGATTCCAAAAGGAATTGTGAATTATACAATAGATAATTCACGATTCCAAAAGGAATCGTGAATTATCCAATAAATAATTCACGATTCCAAAAGGAATCGTGAATTATTCAATAGATAATTCACGATTCCAAAAGGAATTGTGAATTATACAATAGATAATTCACGATTCCAAAAGGAATCGTGAATTATTCAATAAATAATTCACGATTCCAAAAGGAATCGTGAATTATTCAATAAATAATTCACGATTCCAAAAGGAATCGTGAATTATACAATAGATAATTCACGATTCCAAAAGGAATCGTGAATTAACATGGAATTAAATTACAGAATGAATTAATTATTTGCAACCCTGCTTCCAATCATGACCCTTTCACTTCAACCTATTACCTCTACCTATAACCAACACCCTAAACTATTATTTCCAATCATAACCTTATGTATCCCTATAACCTTATGTAATCCCTATGTAATCCTCTACCAATCACCTTCACCTATGACTTTGAGCTTTCACCTATCATCTCCAACCTTGATCTCCAACATCCACCTATTACTTTAAGTCATGATCCACCTATCACCTGTAGTCCTGATCTCCGATCATATCCTTCAGCATCCATTATCGTCTTTCCCTCCAACTATTGTTTCCAACCTTTTCCGATCGTCTACATCCTCCACCTGTCGCTTCTAATCAGGATCCCTTTACCTCCCACTTATAGCCTTCAATTAAGACTCTTCTCTTTACTTCTAACTATTAACTTCACCTGTGTTCTAACCCCTATGTAGCCCTCTATCTATCACCTTCACGTATGGCTTTGATCCTCCACCTATCATCTCCAACAATGACCCTTAACATCCACTTATGACCTCGCTACATAACTTCAATTTATCTCCTGAAATCATGACATCCACTCATCGTCTCCATTCATAACCTCCAGCATCTACCTATCACCTCAAATCATGACCTTAACCCTGCACCTATCATCTCCAATCATAATCTTAATCTTCCTCCTATCATCTCCATTCACATATACATCACTTACTAGCTCCAATCATAACCCAAGTGTCTACCTATCACTTCCACCTATCATATCTATTTATAAGCACCACCGTTCGTCTATCGTCTTCATCCACCACATAACTTGAAAATATAAATTCTTCAAGTTTTTATATTATATTAACCATAAATGTTACTGCAATTGAAAACATTATCATTCATAATAATATTTTCAATATTTTCCTATCGCCTACATCCTCCACCATCGCCTCTAATCACGATCCTTTCACCAAATAATGAGGGGGGGGGAGAGGTGGGATGAGTGGGGGGAGGGGGAGAATAAGGGAGTGAGCGGGGATGAGGGGGGGGGAGGGAGAATCAATAAAAATAACGAAACTTTTGAAATGTTTCTTGGTTATTTTGAGGGTGTGTGTGGGGGGGGGGGGGTAAATTCCACCTCGGCTCAAAACAACTGTATAATATAGGAAGATATATATATTAATATATATAAAAAACAGTTTCAGTGAAGACGTTTCCTAAACGGTATCCGTGAATCTTTTAAAGACACAAATGAAGCATCGAGATTTAGGAAGGCTCTAAAGAAAGAACCAATGGTTATAAAGAGCATCCGGAGTTTATATGATTCATAAACTCAGACCAACAAAGAAACCCTAGACTACTAATGAGCACGCTCTTACTCGGATACCGGGAGGTAAAGCCTGATTGTAAAGAACTGCTACAGGATCTACAGAACTGGAACAAACGGGCAGTTGCAGAGGAAATAGTTAAAAGGGATAAGAGAGCATAGGAAATAAATACGTTTAATCCCTACAAAGTAGATCGGTATCATCCACTTTAATATAATTTAAAGAATAGTGATTTTAAAATCATATTGAAATGTAGGCTTGCTTTTTAGATTATTTGGTCATAAAATATTTTTTTAAATTTATCTATTGTTGTAGTATTCGTGATATACAAAAGATATAGAAAAATGACATTATAATAATTGAATTTATTTTTACAAATAATTTACACTTTTGAAAAATTGAAGTTTATAATTTTCATAAAAAGCCGCCTTTTTACACAATTTTTATGTAACTGATATGTTGTCACATTTATTATGTTTCATGTGAGTGTAATGCTCAGAGATAAATATCAGTTAAAGAGTAGGGAAAGTACGTAATTACATACAGATAGATAGAGAGAGAGAGAGAGAGAGAGAGAGAGAGAGAGAGATGCGGGGGCTCCAAGAACTCAGTAGCTCCGCATGCAAACCATGTGAAGTTATGCAGGGTTACGCGGGGGCTCTGAGACTCACTCAAAATGAAAACAACTATATAATATTGGAGAATATAGTTAAACTAGATTGGAGTTATTCCATTATAATCATCTTGTTTTTCTCGAATCAGGTTCTTCTCCGTCGGGCATATATTAGTTTTTTAAACGAATTTCAGAAAAAACTTTGAAAAGTTACGCATACGAAAAAAAGAGTTTGAAAAAAGTAGTTTACCAATCATAATGAACCAATAAATTTGGTAGAGTTCTGGTTCTTTCTTTGCTTACTCTGCTACATCTATTTTGCCATTTGATATTGCTCCTTTGTGTAAGTATAACTTCGTTTGGTTTCTCTTATAACTTTTTTGTCAGCATGACCACTGCAAATATATAAATAAAAATGTTTACATTATATCTATAAATAAATTTTATAGTAATTACAAAGCATTAAAACACTTTATAGATCTTCAACGAACAGAAATGTTTTTAAATCTGTAAAGATCTCTTTGTTTTGATAATTTAAGTCTAAATCAAAACTCATACTCATGATTTGGGTGGACGAAGTGAGTAGGGGAGGGGTACCTCTGTGCTCGCTAAGCTCACCCACCTTCGAAATGTTCCTATAGAATTTAATTCAAACCTAGATTTTTAAACCATCTGGTATTAATATTGGAACATCTGGTATTAATATTGGTATTAATATTGCCTAAACATCATTTTTTGTTACATTTTTCCTGGTGTTTATTTTGATTTGTGTCTTATTTTAATTTTTCAGGATATCTCCTATATCGCAGTAACATTATATGCTTAACTAGTAAAAAGTCATAATCGGATGTTGTGAAGCCGCTAATTTTTTTTCGAAAACTGGACTTATAAATATATATATGGGTGATTCTCTGTAAGATCGACCAGCTAAAACTTTTTTTTAATTCAAATTATCCTAAGTCTCTTCTATTCGGAGAAATGCAACTCCCCAAATTTTTTAGATTTTTTTCCATCAAGCTCCTTCGAGCTACGCATGGTCAAAATTGGTGAAATCAGCATTTTTTTCATTTTTAAGGGAAGCGTTTTTCGTCAAAAATACATAGAATAAAAAAAATAAATAAAATGCATACTTTTGTATGGAAATTTTCTCTGATTTCTACAAAAAATACTTTGAATGTCATATATATGACCAATTCTCTTAGAAAAATGCTCTTTTCGGGGGTCCAGGAATTGAAAAATTTTTTTATAGCTGTTGGTTTCGGATTGATCAAACTTTCTTCTATAAGCTGAAAAATAATCAAAAGCGCAGAGGAACATAGGAAAAGTTACTAGTAACCATATTTCTGAGCCATTTTACGTTTCTTTTACAAAAAATTACTAGAATAATAACTACGAATGTTCCCGAAGCATAAATAAAATTTCAAATTGCAGTACAAAAAAGTACAACAAAAGAGCTTTAATTTTAAAAAAATGTACCCAGATTCGATGCTCTGATTAAAAGTTATGTCCGTTTAAAAAAATAAAATAAAATAAAAATCCGAATAGCTGATTTTCTTTTTTCTCCATATACCTTCCCATGTTAAATTCTTATGTTGCATTTTTCCCATGTTCCTCTGTATTTTTAACTATCTTTCAGCTTACAAAAGGAAGTCTGATAGATCCAAAATCTCTAGCTTTGAAAAAAATTTTTCGATTTCTAGACCCCCGAAAAGTGCATTTTTCTAAGAGAATTGGTCATATACGATATTTAAATTCAAAATTTTCAAGGTTTAATCCCACGGATTAATTTAAAAAATATTGTAAAGATAGCTTTTTTCAATACAAATTTTTTGTGTGTGTTTGTTTGTGTGTGTGTGTGTGTGTGTGTGTATGTGTGTGTATGTGTGTGTATAAATAATTATTTATGTTTTTTTAATATGTCCAAAAATAAAAATGCACAGCATTTTAAAGCTCAAGTTAGCGAATAATTTAATACAATTAATGTGTGTAAAAACACTAAACTCAGTACTTATGAATTTTTTTAAATTTGCAATAAATGAAATAATGTTGATTGCACCAATTTTGACCCTCGGTAGCTCGAAGGGGCTTGATGAAAAAAATCTAAAAAAATTTGGGGAGGTGTATTTCTCCGAGTAGAAGTTTAGGATAGTTAGAATAAAATAAAAATTTGTGTCAATTGATCTCACAGAGAATCACTCATATATACATCAGACTGGAAGTATTTTTCATTGAAACTAGAGAAAATTTTCTTGCAAAAGTATTGTATGCATTTTTGATGAAATTTATAACCCAACCCTATCAAAACACTATTGCAAATTGTTCTAGAGCATGTCACGGGGTCTCATGAATTTTTTCAGATTTTTTCATAAACTGCCTTCGCGTTACAGAGGGTCAAAGTTCATGAAATTCGTGTTTTTTCCATTTTTTATCAATTTTCATTAATTCATAGCTCTTCAGGAATGCATTTTTCAGCAAAAAATACTTTTAAAGGTGTGTGTGTGTGTGTGTATTATATATAGTGACGAGTATCGTCACGCCGCATGTTATTGCAGCTGGTCAAGCCCCGTAGTCATGGTTCGCAAATCGGATGGTACCTATCGATTCTGTGTTGACTATCGGAAGCTTAATGCTGTTACAACCGCGAGCGCGTATCCGTTGCCATACATGGATATCATTTTGAGTAAGCTTCAGAAGGTGAGATATATTTCTACCATTGACCTCAGTGCAGCATACCACCAGATACCAATGAAGGAAGAATATATTCATTTAACTGCATTCACAGTATCTGGGTTGGGTTTGTTTGAATTCACCCGTCTATCTTATAGTGTAGTAGGCGGGCCTGCAACTTTTCAAACGCTGAGTGACCGGCTCATTAGACCTGAATTAGAGCCGTACGCCTTTTCCTATTTGAATGACATTATTATCACGACCGAGACTTTCGACGAACAGCTGCATTGATTAGATGTAGTTCTGAAGCGAATCGCGGAAGCTGGGTTGACGATTAACCGAGGTAAGAGCAAGTTTTGCTGTGACGAAGTTAAATACTTAGGCGTCATTGTGAATCGTGAGGGATTTCGTTCAGATCCTCGGAAAGTTGCACCGATTATCCTGTTCCGAATATTCTGACCAAATTGAAGAGATTTATGGGAATGGTTTCCTGGTATCGGAAGTTTCTAGATCGGTTGAGCGATGTCGCGGAGCCATTGAATCTGGTGTTACGTGGCAATGCAGGATTTACTTGGAGTGAATCTCAACAGGATGCTTGAGTAGGTTAAAACTATACTTGCAACAGCGCCTGTGCTACACAGACCATCGAGCACGGTAACCGTAGTTGCGGGCGATAGCGTCTTTTGTGGAAATTAAAATTATTAATAATATTGACGGAGTGTATGAGGGTTGTGTGGTTGAGCGGTATTCGCAGTGACTAGAGTGTGGCCTTAATTACCTGGTCCACGAGGCTGAGCGAAGCGTGATCGCGTCAACGCGTTTATTGTACAAGCGCCTTTTGCAGTTTTGTAAGTACCAGCTTTTCTCTCTTACTCTCACCAACGCGTTCAGCATCTTCAGCTCTCAATATTTTGCATGTGCAAAGAAGCACATTTGTATCTATTTTATTGTAGAAAACCCTTTTGATTTATTAGTATAATATACGCAATAGCCTTCTACCGAATTTTACATGTGCTTCATTTAATAGTTTTCTGTATTTACCCTGTTCTCCTTTATATAAAACTCACGGAGAATTTAAGTAGAGTAACCTACATTTAACGCGGTCGAGCTCCGTTACAATATATATATAGTAGCTTTTAGTTGCACTGGAAATTGCTCCCCCTCCCCCCCTTCTGCCCCCCTCAAAATGACCTAGAAACTTTTCAAAAGCTTGGTTATTTTTATGAATTTCCTCCCCCCTATCCGTCCCTCACCCCTCTCGCCCCCTAACGAGCTCCCCTCCCCCTCATTCATTACTATTCATTATGAAAAGAGTATTTATGAATAATTTTATTGATTTATTATTTATTATATTTCCTATTCTGCTTGTTAATACCGTTGAACGTGTATTATAAGTAATTATAAATATAAATTTGTTGTATTTTAAACAAAGTAATAGGTGGGTATTGGGCCAATGTGAAGGTGGTAGATAGAAGACTACATAGAGGTTACAACGTAAGAAGGAAATAGGTGTAATAGACCAAGCCTCCTAGCTCAAAAACACGTCATTTTTGGTCACGAAACCTCTGGTAAAAACGGGCACCGCTGTTCGAAAGATAAAAATGCATAGATGACGCCTATATAAATTTCGAAAACGAAATATTTCCGGAAGTTGACCAAACAACGGAAAAAAAGTACGAGTTTTCGGTTATATCCTTATAAGTCGAAAAGTAAGAGAGTAACGTGAAATATAGAAGAGAGCACATTTGTAGCTCTTAAAATTATGAACAAAATGACGTATCAAACGCCTCGATCGAATCAATAGAAGCGGAGATAGACGGAAAAATAAGAGCGCGGGAGTGAGGGGACGCTAGCGGCGAGAGGAGAGTTATATACGTAGATATACAAGCTTTTCCGCGCCATCTATCTCCGCTTCTATTGATTCGATCGAGGCGTTTGATACGTCATTTTGTTCATAATTTTAAGAGCTACAAATTTGCTCTCTTCTATATTTTACGTTACTCCCTTACTTTTCGACTTATAAGTAAATAACCGAAAACTCGTACCTTTTCTCCGTTGTTTGGTCAATTTCCCGAAATATTTCGTTTTCGAAATTTATATAGGCGTCATCTACGCATTTTTATCTTTCAAATAGAGGTGCCCGTTTTTACCAGAGCTGTCGTGACCACTGCACATGCTAGGAGGCTTGGGCTATAAGTGAAAAGTTTTTATTGAAGACTATAAGTGGAAATTGAAGGGATCATGATTGGATGGTGGAGGATGTAAGCAATATGAACAGGTTGGAAACGATAGTCGGAGGGTAAAGCCGATAGATGGAGGCTAGAGGCCATAGGGAGATTGGAGGATACAATTAAAGCGGTTTGTGAAGGCTGTATATTATTGGAGGCAATAGGTAAAGGCTCGAGGTCATGGATGACGGTGATAGGTAAAGGTTGTATGCAGAGGTTGAAGGTCATAGGTATAGGGTGAGGACACCAATGAAAGCAATAGGTGGAGAGTGGAAGTTCTAAGTACACCATCGAAGGATAGGAGGAAGGTAAAATCGTTAGGATCAGAAATGATAGTTTAGGGCGTTGGGTAGAGGTAGTAGGCGGAAGTGAAGGGGTATGATTGGAAGTGATAGGTGGAGGCTCGAGGTCATGGATAGCGGTGATAGGTCAAGGTTGTACGTGGTGGTTGAATATCATAGGTATAGGGGGAAAGACACGAATGGAAGCAGTAGATGGAGGCTGGAAGTGCTAATTACACCGACGAGGGATAGAAGGAAGGTAAAATCATTAGGATTAGAAATGATAGTTTAGGGTGTTGGGTAGAGGTAATTAGTGGAAGTCAAGGGGTTATAATTGGAAGTGATAGGTGGACGCTCGAGATCATTTGCGAAGATGATAGACAAAAATTGACAATCATAGGTGGAGGTTGAAGGTAATAAGTAGATGCAAGAGGTGAAGGTTAAGGTTCTAAGGACATTTATCTTTCGTATGATTGGAGGGATAGAAAGAGCATAAAACATTGTGATTGGAAATGATTACTTGAGAGTGTTGACAATATGCGAAGATTAAAGTTGGAGGATGAAGGGATAATGATTGAAGATGATAAGTGAAGGGTGAAGGCATCATGGTTGGAGGCGATAAATGGAAAGTGAAGGGATTACGATTAGAGGCGGTAGGTGGTGGATGTGAGCGATAGGAGAAGGGAGGAAACGATAGGTAAAGAGTGGAGGATGTGATTGGAGGTGATAGGTCGAGTGTGATAGGCGGATCATGACTTAATTTAATAGGTGGATGTTTAAGGTTATGGTTGGAGATAATAGGTGTAAGCTCAAAATCACAGGTGAAGGTGTTAGGTAGAGGGTTACATAGGGGTTACGACATAGCTGGAGGGTGAAGGTCATGATTGAAAATATAAGAGGAGTGTGAAATTGTAATGATTCGAAATGATAAGTTGAAGGTCTGCGAAAAATTTCAAATTTAAGCTATGGGGGTTGGCGAGCGGAGCGAGCAAGGGGGATGTAAGAAAATGATAATATGTATATATGACTGAAAGTTTTTTTTTGTAAAATAGACACATGAAATCACCCACAAATTATTTCAAATTATTTTTACTAAAAAGCTAAGAAAATTTTCTTTTTCGCCTATGTGCCTATAATGAAAAATGCATTCCTAAGGAGCTATGAAGGAATAAAATAGGAAAAAAATGAAAAAAATCCTTAAAATGCTAACTTTGACCCTCTGTAGCTCGAAGAGATGGATCGGCAAAGATAAAAAAAAGTTTATAGAATATTGTGAGAACAACCTATAAAACATTTTGAGAGTTACAGCCATATCGATTTTTTTACCTCTCGATTTCACGGAGAATTACCCGCACACACACACTCACACACGCACTAGCGGGACTTAGCCCTCTCGCTTCGCTCGTCAACTCTAACCACCCCCACCCCCTGCGACCTTGTTTTGAATATGTTCAGATTTTTTAAACAGCTTTAGAATTGTAATTTTGCTTTCTCAAAGAAAGAAGTTCTCAACGGTAAAAATTATCAAATCGAAAATTTTAATTAATTTACAGCGGAATGAATTTTAAGAATATAAACCCCATGTAGTAATTTTGAGCTCCAAGTTTTTTATTTTGATAGTCTTTTTTAATTTAAATGAAAAAATATTCTTTATCTATTTCTTTTATATATTACTATACATTAAACATTCTAGAAAAATATTCATCGGTGGTATAGAACAAACAGAGCAATATATACAACCATGAAAAAATTATCCAATAAAATTTAAAAACAATTAGGACATATTTAAGGCGAGAAAACAGTACTTACAAGTCTCTTTGTTAAAAATAGAGTTAACAGAGAGATCTAAGATCAGCGTTTCAGAATGTCCAAAATGTTCCAATGAGGAAAAATGAACAGAGGGTGAGGCAATGTGAGGAGAGGGTGAGGGGGGCCTTCTTGAAACCGCAGCATCAATCTTCTTTATAATGTAGAGAGCTGTATTGTACATATTACTTAAAGTTTACAAAATTAATGTGATTTAAGTGGAGCTAAAAGAGGAGTGTGAAGGTGGAAGGGACGATGACAGAAAAAAACATACAAAGACCTCACAATTCACCCATTCTTGCAGGAAGGGGGTGGGGGAGTTTGGGGTTTATGAGATTAGGATTTAGAGTTATGAATTAGAATTTATGATTGTACGATTTATTTACGGTGTTTGTAGATCATGGTTTTCACCTTGTTTGTTAAGGGATATCTATCTGACTATCAATAACAAGCCTTTTTACTTTATTATTGGTAATATTATTGCAGTTTCTCCAACCACATGATAAATACAGAACAAAGTACATCTAAAATTTCAAAATTCTTAATAACATTTAATACAGAACAAATAACTGGAGATTCAAAGAATATAAATAATATAATTGTATAAATAATATAAATAATAATATACTTTTATTTCTGTATGTTAATATTTGGTTCCAATAATTATTACTTTTACATCAAACCAGCTGAATTGAAAACTTTATGGTAGATTCCATTTACTCAACCTAATGGAAAGAAGCACCACAAAAAAAATCTTGAACTTCATAGTTGTATTTCACTTATGAATTTACAGAAGAAAGTGCAAATAGTATCATAACCTCATATCACACTTGAAGAGACACTGAAATAAATTTTTCCATTTTATTGAAAATCAAAGTTATCCAGTATTCAATATTTATTTTTACATTGTTTTGAAAAATTTATTTTAACGTTTGGAAAAATTTTGCAAAAAAAGCGAGAACACGCCATATTCTTAATCATGTAGGTAAATGTAAAAATTTATGTTAAATATTTTGTTGAGAATTTAAAGAAAAATCAAGTGAGAATCGGTAACCATTACTTGCTTCTCTTATAATAAGTTAAAATTGAAATATTTAGCTAAAATTAAAGCTTTTTATGTAGGATAACGACTTTTATTATATCGTCGAGTAGAAGGAATAAGAGCCTATTTTAGAATTGTCTATGAGAGTTGTTTAAGACTAAAGATTACTAAACATAAAAGTTTTGCTCTTAAATCATTGTGAATTAAGAAATAATTAAATGATTAATTTGAAATAATTAAATTTTTTGATGTATTGTTTGTATTTAATTATGATATTAGAAAATAATAAATCAATTGAGTTTTAATAATCCTTGCATTGTGATATATATTTTTAAATTTCAAGTCTTCAATATCGTATTCAAAATCAGATCGGTCCTGTTTACATACACATAATAGGTATGTTTTGATAACAGTACCATGAATAATCATATGCATAGATTTTATTACATCAATAAAACTTTTTTAAAAATACGCAATAAAATCAGATATCAATTGTATCTATCGTACTTCTAGAGATAATACATTACATGTTACAGTCAACCACTGTGTATGCTTATTAAAAATGTATGCCAAATTTATCTTTTTGCAGTATAGATAAAATATTAATTTTTTAACGAAGGAAATATTTGTATGCATTAGATAAATTAATCTAAACATTGAGATGAATTTATGATTGCTGCATCTGAGTACTCTATGATTCAAATAACCTTAAATTTATATGCGTTATGAGTAAAAATAATTTATATCTTAAACTTGATTTTTGTATGCACTTGACATGGTTATTATTGTTAAAATATGTAAGTAATATATATCCCAAAATATATAAGTAATAATTGCTATATTCAGCTAAGCTATGCTTCAGAAAATATTGAATTTGTTCTTTAATCCTAAAACATATTTACTCTGTTTAAAAAATCGAATGTAATAAATGGCTTAGTATTTTAATGATTTTATATATAATTAGATTTAACTGAAATCAAAAATAGAAAAATATTTCCACCAATAACTAAAACTAATTAAAACTATTTTTTTCTTTTTGCAATCATCTTTATATGTAAAATTTGAAGTACAGAAGTGAATTTAAAGAGACTTTTGAAATGCTTGATTCTTAATTTTTATTAAATAGTTTTCCTTTTTTCTGATATTTTTATACGAGATTTTATTTATATGATAGTTATAAATATCATTAGTGTCAACAAAAGTTGAAGAACATACAACTTGGCGTACTTTGAATTTTTTATAGCATAACTTTAAACTATAAATTAAAACAATTTTTATTAAACTTGCCTAGTCAAATGTCTTTTTCTTGTTAATAAATAACTGATCGTATGATAAGAAAATATTCTTTATTGTAAAACTGTCACAACACAACATAAAAATGAACACTGTTTTAATGCATGAACTTGTTCTATACGTAGGGAAGAATGATTTATTCAAACATGTTTAATGTTTTATAACATTTTACATCATGAATATAATCGTACAGTATTATTATACTTGTAAAACATGTTTACAATATTTGTAATAAAATATTGCATATTATAAATCTTTAAATACTTAATATAATTGTGTAAAGTATGCTGATATAAAATTATAAACTTGTATACATATGTAATCACTCGCCCACTTTCTTTACTTTAAAACTAAAACTGTTAGTTAAACGTTAATATCATTATCATTGAAGCTTATTCTATACTCAAAAGAACTCTTAACAGGTGGTACCCTTTATAACTTTAACTAGGTATGTATATTCCGAGTCGATCTACACTGCATATATGCGCCGGTCCGATTGCCGACAGTTACCGATATGTATCTCAAAGTTAACGTATGTATACTTACGATCTGCTGTAAAGTTAGGTGCATCAGGCTTTTTCTAGATTACTTGTATATTTCGCTTCGTTTTACATTCCTCATAATCAGACCGTCTCACTTCATGTTCATCTGAGCTTACTGATGCGCCATCTAGTTGCGCAACTAAGTGCAGTGATGATTAAAATTAACGACAATGCATATGCATTAGAAGGTTAACTAGCGCGCCACATTAAACCTTCGGCCCTTCGGGCCTGCAGGTCTCAGTGGCTTGCCGCCTTGCATCGCTTCGTGTTTTGCATTTAAGGCACGACCGACGCTCGCGCTTCGCGCTCGCCTGAAGCCCCTACGTTCGTGCATGCTTCACGCTCACCCAGTCCTCCTACGGTACTTTCCTAGGGATCAGAGTTTCTGCTGGTTCACCATTAAGTCTTTTAATGTTTAAAATTTTATAAACGTGACGTTATATAATTTTTTGAACTGCTAGAAAACTCTATAAAGTAAAGACATTCAACAAATTTGAATTCGCCACCAAACATGTTGCGTCCCACACCGTCGGGTCGGGAATGAAGATTACTATTTGATCGGTACAGTAGAAATTTATGTGAAGCAGCCAAACAGCTGTTTTTCATCCAGCTCACAAGACACTATATAGATCATATCAGTGCAATTTGTCTGCTAGCTGCTGTAACAACTACCAGTGTGTATATAACCTCATCAATGGTGCTTTTAATACAAGAGCTTTCAGCTTCTACAGAGTGCAGCAATTATTCAGATGAGTATTAAAATAAGTAATAATAATTTATTCGCAAAGAGCTTTTTCTTTGTTTATTTGTTGATTTTAGGTATGCGGGTGGAAAACAGAAAGATAGGACCATTATATTGACTGTATGGAGTGGAATTTTGCATGTTTTCTAAGAACTTAAAGTGTATTTAATAATGGCAAGTATTGCAAATAACTGTAATCATTAGTTTAATATGAGTATGAATTGGTAATGATAATTTTTATTTTATTTTCAGCTTCTAAAATACTATTATCAACCATCATGATGTACGCGCACCATCAAATATACATTATTCCATGTATATTTGAATACACAAACCAAATCAAGTTATGTCGGATAGTTTCTGTAAGTATCACTGAGTTTATTCATATGATTTATATCATAAACTTCAAATGCCTTTTACTCAGTTTAGTTTTTTCATGATATTTTTCCTCTTGCCGCAGGTTTTCTCAGCAACGAGTGGATCAATTGGACTGGAATTTTAAAGAAACCTTCGGAATAGGTTTCCGAAGGTCATGATTTTTGGTAAGTAAACACCTTTAATTGTTTTCAAGGATTATACTCACTTAATGCATATGTGTAATGCATAAAAGTGATGTATAATACTTATATATTGAAGGGGAAGTATAGTTTTTAGAGCACACATACATGTTAATTTTTTACAGCACTAAGATTTTTCTTTTTTTTTCAGGTTTTAACCCTGTTATAATTCCTTAATTTTGCAGAGATAATCAAGACTAACTAAAATTTTTCTTTAAAAAATCAGTTTTGGGGTTTTCAACATATTGAATCATTCTGACCGTAGAATTATTATAGTCAAAAATTGTATTTTTAAAATATCTACAGCTTTTATATTGAACATTTTTATGTACAACGTAAACCCAAAAAGTTTTATTACGTAAAACGAATTATTTTGATGTGATAATTTTAGCTTGTTAATTTGAATTCTAAGCATTTTCGAGTGTTCATGTTAATAGGAAAAAGTTGTATTTTTTTGAGATGTACAATATTTCCGTTTAACTTTTTTATGCAAAATGCTTAGAATTTGAGTTACAACCAAAAAAACCATTTTTCGAAAATCCAAAAATTGCTTGCATATGTTTTGTATATACAGAATCAAGCCCAATTTTATACTCTCACGATATTAACATAGGGAGAGTTTGTGAAAAAAAATTTGGCTCGATTGGAGTTAATTTCACAGAAATAATCGTGGTCAACTGACATCTTTTTTTAAAAAAGTCAGTTTTTGAGATTTAAAATGTATTGAATCATTCTAAGTGTATAATCATTATGGTCAAAAATTGTAGTTTCAAAATATCTACAACTTTTATATTTAATATTTTTATGTAAAATGTATACCTGGAAATTTTTATTATAAAAAACGAATTATTGTAATGTTAAAATTCAATTTTAGCTTGTTAACTTGAATTCTAAGCATTTTCGACTGTTCATGTCATTAGGAAAAAGTTGTATCTTTTGAAGATCTACAACATTTCCATTTAACTTTTTTGTGTGAAATGCATAGAATTTGAGCTGCCGGCAAAAAACCGTTTTTCCAAAATTTAAGAAATGCCCGCATATTTTTTGTATATATGGAATCGAGTTCAAAGTTATTCTGTCGCGATATCATCATAGGAAGAGTTTATATAAAAAAATTTGGATCGATAGGAGCTAATTTCGTAGAGATAATCGTGGCCAACTGAAATTTTAGTTAAAAATACATGTAAAATTAATCATAAAGAGCTCCCATTTGAACAATTGGTCGGTAATCGTAAAAGTGAAAAAAAACGTTTTTTTTTGTATATATAAGAGCTGCACTGTCATAGATTTTTAGCCCGATTGGTCGAAAATTGGCTAAGATGTGACAGGTAACAGTTTTTGCGATGATAAAACTATAAGGCATTCCCGCGTTGCGGTCGTGCCTAAAAATAGCTACTTAAAGAACATATTCATGTTGAACGTATATTTAAAAAACAATAGTAGAATAATAGCAATCCGATATATATTTATGAAATATACTTGCATGTTGATTGTAGATCCTGAGTTTCCTAAATGTTGATGTCGTCACCCATCGTGCACACAGCAAATAAACTCTATGGGTCAACATAAAACAAATAGCTTCTTGATATTAAACATTGGATGTGGTTATACAGAGATGAGTATGCTAAAAACTTGAATGTATAGTGCGAAGCATCTGTGACTTCCGTATAATTTAAAAATTTATCAAGGAACTTTATCGGGTGCTCCCACCGAGCTGCAGAGAACGAAGGGAGTTCCAAGCGAAGATTTTGTGAACGACCCGGCTCTGATAAAGTTAAACGCGCTGTCTTTTGGTCAATTAGACGTATCAAATCGTCTTGATTCTGCGTAATATTACACGCGATCTCCTGTTGTTTTGAAGCTAAACCAGTGATTTTCTTCTGTTGATCCGTAACGCGTTCGGTTAAGTGAAGCCTATCTTGCCAACCGGTACACTGAGCGGATTCTAAATCGCTGATCGCTTTACTAACGTACTCGATATCTTTGTTGTGTTGCTGAACAACACGATTATGATTAGCAACCTCATTGCTTAGCTGTGTTTCCCAGGCGATGAGTTGCTGGTACTTAGTGTTTAAGCTATTCATTTTTTCTCCTAATACATCCGTACGCCGTCTCAAAGCATCACTTCAAAGATCTAAGAGCTGACGGAGTTCGTGCGGATTGTTGGACTCTTCTACTGCTGATACAGTTGGGCTGAGATGCCCTACGTTAGGTGTTGGCTCATTGCCATGAGTACCTGATGCCTCATCTAAAATACTGTCTCGCGCCTCACTACTTGACTGCGGCTGGATGTCGCTTACACGGTCCATAGGGTTATTAACCTCCGACGGAGTCATAGTGAGATGAATGCGTACAGGCGAGCTACCTAAATCATCGATAAGGTTTGTAGAACTACTGACTGAATCACCAAGAGGGGTTACGAGTCGCGGTATATTCTCGATGGGGTCGCCGATAATAGTCCTACGAACAGTGTTCGGAGACGGGGGTACGAAAGATCCCTCCGGCCAAACGTTATTACCACGTGACAACGCGTATGGGTTCGGGGTAGAGAACAAGTGTGCGTCACCGAATCCTGTATTGTCAATAGCGGGTTGACCGTTATCAACAAAGTTCGATTCGTTTTGTGATACCGAATTAGGGATATTCCGACTAGAGTTCCCTTGGGAGGTATTGCTCTTTTTACTGCGCGTATTACGGTGATTTCCACGACCCATCATTTGTTTACGTTTAACACACGGCGAATTACGTGAGGCAAACCACATATGAATCTTCAAGAAATCAGTTGTTAGCGAAAAGAGTAAAAAAAAAACAAAAGGTGGACAGGAATTTCCGGTCAGTGATACAGGGACATGTGAATATCTACCAAATCTCGAAAATACTTGTTTGCGAACACATTTATGTCAAACTGGTCGCAATCAGGCCGCGATCTCAATCTGAATGAGAAATGAACTTATGTCGGCCGTTCGGTGGCCTCTCTCAGCGTCGCCAACCGATCGTCAATGCGCGCCTTCCGGATGATGCCGTCGCGGGCTACGTTGGAGATGCGGTGCTCGATAGCATCAATCGAGTCGCTCAACTTCTTCAATTGACCTTGCAGGGTGGTGTTCTGCTTAATCAGGTCACGGCAGGCTTTCTCGAGCTGCGTAATACGGCGCTGGGCGTGAACTAAATTTTCTTCAACGCGATCTGGGGCTCGTGAGATGCGCGCCACGCTACGCGTTAGGTAGCGTGGTCCGGGAGCAAGGGCATGCTTGGGTGCCATGGTGACCTTGTGAAGACATATTTATGTAATATAACAGATATTGAAAAGAAAGTTAACACATTCATACGCGCGAAGAGACGCGGGGTCAAAATTTATGTCATGTACTTGATCAACCTTTAGACCTTGTGTCCCACCAGGGGTACCATGCGGGGTTCGACTTTTATTTTAAGTTTTGGTTATGTGCCTAATGCACATAACCACTTACCAATTTAACTGAAAAATAATAATAATAAGAAAAGAGGCACAAGGGGCGAGGTACATGAAATAAATCTTAACGCTGTCAACATAAATGTGAAATCAATAGCTGTATTTATTTAAATTGTGTACATGCGTTTCATTCAATAATTCGCGAGCATTGAAATGATAGGACGCGTATTATCTAGACGAAAATAAACGGTGATTCAATTGGAAATTATAATAGTATATAATATGCTGAATAACTCTGCGTCCTTGGACCGGCAAGCGCTATACCTGAAAATAAACGGTCCAAGAGCAAGCACACAATAACGAGTGCGGACGTGACCGTGTATGTAAACACGACTTACCGATAATTCTCGATACGATACCCATCGCCTCCAGTCATGACTCCTTCCATTTACACCAATTACTTCCATGCTCTGCCTTTTACCTTCAACCATAACCTTCGCCCTGCACCTATTATCTTCAATCACGTCCTTTATCTTCCCTTACCACCGTGAATCATGATCTTTACAATCCGCCTTTCCCTGCTGGCTAACATCCTTAACCAATTGCTTCTAATAATAACGATTTACCCCTCCTCCTACGCCTTCACCGTTCTCCTATCACCTCCAGCCTCCACTTATTTCCTCCAATGATAACCTTTATTACCTCCACTCATCGATTTCAATTGTGACTCCTTTCACTTCCACCTCTTACCTCCACTCTCCACCTATTATCTCCAATCATCATCTTCACCCTGCACCTATTACCTCAAAATATATCCATCACCCTCCACTCATCACCTTGAACCCTGACCTCCACAGTTTGCCATTCATTTCCACCTATGATCTGATCCCATCTCACATGACAACCACTTATCATATCGACCCATGACATACACTATCCAATTAACATACTCTACCTATCCCCTGCACCTATAACCTCAAGCCCTCACACATCACCTCCAATCACAACTTCCACATCAACCTATCATTTTCAATCATGACCTCCACCACTATTACCATTACCTCCACTTATCATCTCCACCCTCTATCTATCGTCTCCAATGATGTCCTCTAGCCTCCACCTATCATTTTCAATAATGCCGTCCAACTCCACCTATCGTCTCCAGCCTGCACCTTTCACCTTGAATCGCAACCTCTTCACTTCTGCCTATTATCTTTACCTAGTACTAACATCTTCAACCTTTTATTTCTATTCATAACGATTTACATCTCCTATGTCTTCACCGTCCACCTAGCACCTACACCTTCCATCTATTGCGTCTCATCTTACTTTTACCCTCCACCTAAGATCTAGCCCAACCGTTTACATACTACCTTCAATTAAGCCCTCCAATATCAGCCTTTCACATTCAATCATGACCTCCGCCATCCATGAATGATCTTTACTTTTATGTCCTGTATTCTCCACGTATCGCCTCCAATCATGTCCTGCTGTACCTATCTCCTGTAGTCTTGACCTCTGGTCATATCCTCCAGCCTCCATATATCGTCTTTGCCCTTCAACAATTCTTCAAAGTAGACAATAGGACATTCTCCATCTATCGCTTCTAATCATGATCATTTCACTAAATAATGAGGGGGCGCTGAGAGGGGGTTGAGGGGGGACGAGGGGGCGAGGGGGGGGGACGAGGACCAAACTTTTGAAACATTTCTTGGTTCTTTTGAGGGGGGACTGAGGGGGAGCTGCGGGGGCTCGTGAGGGGGTGAGGGGGGAGGCGAGGGGGGGCTAAATTCCAGCGCGGCTCAAAACAACTATATAATATATTTTTGTACTAAATAAATAACATTAATGAGAATAAGTATGACCACATATTTGAAACGAAGAATGAGGGGGCGCTGTGGGGGAGGGCGAGGGGGAGGGGGGGGCAAAACGCACAAAAATAACCAAACTTTTGAAACATTTCTTGGTTCTTTTGAGGGAGGCTGAGGGTGAGCTAGGGGGCTCGTGAGGGTGGCGAGGGGGGGTGAGGGGGGGCTAAATTCCAGCGCGGCTCAAAACAACTATATAATATAGTAAGATATATATATATATATATGGGTGGTTCTCTGACAAATCGAGCGGTCGATTTTTTGACCCTATCGAAAAAAATTTTTAAAATGTTCCTAAGAGACACATGAGTATCCCTGAATTTTTTCAGATTTTTTGCATCAAGTATCTTCGAGTTACAGAGGGTCAAAGTTGATGAAATCACGTTTTTTTGCTTTTTCTGGCTACTTTCATTAATTTGTAGATCCTCAGGGAAGCATTTTTCACTATAGAGATATATAACATTTTTTTCTGCAAATTTTCTAAACTATTCAAAAAAAAATATTTTTGATGTCGTATATATATGTTTTAAGAAAGTTATAAGTCATTTAAGTCTTAAAATCAAGTTTTAGGAAAGTTCGATCATCCGGATCATAACCAAAAAATTCATGAAGATACCTTATTTCAATTCAAAAAGTCTGCGAAAGACCCAGAATGTCAGAGGCCTTGGTTTCTCTGTAAAAAATCATTATATCCGTTCATATATGAAAAAAATTTAGTTTTATTGCTATATCGAAGCATTTCACTAACCTTATCATTTTTTTAATGACTGAAATTATTATAAAAAAATTTACGTAATTGATAAAATTGGTTAAATTCTTCTATATAGCAATAAAACTAAATTTTTTTCATATATGAACGGATATAATGATTTTTTACAGAGAAACCAAGGCCTCTGACATTCTGGGTCTTTCGCAGACTTTTTTGAATTGAAATAAGGTATCTCCATGAATTTTTTGGTTATGATCCGGATGATCGAACTTTCCTAAAACTTGATTTTAAGACTTAAATGACTTATAACTTTCTTAAAACATATATATACGACATTAAAAATATTTTTTTTGAATAGTTTAGAAAATTTGCAGAAAAAAATGTTATATATCTCTATAGTGAAAAATGCTTCCCTGAGGATCTACAAATTAATGAAAGTAGCCAGAAAAAGCAAAAAAACGTGATTTCATCAACTTTGACCCTCTGTAACTCGAAGATGCTTGATGCAAAAAATCTGAAAAAATTCAGGGATACTCATGTGTCTCTTAGGAACATTTTAAAAATTTTTTTCGATAGGGTCAAAAAATCGACCGCTCGATTTGTCAGAGAACCACCCATATATATATATATATATATATATATATATATATATATATATTATTTGTGTATGTGTGTATGTGTGTGTATAAGTATACTCGCAAAGTACACCTATATATGTATAAAGGCAAAGGAGACACAGACACACACAGTACACCTACACACGCACACCTACATATACAGAGGGAAAGCCCTGAACGCTGTACTGTATACAGCGCCTACAAGGGCCCAGAAGGGCCTAAGAGTGGGGAGTATAGAGAGGACACACAGTATAGAGAAGCTAGGTCTTGCTCTAAGTACACTGCATAGAAACTATCGGTAGTGGGGATCGCTGCACTCCCCCCGCTCTCTCTCCTTTTCCCCGCTTTTGCTTTCCACGCTTCCCCTATGCTATATACCTATACATACAATTTTTTTTGACGGAAAACATGTGGTCGAGGGAACGATTTTTCGTTACTTTTTAGTTACCCCTCAGGCGAGCCATAAGAAGTTATCAGTTCAAAAAATGCCGTTTTATTATACTGTTATTAAATATATTCAAATTGTTCATTTAAAAATTTTATTTTTGAAAGATGACAACAATAATACCGCAATAAAATGGATTAGTTCGAAGGAATTACAGGTAGCTGACCGAGGGCCGAGCGAACGAAAATCTCCTTTTAATAAAGGATTCTCATATTGCTGTGAATGTTGGTTCGCACCATATGGTACGTCGCAACTCGACAGCTAGCTCGGTTGCCTTCATAATCGCCGCGCCGACGCCTATGCTGTTGCACATCTCCCCACTCATCTCAGGCTTATACTATAATCTTTGTTTCAATCTTCGAGCATATACACATAGAGGAAGCATGTTAGATGGTGGCAGTGTCGCCGGGCGAGCCGAGCGAAAGAGAGAGAAAGAGACAATTCAGACTCCCCCTCCATTTCCCGGACAAACATGTGATTGGTTATGTGCCTAGACTATATCTATATACATTGCTGTATATAGATATATTTAGTCAAGTAACCGTCGGCTGTATCTATATACATCGCTGTATACAGATATATTTATATGGAACCTATGAAACTAGACCCATTTATTAATCGACTAAAAAATCAGCATTTTTTAAAAATTGAATAACTAAAACAAATTTACTTTTACTGATAAATAAGAGTATTTCTTAGTATTGATGAAGTTATCGCTCGATGGTGGTAGTTATGATTAAATGATTCAATACATCTCTTCGAGCCAAATTTTCTTTTTTATTCGCCCACGTTTCGATCTGCTCCAGATCCTTATCAAGGCTTAAAAAATTAGATGTTATACACACATCAATACCAGCACAAAATTGTGCATGTCTACAGATTAATTATAACCGACGATACCAGAAACCAATAAGTACCGGTGTCGCCAGATGGTGATGAGGAGAGTCGATTGTTGTCCCCCGCCGGTGTCGCATTACCACCTGGCGACACCGGTACTTATTTGTTTCTGGTATCGTCGGTTATAATTAATCTGTAGACATGCACAATTTTGTGCTGGTATTGATGTGTGTATAACATCTAATTTTTTAAGCCTTGATAAGGATCTGGAGCAGATCGAAACGTGGGCGAATAAAAAAGAAAATTTGGCTCGAAGAGATGTTTTAAGTCATTTAATCATAAGAGTATTTCTTACAATCTATAATGCACTTGGACTTTCCTACACCCCCCGTGCCTGCTATAGAAAACTTGCAAACTACAGTTTTCTTATATTTCTTGAGAGATTTAAGTGCTTTTTGCAAAAAGCTATACAAATAGATGTAAGTATTACAAATAGAGTCGGTATACTGTGGTGTGTTTCGAATTACAATCAGTTGAATATATAAATTTGGACGCAATGAATCCAAATGCGTATATGTATTATATCTTATAGCATAAGTTATAATACATATAAGGGAGCGTAGCCCCCTCTTCTTCGCCAAATAATGGGGGAAGGGGACTCCGAAGTATTTCTCTCTCTCTCTCTCTCTCTCTCTCTCTCTCTCTCTCTCTCTCTATCCGAGGCTTACGGTGGCGACCCTTTTTAACACGATACGTCCAAACGAGTATGGTACTGTGATAACTAGCTTCGCGCAATGTAAAACTGTTCAAGTTCAGACGTTGCACTTTCTGCACGATGTCTTTTTAATATGAATGATTAAATACGTGGGCAAATTCAAGCGAATATTGAAATATTCTCCAAATCGCAGAAAAGAACACTGGCGTGAAAGGAAAACGACACTTTGAATGTAGGTTAACCAAGTTCGTAGAATAACCTCCTACGGAAGTTATGAATAATTTTATTTCAGATCTACAGGCGATAAAACACCACTAAAAACGGCTGTAATAGCATAATAATACCAGTCTTAATAGTTTATGCGGAATAAAAGTATTAAATATTTCAAATAACATAAAATAAATGAAAAAAACAAAGTAGCCACTTTAATGCTATGCACTTATACTATAACACAATACTTCCAAACTTTTAATTTGTAATAATTAGCGCAAAAAACATTGTTTAACAAGTTAACTCGCATATTTGGGGGTAAACTAGGAGAATTTTGAGATCACTTGTCCAGTACATAGTAGGTTGTTGGGCCCACAAGAAAAGCGTTCGCAGTCAAAATGGGTGCCTCCCCGGTTTTCGATCCCGTCATTTATTTTGCGAATAAGTTGTATATAATTGGGGAAGAAAAAGATGTGATTTAAACGTTTTCCTTCCTTTTTAGAGTAGAGAGAGGAATAGAAAGAAAAGTGGGAGGCCACGTCTAGCCTCTTTAGCACGTTGAACTAAAACGTGAATACGCGGGAATACGCAATGGCTTCCTTGCAGGTTTTTTGCTAATGTATAGTTTTTGTCCCATTGAATACCTAATTACGTAGTCAGAAAGAGACAAGGAGAGAAAGAGAAAAGAAAAGCGAGAAACTTGGGTACATTTTGTGATTATTTTGTGTCCTCGCCGATAGCTGAATGCTGTTTGACGGGACCGCATTTCCTTTCCTTCCTTGACATTCACAAGAAGCCAAAATCGAAACTACTTCTATTCTTCGTTTCACCGTTCTTCACGATTGGCCAATTAAAGGACCCCGCACAAAATGATAGGAAATGAGGTCCCGGTCAAATCGGCTGCAACTTTGATAAGTTGTAGTTGATAGTCTCCTGAACAAAAGACTTGCTGGGCACAACTCTTGAAAATGGCTAGATTTTGAGAAAATCATGATTAAAAAAGCCGTTTTTGAGTTGGTTAGAATGGTCGGCTACGAATATAAACACATAAATATAGATATAGAACGCACTTTGTATGTACATAAGTATAACTGTACCGACAAGAAGGATAGAACATAGTGCGCTGAGCGATTCTTATAAGCGGAGGCTAGATGAAACGCGTCCTATACTAAACTCGAGCTCTACGTATCAATGGGGCGTCTAAGTACGAAGAGAGCCCGTTATGGAGTCTAGGTGGTGCGCTACATAGCTTTTCAACAGAACTTGCGCACCAGGTGTCGGGAAGGCGTCTAGTTAAACAGGGTCGCAGATTACGCACTCCAGGTGGTGCGCTCCGTAGTTTTTCAACAGAACTTGTGCTCAAGGTGCCGGAAAGACGTCTAATTCAACAGGATCGCCGATTACATAATCCAGGAGGTGCGCTCCGTAGTTTTTCAACAGAACTTGTGCACCAGGTGCCTGGAAGGCGTCTAGTTAAACAGGGTCGCCGATTACGCACTCCTGGTGGTACGATCCATAGTTTTTTTGACATAACTTGTGTACCACGTAAAAATACGAAATAAAATGCAAGACTTTCCAGCAGACTACTTATGTTTATGTGATTGGTCTCGTAGAAAATTCAAGATGAATTGTGAGAGGAAATGTGAGACTATTCAACAAACTAGTTTTGCTTGTACGATTTGTCTTGTGAAAATTCAATAATTAAATACAAGAATTTTGAACAGACTAACTTTGTCCTCGCGATTAGTCTTATAGAAGAGGCGAGATAAAATGCGACAAAATTAATACAAAAATGTTCTTACCGCCGAATCATTTTAACATCCGATTTTAGTAGAGCAGTAAGGAAACCGGGATTCCGACTTGCAAGCGGTCTAAAAAAATGAAATCAACTTCGTGTACAACATCAATAACATCAAATGGTACGTCGATATAATTTCCTTACATGCAAAGCAATTCATGATCCCCTTTATTCTGCATCGCCTAACTTAATTGTGAATCAAAAAAAGCAGAATTCTAAACGTTATGACATAAAAAATGTAGTATCGTTCCATTTCGTACAGCGCATGAAAATTAGGATGCCGATTTCCTTGCGACTATATTAAAAGCAATTGTCTAAATCGTTAGCGATCAGAAAACTACAATATTGTTTTATAATCGCATCGCAAGAAAATCGGGATCTCCAGTTTCTTGCAATTGGCTTGGCGTGTGAAAGAAAAGCATCCATTTCTTAGTGCCATGAAAAAATTCGATTGCTAACTCCATTTCATTACATTGAACGACAAACAAACTCTCAATTATCTTGAACCACTGGCACCTCATGATACCGATGCTATTGTGTCATTACAGAATGAAGAATCAGGTCCAGAAGTTCTACACATGCAAAGATATTCGAAGTTCAAATTACAAGAAAATCGGGATCTTGATTTAATGGCTGAGCAAAGGAATCAGTAACTTTGGTTCCGATTCGTGTCCCGAATTTTTCGCGACTCAAATAAATAGGGATATTGCGTACCTCAATTTGTTAATGCTTGTAGAACTTCAAGACTCATTAACCGTTTTGTAGTAACTCAGTGAAACCGGTGACTTACTAACTGCAAAAAATATCGGGATTGTGCTTTTCTATCAATACAATGAAGTCAAGTAAGCAATCCAATTTTTCATGACAGAAAGAGATGGGCGCTTTTCTCGCACATGTCAAACCAATGGAATAATTTTTTACTGGCACTTGCAAGAAAATAGGAATCCCCATTTTCTTGCAACGTGAAATATATTAATTAATATGTGAATCTTTCAACCGTCCAACTATTTACATATTAGATTGTAGAGCTGCAGGAAAATCGGGATCCCGATTTTCGTGCGTTGCAAAAAAAAAAACGGTTACTACTATTGGTACATGTGTAATATTGTATGGTACGATGAGAACAATTCCTTATGTATGAAACAATTCAGGATCCCAAACTTTTTACATCGCCCGATTTCTTTGCGACTAAAAAAACCATAATTCCAATTCGTTTGGTATAAGGAAAGCACAAATCGTTCTAATGTGAACAGCACATGAAAATTGTGATATCCTTTTCCGCGTCGCTTCACTAAAAGCAAAAGTATAAATCTTTAGCCATAAAAAAAAACCAATATTGTTATTCCTCGCCTCGCAAGAAAATCGGGATCCCCATTTTCTTGCAACCACGAAAATAGAAGAATCTGGTCCTGAATTTCTGCAAACGCAAAGATAGTATGAGTTAATCACAAGAAAATCGGGATCTTGGTGTAATGGTTGAGCATAGAATTCGGGAAACTTCGGTCCCAATCTGGATGCCGATTTTTTTGCGACGCAACTAAATCGGGACATTGCCTTTTCTGATGTGACTTTTTTCCCAATCAGTTTGAACAGCCGCTAAACCAGGATCCCGAATTTCTTGCGATACAGAATCTGAATTTCTTTGTGCTAGCAGAACGCCGAGACTCATTCATCGATTTCTACTGACTTTTACTAGCTGCGCAAAAATATCGGGATGGTGCTTTTCTGTTATTTTCAATGAATTCGAGTAAGCAATCCAATTTTTCATGACAGAAAGAGATGGGCGTTTTTCTCGCACATGTTAAACCAATGGATTTTCTGGCACTTGCAAGAAAATAGGAATCCTCATTTTCTTGCGACGTGAAATATATTGTTTTTTCCGTCCACGGTGAAACCGGTAATTTACTAGCTGCGCAAAAATATCGGGATTGTGCTTTTCTATGCTCAACCATTACACCAAGATCCCGATTTTCTTATGATTAACTCATACTGTCTTTGCGTTTGCAGAAAACCGTATCGTTCTTTACCAGACTTACAATAAAATCTAGATTGTGGCTTTCTTTCAACGTAATTTTCACATCTTAATATATTTAACGTCGCAAGAAAATCGGGATTCCTAATTTCTTGCGAGTGCCAGAAAATCGATTGGTTTGACATGTGCGACAAAAGCGCCCATCTCTTTCTGTCATGAAAAATTGGATTGCTTACTCGACTTCATTGTAAATGATAGAAAAGCATAATCCCGATATTTCGAGACACATCGAGATACGCAATATCCCTATTTATTTGAGTCGCGAAAAATTCGGGATACGAATCGGAACCAAAGTTACTGATTCCTTTGCTCAGCCATTAAATCAAGATCCCGATTTTCTTGTAATTTGAACTTCGAATATCTTTGCATGTGTAGAACTTCTGGACCTGATTCTTCATTCTGTAATGACACAATAGCATCGGTATCATGAGGTGCCAGTGGTTCAAGATAATTGAGAGTTTGTTTGTCGTTCAATGTAATGAAATGGAGTTAGCAATCGAATTTTTTCATGGCACTAAGAAATGGATGCTTTTCTTTCACACGCCAAGCCAATTGCAAGAAACTGGAGATCCCGATTTTCTTGCGATGCGATTATAAAACAATATTGTAGTTTTCTGATCGCTAACGATTTAGACAATTGCTTTTAATATAGTAGCAAGGAAATCGGCATCCTAATTTTCATGCGCTGTACGAAATGGAACGATACTACATTTTTTACGTCATAACGTTTAGAATTCTGCTTTTTTTGATTCACAATTAAGTTAGGCGATGCAGAATAGAGGGGATCATGAATTGCTTTGCATGTAAGGAAATTATATCGACGTACCATTTGATGTTATTGATGTTGTACACGAAGTTGATTTCATTTTTTTAGACCGCTTACAAGTCGGAATCCCGGTTTCCTTACTGCTCTACTAAAATCGGATGTTAAAATGATTCGGCGGTAAGAACATTTTTGTATTAATTTTGTCGCATTTTATCTCGCCTCTTCTACCAGACTAATCGCGAGGACAAAGTTAGTCTGTTCAAAATTCTTGTATTTAATTATTGAATTTTCACAAGACAAATCGTATAAGCAAAACTAGTTTGTTGAATAGTCTCATATTTCCTCTCACAATTCATCTTGAATTTTCTACGAGACCAATCACATAAACATAAGTAGTCTGCTGGAAAGTCTTGCATTTTATTTCGTATGTTTACGTGGTACACAAGTTATGTCAAAAAAACTATGGATCGTACCACCAGGAGTGCGTAATCGGCGACCCTGTTTAACTAGACGCCTTCCAGGCACCTGGTGCACAAGTTCTGTTGAAAAACTACGGAGCGCACCTCCTGGATTATGTAATCGGCGATCTTGTTGAATTAGACGTCTTCCCGGCACCTTGTGCACAAGTTCTGTTGAAAAACTACGGAGCGCACCACCTGGAGTGCGTAATCTGCGACCCTGTTTAACTAGACGCCTTCCCGACACCTGGTGCGCAAGTTCTGTTGAAAAATTACGGAGCGCACCACCTGGAGTGCATAATCGGCGACCCTGTTTAACTAGACGCTTTCCCAGCACCTGGTGCGCAAGTTCTGTTGAAAAGCTATGTAGCGCACCACCTAGACTCCATAACGGGCTCTCTTCGTACTTAGACGCCCCATTGATACGTAGAGCTCGAGTTTAGTATAGGACGCGTTTCATCTAGCCTCCGCTTATAAGAATCGCTCAGCGCACTATGTTCTATCCTTCTTGTCGGTATAGTTATACTTATGTACATACAAAGTGCGTTCTATATCTATATTTATGTGTTTATATTCGTAGCCGACCATTCTAACCTACTCAAAAACGGCTTTTTTAATCATGATTTTCTCAAAATCTAGCCATTTTCAAGAGTTGTGCCCAGCAAGTCTTTTGTTCAGGAGACTATCAACTACAACTTATCAAAGTTGCAGCTGATTTGACCGGGACCTCATTTCCTATCATTTTGTGCGGGGTCCTTTTTGGATAACGCTCTGAATTCACCCTATTCGATACTCGCTGTCTCTTTTTAAAAGATGCGATAATGTGTTTCTCACATTCCTCTCTTAAATTATAACTATCTTTTATGTTTTTAGGGGAAACAGGCCGCTCCATTCCATCAGTGGAGTGCATCACGGGGCCCATGGAACATGATGGTGTAGGAGCATTCGCGAAGTCCTTGACTTTCATTTTTAATATAGTTGTTCCCTCTAAAGCGAGAGTACTCCCTCCTCCGTATTTTAGTATCCCGTAAGGGGCGAATCATCTTCGTTTCCTTGTCTAATTTCCAAGCTCATGGGCTTTCGTTTATCGCACTCAATGACGTATCTCGAATGTTCGAATGCTCCTATCCTATATCCACAAGTAAACTCGCATGGAGATTGATCTCCGCTTCCGGGGACAGATCCTGGATTACAAAAAAATATTACTAGCCGCATAAGAGGCCTTGCTTATGGTTTGTTCGATATCAAATTCTCTCGTTCATCTTACCTCGTAAAGATGCACATTGTCCTTCACAGTAACAGCGATGATTTTCTCTGCGATAGGGTGTCTAGATAAGGCATCGGCATTCATGTTAATTTTTCCAGGTTTCGAATTCTCTCAATGGAATTCTGCAACAAGTCAGCTTTGCTGTTAGATCCTTTAACTTGTTCAGCCAAATTAAGGCTCTATGATCCGTGACCAGTATGAATCTGTTCCCATAGAGATCGAGGTGGAATGACTTGACTGCAAAGGCCATTGCAAACACCTCCTTTTCGTCATGGAATAGTTTAATTCAGCATCACACATTACTCTCGAGCTATAAACAATGGGTAGGTCCCTTTCAATAACTCCTCGCTTAGCAGATAACCTAACGCGTTGACTGAGGCATCGCAGGTGACTGTAAAGGTTTCCATGAAATTTGAGTACTGCAGTATCACCTTGGTACATAATATTCCTTTCAAGGCTTCGAAAGCTTTTTCCTGGTCATTGTTCCATAGGAATGATACCTCGTCCTTTAATAGTCTGGTTCAAGGTTTGGACATTTTTGTGAACTCCGGAATAAACCTTCTACATTAACTCCGAGAAATTTTTTCATTTGTGTCTGGTTTTTAGGACGAGGAAATTCCAAACCGGCTTCTGTCTTTATGGGATCAGGTTTAACGCCTTTTCCTGAAATGATATGACCGAGATACGCGGCTTTCCTCTGTAAGAATAAACATTTATCAGGTTGGGTTCAGTTACCAGTGGGTTTAAATTTACCAAACAACTTCCTCATCTTTTCTTCGTGCTCTTAAATAGACGCAGCGTATACTATATCGTTCATATAGACAAATTATTTGATGCCCGGTAAATATTTAGTTCATTAAAAATTGAAAAGTTGTAGGTGAACCTTTGACTTCCATAGCCATATGTCTATACTGGAGATGCTGAAAAAGATTGAGAACACTGTTTTAGGCGCATCCAAGGAATTGATCGGTACCTGGTAGAATCGTTGTGCTAAGTCCAACGTGGAAAAGTACTTATTGCCCTTAATTAATCAAATCTTTCGGTAATGTTTGGCAGGGAATAGGCAGGCGCGATGGTTTTCTCGTTTAATCCCCAAAAGTTGATTACTAATCGCCATCTTATGTTTCCTTTCGAATCAGGTTTTTATGGTGCGATCCAAAGAGGCAAATTATAAGGAGAACTAGATTCCTCTATGATATTGTTTGCTAGTAGATCGTCAACTTGTTTTTGTATTTCCTCACGGAGATGTTGAGGATGTCGATATTCTTTAATATTAATCGGAATATCCTTGGTAGTTGGTATTTTATTTTATAACCGTCGTTACATTCTCTCGGTAAATGGAATTGATGTGGGTAACGCATTACTAGTCGTATCACACTCTCCTTTTCTTCTTCATTTAACCCATAAAAATTTAGACAATTTATTACGGCTTCTACTCGCGTACGCATCGTTTTCCTCGTTTCTTGCGGACTATTACTTTTACGGAGATTACTCTTCACGCTTCTTACCGGCATAATGGTCTCATCGAAGTTTTCTAAGATCAGAGGAGGAATGGTTAATCTTACATTCGTCGTACTGCTATTAATAATAAAATACACGCGCGACTCCCACGATTTCGAGCCGAACACTCCCTCACGTTCGTAACCACTCTCCTTTTTGGCATTATGTTACACAGATTTCCACTCTTATATTACACAGATGTTTGGATGTCTGGTGTAAGTTTAATCCAAGTTCCATCAACTTCATAATATGTTGGTACAATTGTATTACAATCTACTCTAGTACTTTTCTTAATTAATATGTGTGTTTTTGGTGTCAAAAACCATGTTTCATTTCCAACCGAAACTGGTAAATGATTATAGCACTCTTTCGTATGTAATACTATCACCGATCTTGGTACACATTTAATTAAATGTACAACTTCTCCCGCAACTTTTGCCATATAACCTGGTCTTTTCATAATGTTATAAGCAAACTCATCAGGAGCAATAGTGGCCAAGGACAAGGAATTTTGAATTACTTTTTTCTCAAGCTCGCATTTTTCAGTTATTAAATTAATATACAAATCATTAATTTGATTTCTTAAATGTCTTTCTACATATACAAACTTAGAATTTACATAAGTGAACAAATCTAAATTAACTCTATTAACTACTTCTCCATTTACTTTATCTAAATCAAAAAAATATTTATTTAAACTATTATCTTTTTCTGCAATGAACAATTTTGGATGCTCTGTGCGAATTAATTCTCTATTACAATGAACTTATACGTTTTTTGTAGCTAATGCAAATGTAATTTCATTTGCATTTACCGCATAAACTATTTCCTTACGATCCTTACTAAAATATTTTATCGCTATACCTTTAAACAAAACTTCATATGAATTTTCAAAACATTTTCCTTCTGGTAAAACATACCAAAACGTATTTCCTCCCTGCATATCCATACAATTTTTATTTGAAAACTTACAAACTACTCCAGAATTTAGTGTGAATTTATCATTTTTTAAATTTACTCTAGCATTATTTTGTATCAACGTAATTTCGATTAAGCCACGAACAAATACATTATTCCATGATCCGAAATTGTCTGCATAAGCAGCACCAGAACATGATCTATCTGCCGCACTTCCCGCAAAATCAATGCCTTTAGTAGTTGTTGAATTTATCTTTAAATCCGAAATAGTGTGAAAGTTGTCATACTTAAAAATACCCGTTTCATGAATTAATTCGCATTGTTCGTGACTTAATTCTTTAATGTATTGTTGTTCCGCATTTTCAATTGGTATGAAATGTCCAAAAATTCCGCAAGAAAATATAGTTCTATGAATTTCAACTTTACACTGAATAATTGGAATAGAACGAAAATCTACTATTTGTATAAGTTCAATAATGGTACTTGATGAATTTACTTGATTGTCTTGAAAATCGCAATTTCCAGAGTCCAATAGAGAGTATGTTGTTATGTTAGGCGCCGATGAGCCGCAATCGTAGCCTATGGTAGCTTCAGTAACTTTTAAGAATATTTGAAAAATGATAATAAAGATAAACACCATCTTGAATTCTGAAATCAAATTGATTCTATTAATTTTTCTTTTTAAATAATATTAATTTATTTGCATGAACTACTATTTGCTTTCCTTAGTTGACATAAACATAGATAAATAAATATTAAATTCTCGTATTTCTACAAATTCTCTCCAATTTAATAACTTCATAACTATTTCTTAATATTTCCTTATAAATTAGTTTACAGTTATTTTGTTTTATCCCATTGAAATGTAATTAAATTATAATATCTCAGTGTATATTATAAAAATTACCTTTGCTAACAATATTTAAGTAATTATGTTCATCACATAAAATAAATTTCACAATTTTCTATAAAAAAATATTATTGTAATTATAAATATGTAACAGTTAAAATATATAAATATATTAGCTCTATCTAAAGTAATACTATGATTTTTTATTTCTAATTCATTCAGTTTTTTAGATTTTATCTTTTTAACTCTACTGCTTAAAATAACTACAATTGGAATTTTCTCACTTTTGATTTTTTTACAATATATTAATTGTAGTAGTAAATTTCTTCTCCGATTCTCACGCAAATAATTCTTCTTGCTATTAATTAGTTTAAAATTATTTTTACAATTATGTAAGTTTTGTGATTTTACAATTCTTGAATTACCAATATTTCTAGATATTCGTCTAAATTTAATAATATTCTTTTGTATACTTTCACCAATTAATGAATTCGAATATTTTTTATTTTCAACGTCTATGAACTTTTTATATTTATCAATTTTAAAAATTTCAGAATAATGAGTTTGTATATTACTTCCATTTACAATATTTGAACAGGCAAAAATTTGTGCAACTAGAATAACCTGAGAAATATTACTATATTGAATATTGATTGAAAGATCATGAGTTACTTCGAATTCATTTAAATGATTATAACATTCAATATGATGTAGATCTACTTTATTTATATTTACAATACATGAATTTAAATCATCTTCAAAAGTAAGCTTTGCTCGATAAATACCTGTATTTTTGTTCGAAACTTCATCAGTCGTTTCATATTCTATCAAATCACTTGCATTATTTACAATTGCATAATTTATTGTTATTTGAGAATAAGTTACAACTTCGTTCACTTCTATTTCTGTGTTACTAGAAGAAACATTACTTTGTAATTTATTTGTTTTCTCCAAATTATTTATTTTATTTCTTTTAGATTCTGTTTTTTCAAACTTTAAACCTTCTGTATTATCGTCTAATATTAAAAAGGCTTCAATTGTATTATTTGTATCTTCGATCCAATATTTCCTGATTTCTTCTATTCTTGTTTTATCTTTTAAGTTATAATCTAATGTATATTCAATATGAAGTTTACGAAAAAGTTCAAACTTACAATGCTTAGTCTTATGCCAACTTCTTTGACAGTATTGGCAATACGAACTAAGAACTGCACATTCATCTGTTGAATGATTAGAACAACAACAAATTCTACAAGCAATCTTAATTTTTTCTAATATATTTGTGCAATTATATGACACATGATTAATTTCATGGCAGTACATACATGCTGTCTCGGGACAAAATAACGCTTCATGCCCATAACTATCACATAATTGACAAATATTCATTTCTACTATTTATTTATTTATTTATTTTTTTTTTAATGGCAAAGAATCCTCAACGGTTTTATTATCCTTGTCCCTGAATCGACCAAATTTGATTTTTTCAATAAGCATAGTTTACTATTCAAATCAAATATATTATTCCGCATTAAAAATTCGTGTCCACGCTACCGATACTTGCATTTGAATTTTGTGTCCACACTAGCTATGTCCTCAATTAAAGTTTATGTCCGCGCTATTAACGTCTGCTCTTAAAAAATTTAGTCCGCTCAAAATTTTGTGTCCCAGTAAAGGAATGTGTCCGCGCTATAGTAACGTGTCCGCGCTAATAATTTTTGTCCCCGATTCTCATGTGTACGCTCTATGTTAATGTGTCCGCGCTACAGATTTCTGTCCGCGTTAAAAAATTTGCTTCGAAAATTTGTGTCTGCTCTAACGATATATGTCTGCGATACTGATATGTCTGCTAAAATAATTTGTCCACGGTAAAATAATATATCCTGCTAAAGAAATGTGTCCACGGTTCAAATGTCCCGTGATACAAAAATGTGTCCGCGATATGGAGATGTGTCCCCGGTTTAAGTCCCGCGTTACAAAAATGTGTCTGCACTATGGATATGTGTCCCCTGTTTAGATGTCCCGCGTTACAAAAATGTGTCCGCGCTAAAGTAATGCTCCGCGGTTAAAGAAATGTGTAGTCTACCGGGCCACTCCACTCGCGAGCGCGCGACCCACTTTTCGCGTTTTGCAACTTTGCAAATTTTTACCACCGATGGACTTACAAACTCCTCAAATTAAACCGTCGAATGTGCATTCACTACACGTATTGAATTATCTATCCTGATCTTTACTCAATTTATTCAATAATATCGCTTTTTCCGCAAAATGTAATAAATTATCAAATTTAATTCCTAGTTCTAATTGAAATTGCGATTTATCTACTTGCTCAACTTCTACTTTACTATCTTCAATTTTCGGTATTTGCAAAAATAAATCTATTTCACTATTTATTTTCGATAATTGCTCTATTAATTGCTTCCTATTGTTCAATAATTTTTGCAAAAATAATTTTTTTCCACTTCTTTTCTTTTTAATCGCTTTACTTTGACAGTTTTCAAAACTCATTTGATTAATCGGAACAAAATTGGAAACAGTGACCGCTATTGAGCAGATCAAAGGATAGGTCGCTACTCAGCAGACCCAAGGAATAATTAGAGTGACCGCTACTAAGCAGGTCAAAGGAAAAGTCGCTACTAAGCAGACCTTAGAAAGGAAGAAAAATAGACTTAATTAATCAAATGATTATCTTTTTAAATTAATTATTTTTAGCTTTGCTATTCCTTGATCTATTTAATAAATTTTAGTATAAACAAACTATTATTTTTGCAATATTTCTATTAAAATAGCTAAACTTGTTCGATTTGTATCGGAACCAAATTGTTATGTCCCACCTACACTCTCACCTCATAGGTAGGACATGTATTTGAGAGAAGATAGACTTTTTAATTGTTTATTGATAGCGCGTATGGAGTTATTATGAGTGGCTGGATTAGACTCGTTACCCACTCCGATATGTATTTTAGTATATTTATTTGACTTACCTTTTTCTGCTTCACTTGACTTATTTTGCTGCTTCTGCTGTCCTCGTCTTTTTCTTTCTGCTTGTTCGTCTTGTTTGGATTATACGTAACAGGTTGCTTTGTAATAATTCACTCTCAGCTTTCTTTTCGAGTATAATTGAAAATATATTTGCTTCTTAAATTCACAATCAGTACTTGGAAGTACAATTAAATGCTCCGCGCCTTTACGAACCGCGAGGTACGGAGTTCGGACTTAAACACGAGACTAATTAAAATGAGGCCAATTCGACTCTTTTAAAGCCCGAATACGTTGACCAATTCTTAAAATATAACGCTTATTAATCAGTTTTACAAGTAGAGCGATTGCCGAATAAGTAACACTGCTGACTTGTGTTACAAAATTACAGCACACATTCAAAATACAGTCTTTCGAAATTAACATCGTAATTCTCTTGATGTTTTGAATTTTGAAAACTAGTTTAAAATTTGTAACTCATAGATTAAAAATAAATAACGTCGTAGGACGTTACAATATAGATTATTATGGATATTAAAATTAATTTTATATATATTGTAACGTGGCGAAATGTCGCCACTAGTCGTCGTTGTAAATCGTCGGACGTTGACGATAGACTCCGGAGGGGCTTTCTACGTGAGAGTCTTCTGCAGCAGGACCAGCGTGATGGCTGCCCGTCCAGGAACGCCGGAAGTAAAACAGCAGCCTCGGCGCTCTTAATAACAGGCATATCCCGAACCAAGAGCTCAGGCAAAAGGATATGCTGAGAGTTATTTTGTACTTCATGAATTGCGTTTATCTCGGTTAAGCGTGAATTATCTGTGCGAATACTGGCTTCCTATTGTAACAAGCATTCGAACTTCGCGGCTATCTGCTCCAGCGTCGATAATAATCGAATAGTCGAGCGCGCATGCGTGGCGATCGACAGCGCGAGCGGCGGACGAGCCTGTTGCGGCGCGAGAGCGCGGGCCGTCAGCCCAAGCGATCTGACCAATAGGAGCGGCGGCACGGGAGAGCGAGAGCGCGAGGCCAGCGACGAGAGCGCAGGCCGGCACTCCCTGCCCCGGCCGCTCCAGCTTGAACAGCTCACCGCCTGCCTCCTTGGGATTTCTTTGTGAATTTTGTGCTACCTTTACTGTCCTAACTTCGACGTGGAGTGGAGTTCCACGTGCGATATTCTCCACGCGTCATCAGGACTTTACCATCTAGCGCGGCTAACTCGGTTACCTCGACGTCTTGTCATAATTAAGTAGTGATTATTGTGCGGTTGTGTGAGTGCATGCTACCTGGGGCTACCTAGCTAGCGGATCTGGTTACCTCTTAGCTAGGGATTCCTGGGGCTACCTGTGTGTGACTAGTTTGTTAGGATCGTGAGTGCCGTGGAAAATAAGCGTCGACGAGTACAAGGGGGACTCGTTCGACGCTCGCGAATAGTCTAGAGGCGCGAGAGGTGTCGTAAGCCGTGAGTACGCAGACAGGCTCTCGGCCTAACGTAGGTTAAACAGGAGCGATCAGACAAGGAGAGTTCGATCGCGACTATTAGTTTAGGGAAGTGTAAACGGAATAGGTCCGGGAGTGGCTGCGTGTGTATGTAAGATTTTGTCTTCGGACAAAGGGCGAGTGAAACGTCGCGTGGACGTGTGTGAGAGAACACCTTGAGACGCGCGAGAGTCGTCTGTCTGACGAAGGTTACCTTTAGTATTAGGAGAGCGGATACCTACGGCGAACTGGAAAAGCTGCTATTAGCTAAGCGCGAGGAAAATAAGTCGTGCTTGTGTCAAGCGAGATTAAGTGCGAACACGCGAAGTTCTTTGTAATAAACTGCTACCTGAAGGCTCTCTTGCGATTAGTGTAAATTATCATTAAATTTGTGAATAAAGAGAGCTCTTGTTTAGACAGGCGTTCGTTTATAACCCCGAACCGCCCTCTCTCCTTACCGCTTAGCGGGATTGAGCTAACTACTCCATAACATCATCGCCGCGACAAACAACGTAACATCAAGCATCCTTCCGCCTCGTTCCTGCGATGAGTCTCGACGACGAAGGAGCCGCGAGGCTCTGACGTTGCAGGGGCAACGTCTGGCGCCAACCGGGATATCTACGAGGGAGATTCCCCGGGAACGAGGCCGACACTTAACGTTCGGTTCTCTCGCGAAAATCGAGTGTTACAATATAATCAAGATTAATAAATTGTGCAGTAAAATTGTGTGGAAAATCTTAAAGGAGATCATGTGATTAGATGATGTGTGTTATAAGATGAATTCTATGTTATCGTTTTTATAAATGGGTTGAAAATCTTATAAAGTGTTCTTATGCAATAAGTCACCTTTATTATGTAGTATGTATAGTAAATAACAATAATTTATTTAGTTATTTTCGATAATGATAAGGAAATTCCCTTAGACAAAGATCTCGTTACATTCGTTGAGTTATAGAAAATTTTTATCGCAGTACTTTTTATCGTTTTTTTCGAAAATGTAAATTTTAATAAGTTAAAACTTATTTTACGACCAATTGTTTAGATTAAAATTTATTGTTATTCTAAATTTTTAGGTGTCAAAGAACTTGTTCACTAAATAATGTTAGAGCATGTACTGGTATATGTGGATTAAGGGGTTATGACAGTGTTAAAACCTGAAAAAAAAGAAAAATTGTTAGTGTTGTAAAAAATTAATAGATACATAGGTGCTCTAAAAACTATATTTTTGCTTTCAAATACAAGTATTATACATCACTTTTATGCATAAATAATATGCATAAAGTGAGTGTAACATTTAAAAACAATTAAAGGTATTTGCTTACCAAAAATCATGATTTTCATCACTTTTATTTACTTGCCGCATGTTTCTGATGGAACCGTACCATCAATCCTGTTGAATCAAAGTGCCAAATCTTCATTATGAGTCTGGTCTCAGACTAAGTGGAACAGATTCCTGAAAAACACAAAATTAATATAATTAATTAAACATATATTGACAATATTAATAATTATAGTGAATGTTACATATGTAAACATACGTAACATTCACTTTGAACTTATTTTTGCCAATTCTGCTCCACTCAGTTTATAACCGTACTCATTAGGAAGGTTTTCCACTTTGGTTCATCCGGATTGATTTTACGGTTCCTTCAGAAAGCTGCGGCAAGTACATCAAAAGCATGAAAAAACTAAATTTGAGTAAAAGGCATTTAAAGTTTATAATGTAAATCATACAAATGAACTCAGCTATACTTACAGAAAATATTTGGCATACCTTGATTTGCTTTTGGTACTCAAATATACATACAATAAAGTATATTTGATGGTACGCGCTTGTCATGCTGTATGATAATAGCATTTAGAAGCTGAAAATAAAATAAAAATTATCGTTAGCTATTCATAATCAAGTTATGTTTATGAATTACAGTTACATACAATACTTACCATTATTAAATACACTTCAAGTTCTTAAAAAGTATGCAAAATAATACTTTAGGCAGTCAATATAAGCTCCCATTTTACTGGCTTGCACCCGTATACCTAAAAGCAAAAAATAAACCAACAAAGAAAAAGCTCATTATGAACACTGTTATTACTAATTAGTTTCCAATACTTATCTGAATAATTTTTCTACTCTGCAGAAGCTCTTGCACTTTTGTAACACCACTAAGGTTATAAGCATTGCTACAGCAGCTAGCAGACTAACTGCACTGATCTAGTGTCTTGGATGAAAAACAGATGTTTGGCTGCTTTCTGCTGCTTTACAGAAAATTCTACTATACCGATCAAACAGAAATCTTCATTCTCGACCAGACGCTGTGGGGCACAACCTATTCGAGTGGCAAATTCAAATTTGTTGAATGTCTTTACTTTAACACATTGAGTTTAGTAACATAAAATCACACATAGAAAAATTAATTTTACAGATTTTATTTATTTTACGGAAATAAATTAATAACTCTTGAGAAAAAAACAGTTTGTAAAACGGTTTTTAAGTCATATTTTCAGTAAGATTTCTCATGAAATTACTCTGTAAAAAGTGGGTTAGAACAATCCTTTCCACAAGTTTGGCCTAATTAAAATATTTAAAAATCACGATTTTTCAAAAATTTACTTGAAACAGATTTGTTAGTTTTTTGTTGATATCTTCGAGGAAAAATTTTTTAGCCAAAAACGGCTTTCAGGACCATATTCTACAGACTATTAACTATGAAAAAAGTGAATAAAAAAAAATGGATATTTTCAAAATTTTAACACTGTCATAACTAACGTGTGATGTGAAGTATAATATGATGAATATTTCAGATTTATTTTCTTATTCGCTGGATGTAACACGGCCAGTCATTTAAAGAGAGTATGGTTGCTCATGGAAAATCACACATTTTGTATTCAATTTATTTAATTAGTACTTCACTTATGGATGATTAGAATCGGATTTAAAGCATTTCGAAGGCTATTTACTTCATTCTTATAAAGGTCTCTTGAACTACGATAAAACTGTTATCCATGTAAAAATCATTCAAATATTTGCTAATTAGGCCGATTATTTTACTGCAAGCAGAGAAGTTCCTAATTCTGCAAATGTCGCGCGCTGGCATCTATATGGCTACCCCTTTCTCTAGCTACAGGTATAGTAGGAGTAGGTAACATATTTTATACTATAAATAACATACACAGAATTGTCATTGCACATGATTTAAAAAGGATGAAATTTAATTAAGAACATTTATTTCATATTTACAGGCTTGTTATCCAAATACATAAAAATTTTTTTTGGAAATTAACGTACAGTTAATTCGTTTTGATTCTGTCCTTCGGTCTTGCATGCATGTGTCATTCTCACCATAAACTAGAAGTAACTCTAAATTACATAGATTTTTCAATATTTAAAATAATAAATTTAATTATTGATTTATTTGATAATATTAAGAATTATATAATAGACTAGAGCAAGATCAGACTGCAAATCTTTTTTGCTATATTTTAAGCGCATGAACAAATATCGAAGCATACAGTTGAAAATACAGGATATTTTACATTTAAATGGAAAAATGGAATTGTAAAATTTGCTTCTATCGCTCGAATGTTTACTAGGTGTAAGGAGAACAATAATGCTTCTCTTCGAGCAAACGTATTTTATTTCCGCCAACGTTTCGAGCTATCTAGGGCTCCTCATCAGGGCTAAAACGCCAAAATCAAGTTAAAATGGAAGAAGCGTTTGAACTTGCTTCGCGGGCTTTCAGCTTTGCCACATGGTGTGAAATTAGTGCCACTTTCTTGAGTATATGCGAGCCGTGTACGTTCGGTCTTTGCGTGGGGCTTGGATGCTTATTATGAAAAATTTATATTGTATTATTGTATTTATTCAGAGTGTGTGTGGGTATGATGTGCATGGAACTGTGCGCTCCAGAGAAACTGTTCAGTCGATCGTTGTCCTCCGCCGGTATCGCACTACCATCTGGCGACACCGGCACTGTTGAGTATTGGTCGTCATTGGCAAAAACGTATGATTTGTTTCGTATTTTTAATTAATTATTTGCGATTGATTTTAATTGTTATTTTGTATTTAGCTGGTTTGCCTACTTTCCGGCTGTACGTTTTGTTGTGTATGGATTTATGAGTATCCTACGTTATTTTTTTAAAGTATTATTTTAGTTATTAAAAATGTTTGTATTGAATAATTATTGTAAGTTTTATAAATTTTAACTTGATTTTGGCGTTTCAACCCTGATGAGGAGCTCTAGATAGTTCGAAACATTGGCCGAAATAAAATGCGTTTGCTGGAAGAGATGCATTGTGTTTTCCTTACACAGAAAAATGGAATAATTATGGATGGAAGGGTATGTTACCAAAAAGCGCGTCCTGACTTTCGGCGCAGCTTCAATACGTGAATGTGAAACAAGTGTACTTTTATATATAGATACCAAAGGATCTGAAAAACATAACATTAATTATTAACTTATCTTTATTTTTCACAAAAGCTCTATACAGTAATTACGAAACGCAGAAACTCCTTTGTATCTCTTTATCTAAAATAATTATTTTTATTCACATCCCCTCCCCCCGAGATAGCCAATTTTTTCCAATTTTACACTTTTTTTAGTAGCTTTTTGTTTCCTTAAATTCTTTTTTCTCGTTAAAAAAAACTATTTTTCAATTTTCAAAAAAAATTGTAACGTTTTGACTCAATAATTGACGGAATAAGAGCTTGTTTCTTGCTTTTTGAAAATTAAAGGGATGAAAAATCCTTTTAGTCCCGCTAATCTAGATATTTATACCATTTTAAATTATGTTAAGAGTGAGTCTTCAGTTCCCGCTTTTCAAAAAAAGTGACTTTCTTCCGGATGGAATGTGAATAAAGTACTATATGCAACACGGGACTAAAGAAGATTATTCTTTTGTGTTATTAAACTTCACCCTCGGGAATAATCAGCTACTTTTATTTACAGCTACTGTTCTAGAGATTTACATTTTTTAGGACTTAGGAATTCACCATTTGCGATATCGAAGCATTATTCAGTGTAACCTTCTTTTACATTTTTGCTGGGAGTTCAAAGCAGTTTTTGAGCAAATTAACAGAATTTTTTCGTAACAAGAAGATCATAGTATAATATTAAATCGAAATTAATCTTATACAATTATCGCTATTTAGTTCTATTCGTAAACACATGTTCAGAATGAGTTATTTTAACCCAAGAAAACCATAAACCCAACTCGTCTATACAACTATCACCTCCATTCATAACTTCCGTTATCTATACATGACATTCACCCATTGCTTTTACCAATTAATGACTTCCACTTATCACCTACAACTATGACTCCTTCACAAAATATTGTTTAGCTCCAGCTAATTTGGCTTGAATCTGCGGTAGATTCGAAAGTTCTTTTTAACTCGTTGAAGAGCTCGATAAGGTTCCCATAAGATTTGACTTGATAATATGCTTCTGCATTACCGGTCACTTTGAATTGTACAAAATTAATATAGTAGTCCTTATCAGCGAAGTTCACAAAGCCTTCCGCACTTTTACATCAATCGCGTAATTATTATATTAGAGCTGTTAAATTCCGGAATAATTTTGACTATATCATTGATTTTTTTGTAAGAGCTTAGGCACCTTATACTGGAAGGTAATTGTGTGTGGATGAGCCTATTCGTAGACTTATTTGTTCAACAGTTATTTCGAACGATCTTTCATGAATCGTTTGTATAGACCTCCTGCACTCATTGCGAGTACCTCTGCGCTTGCTATTAGTCCTCAATCGAACAGAAATTGTTTTTTATATTGTTTATGCATTTTATATCGTTAGTTGTAGCTACGTTACTCGGGATCACTCTGAGGCTGAATTTGCAGATTCCAGGAAAGCATCTTCCAATCGAAGATGTCGGCCGAATTGGAAGCGATCGCCCTTGGAGATCGCAGGTGCTCTATGGTTTACCTATCACCTCCAGGTATCACCTACATTCTCTACTTATCTTCTCCAATCACGACTTCAACCCTCCACAAATTATCTCCACTCATGATCTTTACCTATCACCTCCACCCATTACCACACTGAACGAATTTTTAGACAATTGCTGCCCTTGACATGACGCGTGCTGTACAAAGCCAATGCTCCTTGTTGCGCTACGATTTTGTACAGCTGCTGTATGGTAACCGTCCTACACAAGTGCTGCTGTTGCATGTAATGTGCGGGAGCCCACTCACACATTCTTTCGGATCAAAGATGAATAGGTTTTTTGAAAAATATCCAGATCTAAAACAACTGAAACCTGTATTCATTTGTAAATATAGCGTATCTCTTATATTTTTATTATCATTTACATGCACATGATGTTTTGGTTAATCGATTACAAATCTAATCTTAAAAATCATTTTCATAGGCAGCTTGAATGTATGAAATGTTTAAAGCCATTTTATCGTATTGCGACGAACTGAATTCGTCGGTGGTCTGCGCGAGAGACTTTCCTCAGTGCCAACTAATATTTACATTTTCGAATATTAAGTCCCTTGTGCTCGTGTATGTTTCGAGTGCCAAAGGAGCATGCTAGAAGAAGACAGAGAAAACCGAAGAAAGAAGAGAGAGACGTCGGAAAAAGTAGCAACGCGTGCGAGAGCGTATGCATGGAAATGTTAATTCGTGAAAATTATAAGCCTGCTGCGACAGGCAAAGCGAAGAGTGTAAGATCGAGAGTGCGAACGTCGGACAGTCGATAGCGAGGGAGAGAGAGAGGGAGAAATTCGACTGTACTTAGAGTCCTAATACGTACGTAGGAGAACTGTAGTCGTCGGCCGCAGGGAAACGGTCCGAGAGATGAGCGCTGATTGGCCGAGCAAGAGCGTTGAGGGCCGGACGATCGGCGCTCGCGATGAGAGCGAGAAGAAATCAGTCGAGCTTCGACGAGTGCAAACGTATCCGAGTTTCGACATTATTGCTCATTTTCCTTTGTCACGGGCGACTTACTGATTTTGGGAGAGAAGAGCGCGTGTGTGCAGCAGGCGTATAAGTGGGCGAATTTTGGGCGACGAGAGAAAGCGACTTCGTCGAGTTCTGGTCATTGTGACACTCGTATAGCTACTTGAACGAGAGGAAGCGACAACGATGGAAATCTGGTCATCGTGAGGCGAGAACGGCTATTCGGATGAGAGGAGAGCCATACTGAGGAAGAGAGGCGTCGGTGGCCGAGGACCAGCATCGTCTCATCCGAGGACGTGCCAGCAATAAGCCGGATAAGCGACGAGAAGTGCGTTAAATTCGACAGTTAGGGCTGAGGTTTGCCGGAAAGGCTGGAAAAAGGGTGAGAGTGTGGCGCATGTGCGCAACCGCATATCCGAGAAAGAAAGTGCAGAGAGCGGCATATGTATGAGAGAGAGAGAGAGAGAGAGAGAGAGAGGAGAGAGGAGAGAGAACGGCCAAGATAGTTGGACGAGCGCACGGACGGACGGGGCGAGAGCCAAACGAGCGAATGTGCGCGCGATTTGACGATTGTGAAGAGTACTAGTCAACGGTGAATAAACGAGATTATTAATAAATTGTGTTTTTCCTTGAGGATACCCTGAACAGCCGAATCATTTCCGAAGTCGGTGTTTCTCCGCTAACCTCCTCCAAGATTCGGATAAAAGAAATAATAGTGCCGTGGTCATCGAGAGAATTAACCTGGCGGAACCTCTCCCAGAGAGTAGTTTCGACAACGTCACAGTATATAAAGTTATTTAAACATACGATACATTATCACTTCTAATCATGACTTTCACCCTTCAAAAAATTACCTACACTCATGATTGGGATACATAACCTCCACCCATCACCTCTAGTCTCCATCTATCACCTTCAATTCTGACCTTTACCAACCACATATCAACTCCACTCATGACCTTCACTCTTCGCCTATCATCTCCATTCATAACCTCCACCATCTACCTTTTAACTACACATATCACCTATACCCTCCAGTTACCATCTCTAATCATGGCCTTTACTCTCTATAAACTACCTTCACTCATGACACTCACAATCACACATGTAATCCACACATTACATTCACTCATTGACTCTACCAATTACCTGATAACTTCCACCTTCTATTTATCATCTTCAATTATGAAGCCCACCTTTCACATCCACCCTCTTACTTGTAATACTTAATCATGATGGTTGAATGTAAAATGAAATTAATTTTAAATAATTTAATTCATATAAATACAAAAAAATTGAACAAAAGGTATTCATACAAAAACCTTACCAACATTTTCAGTTTGCAAAGATTACTTAGAAAATTTTTGGTTGGAGGAATAAAATTAACACCGGCCTTCAGTGGGGGCAATGCGGGAACCCAAGTGGATACATTAAGGGGTTATGACAGGGTTAAAACCTAGAAAAAAAAAGAAAAATTATTAGTGCTGTAAAAAAAACAGTGCAGGTGCTCTAAAAACTACATTTTTCATTTGAAATCTAAGTATTATACATCACTTTTATGCATAAATAATATGCATAGAGTGAGTATAACATTTAAAAACAATTAAAGATATTTGCTTACCAAAAATCATGATTTTCATCACTTTTGTTTGCTTGCCGCATGTTTCTGTACCATCAATCCTGATGAATCAAAGTGTCAAATCTTCCTTATGAGTCTGGTCTCAGACTAAGCGGAACAGATTCCTGAAAAACACAAAATTAATATACTTAATTAAACATATATTAACAATATTAGTAATTATAGTGAATGTTACATATGTAAACATACGTAACATTCACTTTGAACTTATTTTTGCCAATTCTGCTCCGCTCAGTTTGTGACCATACTCATAAGGAAGGTTTTCCAATTTGGTTCATCAAGATTGATAGTATGGTTCCTTTACAAAGCTGCGGCAAGTACACAAAAAGCATGAAAAAACTAAATTTGAGTAAAAAGCATTTAAAGTTTATAATGTAAATTGTACAAATGAACTCAGCTATACTTACAGAAACTATCAGGCATACCTTGATTTACTTTTGGTACTCAAATATACATACAATAAAGTATATTTGGTGGTACGCGCATATCATACTGTGTGATAATAGTATTTAGAAGCTGAAAATAAAATAAAAGTTATCATTAGCTATTCATAATCAAGTTATGTTTATGCATTACAGTTCCATGTAATACTTACAATTATTAAATACACTTCAAGTTGTTGAAAAGCATGCAAAACAATAATCCAGATAGATAATATAAACTTCCATCTTGCTAGCGTGTACCCGTATGCCTAAGAATAAACCAACAAAGAAAAAGCTCATTATGGACACAATTATTACTAATTAATTTCCAATACTTATCTGAATGATTTTTGTACTCTGCAGAAGCTCTTGCACTGTTACAACACCTTACACCACTGAGGTTATAAGCATTGCTACAGCAGCTAGCAGACTAACTGCACTGATCTAGTTGTCTGTGATCTAGTGTCTTGGATGAAAAACAGCTGTTTGGCTGCTTTCTGCTGCTTTACAGAAAATTCTACTATACCGATCAAACAGTAATCTTCATTCTCGACCGGACGCTGTGAGGCACAACTTGTTTGAGTGGCAAATTCAAATTAGTTGAATGCCTTTACTTTAACAAATTGACTTTAGTAACATAAAATCACACATAGAAAAATTAATTTTACGGATTTTATTATATTTTATGGAAAGAAATTAATAAATCTTGAGAAAAAGACGGTTTGTAAAACGGTTTTGAAGTCGTATTTTCAGTAAGATTTCTCATGAAATTACTCTTTAAAAAGTGTGGTAGAACAATCCTTTCCACAAGTTGGCCTAATTAAAATATTTAAAAATCACGATTTTTCAAAAATTTACTTGAAACAGATTTATCAGTTTTTTGTCTATATCTTCGAGACAAATGTTTTTAGCAAAAACCGGCTTTCAGGACCACATTCTACGGACTGTTAACTGTGAAAAAAGTGAATAAAAAAAACTTAATATTTTCATAATTCTAACCCTGTCATAACCCCTTAATGGGGGGGGGGGTTATGCGAGGCTTATATGCAGGCCTCATTTTAGACACACTGGGCACTACCATCATATCAAATAACGTACATATTAACACAATTGAACCCTTATTTGCGGGGGCTCTAAAAGTTCTGTAGCTCCGCATTGAATTCATGGGGGGCTATGCGGGGTCCCTGAATCTCACTCAAATTGAAAACAATTATATAATATAGATAGAAATATATTGCAAAAATTCTTTAGTATAGTAAAGGGCAGGGAAAGTATCTTCTCAGCTGTAGGTATCGGTGCGTTGGTTGCTTGCTCGTTGCAGATAGCTAACTGGTTTAAAATGAAAATAATAAGACTAAACTGAACAAATTTAATTTATCTTACTTTTATGGTGTATAATTAATTTAATAGAAATCACATTCAAGTGTATATGTTTAATAGCTAAGCATAAAGCAAAAGACAAAACAATAAAATTAAATTACAAAAGCAAAGCTGATACTCCCAATCCTGGAACTTAAAGAAGACAGAGAAAGAAAGCCATCTCAGAAATTAGCTGCCCCTCAATTCGAGGTATTGGGTTAAAAGTACGTAAAAATGAGTGAAAATAACTCGATTTTAACCCAACATTCCGAATTGAGCGGGTGCCAAAAAATTTTCCCTTTCCTCTTTCTCTTCACCCTCTTCTTCAATAATTTCAACCCAATTGTCTAAAATACTAAAAATCCAACCCAAAATGCCAAAAATTAACCGTATCTGTCTTAATAAATTCAAAGTTTACATTACATAAAATAACATAAAAAATTTCATAATATTTAAATCATTACACAATTATTGTAAGTAGTAATAAAATTAAAAGTGCATAGACAGTTGTATTGATACATTTCTTGTTCTAGCGACCACCAGCGGACACTACTCTACGAGAGAGACAGAGAGAGAGAGCGAGAGAGTGCCTATATTAGGCCGATATTTAGAGAGAGAGAGCACGCGTATCCCCGCCCGCGACGTTGCCGGTCTGTCGATTACGCGTTGCCAAAATATGACAACGCCGTGTCAAGGACCGGAGCGTCCTCCGGTATCGCGCACGTACAATTATTTAGTATTGCGGTAGCGTCCGAACGATCCTCACCGATCCTTCGCGCCGGTTCTTTACCACACACTTTCGTGTCCCTTTCGGGCACCCGCTTGCGACCTATCTCGTCCTATTCGACCGCCCGGAGTTCGTCCCCCTGCGTGAGACTTCACTTCGAGTCGGCCAGGACGACTGCAGCGTCCGAGAGCTACGAGACTGCGACCACCTCCCGGCACCGACGTGCGACCTTGTAAGTACGAGCTCTCTATCACTCTCGGTATTGATTGAGCGGTCGATTGAGCCCCATCTCTCTCTCTCTCGCGTAGTGTGCGGTGTCGCACGACCGCTCGTAAGATCGAGCTCTGTGTACTTTTTTAATACAATATATTTTCACTAGTTCTCTTTTAATCCACGGATATCTCATTATTTCGATACCTCGTCCCCTGCCGCCTTCGCGACCTCGTATACTCGTACGAGCCACACGAGTCGGCCGAGCCGTGCTTCGCACACCCGACGACAACGGGACACTTATTAATAAACGTGGATTCATTCCACGATTGTACACGATCGATTATTTTGGAGAACGATAATCGTGCCGTTACAAATGGCGTCCTAACGTTTTTGTGGCTTAACTAATAATTGAATATTCGTGAGAGTATTTTCTTCTTTTCCCTCATATCATTTCGTAAAATTTGCACCGCGCGTAAGCTCCGCAATACTCATATTGTTCTCGTTGTTGCATTAATTACGCGGTCGAGAAAAATTATTCGTATAATAATTTGATTCTTGAACGAGCAACCGTATTGAAATATTTTTCGTAGTCGAACATAAAGTCGACGAGAGCGCGTCGCAAAACATTGACGTGTTTGTTTACATTCGAGCGCCGAGCGAGAGCTCGAGACACGCGCCGCTCTCACGCACACGAACATTAGTGTATTAGCGTACAACAGACAAATAGCCCTCGAGTACCGTTACTCGAAAATTTGTTTGTGCGATTTTCGTTCGACGCGTTCAGGTAATCCGTCTATAGGCAGGCGAAGGCCGATCGGCCGAGCGGTGAAGACACTTCCACTGCGTACAATACTTATGTTTATGTCGCGAACGCCGAGCCATAGCTCGACTTGAGAGTGTCGCCCGCTCGGGCAAGTATAAGAATTTTCGCCTGTAGATTGAGAGAGACAGTGAGCATTATTAAACGTACGCCTAATACTATGGCCGCGCGATTCTCACTGTGTATTTCGAACGCACATTTCTTAGTATTTGTCGACTGACTCTCTCAATACTATAGCCATACAAGTAATTACGTGTAATATTATTTAAAATATTATTTATTTAGGTAACACTATTTTATTATTTGTAATTTGTAACTTGTATTATTCTTATGTAAACTTGAAATTATTTTCGTACTTATTTATTGCGATTACTTGATAGTTCGCGTGCGAATAATTTCGATTTACAGTATTTTTTTTCTCCGTGTTGTTATTAACGTTGTTGAACGATTAGTGGTAAACTCGTTTTTTCCCGTGTTTAGCATCTCTACGTAATAAATCGTACGTGAAGTACAAAATTTCTTTTTATATTTCTTTCGTGTAATGAGAATAATTTTTCGATTGTAGACATGTCATTATCTGAGTCGTTAACTCGCGGTTACATTATTAGCAGTCGGTTGGTACAATATTTGGAAAAATTGACTGCTTCCGATTTATCATTCGCGTTGTCGAAAATTGGTCTGATAGACAGCGGTATAGTCAATGATAATAAACTACGCTTATATAAATGTTTCATGGGATAATATAGCGCGGAAGACTTCGAATCCCCTGTAATTCCGGTAGATGCAAAATTTTTTACATCGACTGCGCAGGTTACATTGCGATGAGTATATTTCAGAATCGATGCCCGCGGATCTCAGCAATTTTCTACTACGCAGCAATAATCCAGATATGGTGCATATTGTAGACGTTAGAAGTGACCCAGTTGATTTACCATCAACAAGCTACAACGAAATTATTATAGCAACGACGAATAATTTTGTACAACAGAAAAATTCACTCAGACAATCGTGCGGAAATTCGCATATCAATAATTACGAATTTATACCGTCTACAGCCAACGAAGTTCAAGACTCGGACGACCAAAGCCAGCACAGCTCGCATCATTCCGAGCGTAGAGCATTAGAGAATCTGAGCGAATATTCAGAAGTGAATCCAGACGGACGAAATATGAAATTTGTCACGTCAATCAACGGCTGTAATGATCAATGTAAAATGATGCTAAAAGCGCAAGAAAAAACTTTGAAACGGACGCTAGAAGTACATGAACAGATGCTTATGAAGATATTAGAAGAAAATCAAAAACTTCAGGCGACGGTGCGAGAGCACGAGCAGGCGATTAGTCAAGCTGGCGATTTTATTGAAGGCCTCGTTAAGGAGATCACTCGACTGGAGAATTTATTGTCAAATGAAAATAAAACCTCTCGACAGCCGAATGCTCAATCGGCAAACTCCAACCGACACGTCAACTTCAACGACACATACTCGAAGAGACATTTTACGCCAGAAACCGTGCCTTTGCAAAACTTGTGCGATCAATCATTACCACATAGGGCTCAGTCAACGCCGTTTCCACAGTCGTCAACACCGGCGTGTAATTACTCGAATTATTTTCGACCAATTATCACAACAGCTGGCCCTACGTCGAACAACAACATGCAACACACACCACCGATGAATGCAAAAGCTCAGCCGACGGCAGAACTGCCACAAGCAAATCATCGGCTGACATCAGAATGGCAATATTCACAAGGGGCATACAACCCCTGCCAGGACGATAGATATGTCTGGGAAGGGGGGGGGGGTCAGTCGAGTCAACTAAATCGTCTGATTCCGGAGGAAGTCATGGATATCGGAGACAAAATTCGGAGATGGAAGGCGAAATTCGCTGGTAATCCGAATGAAGACATAGAAGATTTTATTAGAGATGTTGAAGATGCGCTCAGACTGGCCCGTCCACGTCTGTTAGATGAAGAGTTATTAGATGGACTCTCGCAGCTACTATCCGGCGGAGTCTTGAAATGGGCTCGCATCGAACGGCCGAAATGGAGAACCTGGAAAGACTTCTGCAGAGAAGCCAGGCTTACATACGGCATGCCCGACATAGAGAGGTCGAAAGTATGGATAGAAGCATACCAGAAAACGCAAGGCCCTAACGAGACCGTAAGTGACTATTACTTTAACATGGTCACTCTCTTCGACCGCATGCGAGCTGACACGTCAATCGGACAGAAGCTCGACATCTTATATACTAATATGGCTCCGGCACTAAGACTGATCTTCGAAAAAAACGAGGTGAAGACCCTAGAAGAATTTCGGTATAAAGCCCTCACGGCCGAACAAAGAACAGCTATGGGCATCGGACGTGTGCAACCTCCAGCCCCAGACCAGGCGACACCCAATTGTAAGGGAAAAGCCAAAAAGGGTAAAGTAGAAGAGGTCTCTACTGACCCGTTAACACTTCGGACCTCAAATATTATTACAGCAGTACCGACTATTGCCGCGCAATGCGCAGCGACCAGTAGCAACGGTATACTGGCAGATCAGCGATGGTGGCTGCAAGTCTATGTTGGAGAGTTCCGGATCAGGGCCCTTTACGATCCTGGAGCAACCCAGACTTGCATCGGCACGATGTCTGTACAGTTGGCCGACGCCTGCAACGCTACTGTACAACCATGTGATGGAATTGTCGCCTGTATGGCGGACGGCAGCACCTCCATGGTTTCTGGAACTGTTGAACTTCCTTTCACGATTGGCGGACAGACTCATACGCTAACTACCTTGGTCGTTCCCGATCTTTGTGAAGGATATAATCTCGGCGCAGATTTTGTGTTACAATTTGACGCGAGATTAAACCCGCGCAACCGTACATTAACAGTCGAAAATTCGACTGAAGTCCTTCGCACGGACGGAGCTGATGTGAGTGAGACTGGTCAACCGAGCCTAGCATCGATTGGTTTGCTAGAATTGACCGATGCACAACAAGCTGCATCGGAAGAGTTGCTCGACCGTCCGTTACCAAAGTACACGGGACCACTTGGCTTCACCAACCTAGTAGAATTTGAATTGGAGGTTCAGCCATGCCGTCCGATTAATCAAGAATACTACAAGGTATTTCCTAAGCTCGATAAGACGATGCATACGCAAGTCACGGCTAAGCTAGCAGCCGACCTTCTTGAGCCGACGGATAGTGACTGGTCTACACCAGCCCAAATGGTTAGGAAGGGAAAGGGCGACGTACGTCGCATGTGCATTGGCTTCAGGAAGCTGAGCAAGTTATCCAAGGTCAACACCTATCCTCTTCCGTATATTGACAATATTTTGAAATATTTGGATGGTAAAGTACTGGGTCCACCAGATGTAGAAAATCTCAAGCCTTTCTAAGAGAGAACGGCCGTCGATTCGCCTGCGGATCAAGAAGACGAACGAACCGCATCTGGGGAGGAAGAAGACGCCAAAGAAGATCTACGATCGGAAGACAAAGAAGAAGCGCCAATGAACACTAGTAATCCGCGTGACTGCGATAGTCTGCTGACAAACATAATACCGACGCAAACCGCGAGCGTAGGCGAAAGTAGAACCAAGCGAGGTCGACCGAAAGGTGTGAAAAACAAAACTCGTACGGAAACCGTAACCCTTTCCCCGCGGAGAACGCGAGCACAAAAGGCGGCAGCGTAGGGTATTGGCAGATAGGCATGTCATTCTTTACTTCCTACCTTCTTGATATGTTCTTTTCCTATTCCCCCATTCTAGCCCATTGTATTCTTTTTGTCTCCCTCCTGATTCTCTACCTCGTCATAAGTCTGCCAAAATATTTTTTTCTCCCCTTTTCTACCTGTGTAAATAAAGGCACTGACGCCAGATGATGTTTGTTCTTTTATGTTCCTCGACCGAAATGGCCTCCGGCCGAAAACATGTAAAGAGAGAGAGAGATGGAGTAACCCCCTTTTTGTTTTATTAACTTCTTTATTAATATTATTATTATTATTGAATTTTTTTGTTCTCTTCCTGCAAATTATTTAAATTGTTTCTTTAATTTGTAGCCGTACAGTTTGGTATTGGTAGTAGTACTCCCTTATCGCCCGGATATGCGTAGTGAGCGCGAGCTGGTACGCCGGGACGGGTACTCAGCGTCTGGAGGGGGGCGTTATAACGGTCGCATATATAATACGCACGTTATCGCCTCTCCGGGCGTATGCCGTATTACTTGTACTAATACATTTCTTGTTCTAGCGACCACCAGCGGACACTACTCTTCGAGAGAGACAGAGAGAGCGAGAGAGTGCCTATATTAGGCCGATATTTAGAGAGAGAGAGCACGCATATCCCCGCCCGCGACGTTGCCGGTCCATCGATTACGCGTTGCCAAAATATGACAACGCCGTGTCAAGGACCGAAGCGTCCTCCGGTATCGCGCGCGTGCAATTATTTAGTATTGCGGTAGCATCCGAACGATCCTCACCGATCCTTCGCGCCGGTTCTTTACCACACACTTTCGTGTCCCTTTCGGGCACCCGCTTACGACCTATCTCGTCCTATTCGACCGCCCGGAGTTCGTCCCCCTGCGTGAGACTTCACTTCGAGTCGGCCAGGACGACTGCAGCGTCCGAAAGCTACGAGACTGCGACCACCTCCCGGCACCGACGTGCGACCTTGTAAGTACGAGCTCTCTATCACTCTCGGTATTGATTGAGCGGTCGATTGAGCCCCATCTCTCTCTCTTTCGCGTAGTGTGCGGTGTCGCACGACCGTTCGTAAGATCGAGCTCTGTGTACTCTTTTAATACAATATATTTTTACTAGTTCTCTTTTAATCCACGGATATCTCATTATTTCGATACCTCGTCCCCTGTCGCCTTCGCGACCTCGTACACTCGTACGAGCCACACGAGTCGGCCGAGCCATGCTTCGCACGCCCGACGACAACGAGACACTTATTAATAAACGTGGATTCATTCCACAGTTGTACACGACCGATTATTTTGGAGAACGATAATCGTGCCGTTAATAAGTGCGGCAATTGGACACTCGCATTCGCGAATTAATGGCACTATTTTATTCACAATTAATTTCGTACACGTCTTTTCTCTCGCGCGGCAGCGGCTCGGCAGTTACAAGTTCTCGCGGGACAAAACTCACACACACTCTTATTCTCTCCTTTACTCCTTCACTTTCTTCCCCTCGTACGGCCGCTGTCTCGTGCTCTGTAACGTCGAACGCGAAAACTAGTGCGAGACGCGGTTGTGCGCGGGTGGTGAGGTGGTTGGTGTAGAGGTGCCGGTGGTTGCTCCTTGCTCACGAACTCGCTCAGAACTCTGGAAACTACTGATGCTTTGGATTGCTCGATGCTGCTGTGAGGCGTGCTTCGTCGCTCTATCTCTCGCTCTCACACATACGCACACACGTCTGCTACGGCGGTCACGTGATCGGTCGCGTGATTTTTCCAGTCGCGGCAATTACGAATTTCTCCTGTACAATTTCATCTTTCTTGTTCCCTCGCTTCGGCGCATACATTTTCGTTTTATACATTTGCCGCTGTGGACGACGCTTGCGCCTCCACTTTGACCCAATAGTTCTCTCCGCGCTCATACAGTGGGGCTCGCAGTCCTCCACTCGGCAATCCGTAGTCTCTCTACCTCTCTCTCATACTCTCTCGGCTTCGCACGCACACACGCGCGCTCGCCCGCTCATGCATACGCGGCTCTGCCGCTCGCCGCGCCGCTCGCTGCGCCGCTCGTTGTGCGCCATACGCTCGCTGCGCTAGCCGTCGCCTCGTGCTCCTCGGTGGTGTCATGGCGGCGGCTGTGGCCCGTCGGCGCGCCTGCTAGCTCCGCGCGCCGCGCGAGGCCGCGTGTAGTAGTCGGTGGCGCTCCCACTCCTCGCGCGCTTTCTCGCAGCACGGCGGCCGTGACGTCACAGTGGCGACTCGGCATCGTGCTGCGGACTCTCGCGCGCTCCCCCCCCCCCTCTCTCTCTCCTGCGGCGCGGCCCAGTACCGGCGCCTGGCTGTGGCTCAGCTGTTCTCTCCTGTAAACACCCGTTGCAATTAGAGCATGTTCCTCTGCTCGGTTCCGGGTGTCTGCAGGAGAGTCACCCAGCTTTTACGACGGATTCTCCGTCGCAATATATATATCCAAAAATATATGGATATTGTTATATAGAGTGACAAAATATATCATGATTTTTTCCGTCAAGTACGTTCGAGTTACAGAGGGTCAAAGTTCATGAAATTTGTCTTTTTTCCATTTTTTGCGAATTTTCATTAATTCATAGCTTTTCAGAGATGCATTTTTCAACATTTTATAAAACAAAATACTTTTATAATCATATATACATGCTCTCATTTTCTTACAATCAATTTAAACTATAAAATCAGTGAAACTGGGATTTTGATCCACAGTTGGATAACCAAAAAATTCATGAAAGAACCTTTTTATAGTTCAAAATTACCTGCAAACTTTCAGAGTGGGTTTGAAAAATGAAGACTATTTAAAAAATAGTATTCTATGCACTTTTGTTGAAAAATGCATCTCTGAAAAGCTTATTGTGGATAGGTAAAAATTAATTTTTTTCGATTTCACATGTATATATTGTGACGAGGTTCCTTGCTGGCCTTAATAGTCGCTCCAAGCTTCGCGACCAGCCACGCAAAACGGGTTTTGTGCACAAAAAAATCTTACCCGGCCTCCTGGCTTTGCTCGGCTGCTCAGGTTCTCCTCGGCGAACTAGGGGGATCCGGGGGTGCTAGGTGTTGGGTGCAGAACACGCGGAGAGGGATGCGTAAATGAACCTCTCGCGTTACTATAGGGGCGAGCAAGCAGAGCGCACTTGCTCGTAAGTTTATTCTGCAAATGATGTTACATGAGCGCACGCTCGCGCTGTGTTTTCGCGCTTCTTCGAATTGGCTCGACGAGGCGAGGATTGAGCTCGGCAAGCTATGAGGCTCGACTGAGCTCGTGCGTACCTGGGCTAATCCTGTTCTACGGTCGCGCTATGGGTAGTACGGACCCGGGGTATCGCCGCGAGAGAGAGAGAGAGAAAGAGAGAGAAAGAGAGAGAGAGAGAGAGAGAGAGGCGCGCAGCCGACACTTACAGGTGCTACCGGCGAACGCTGGACTCCTAGTCGGTGGCCTCTGAGTCGTACGTTTTGTTCTCGACGGTCAGGGACTCGGTGCTTAGGCGCCGGAAGCCAGGCTGGACAGCTTGTCGGGCAGCGTAGCTTGATCCTTCGTCCTCGGAGAAGTTGGTCTTGGGACGATCCTGGAAGGCAAGGCTGGCGGCGGCAAGATGTTGAGCCCTGTAGCAGCGTTGGACCTCCCAACCGTTGGTAGCGTCGGTTGCAGTCGCGTTGCAGTCGCGTCTAGGTGCGTGTGCTCTGGTCAAGGCCGGGATTGGAATCTTTCGAGTGCTATCGTGCTCGCATAGTTTTCGGCATGCGTAGAGTCTGAAAGCTCCCCACTCCTCTTCTTTGCGCGACGGCGTCTTCATTAGCGCTGTCGCGTCTCTTTGTTTCTCTCTCTTTCCTTCGCGCTCTATATGCGCGATGATGTAGGTATCAATGCCTACCCTCTCTCCTAATACTTTTCCCTTCCCCTTGAGCGGTTTCGCGTGCGGCTGCTGCCGCCTCGATTCTCGCCTTGCCGTGCGTATACAAGTATGCTTGTATATGCGACTATAGAGCGCCTTGTCGCAATATATACACACACGAATCACTTATATATATATATATACGCACACACACACACACACACCCACACACGCGCGCGCGCGCGCGCGTGTGTGTATAATAAATGTTAAACAAAATGTAAATATCAATAATTTAAATAAAAATATATTATTTTTCATAATTATAAACATAACCCTACAACCTATAACCCTATAACCCTATAACATATATGTATAAAATACATATATAAAATTATACACACACATATATATATATATATATATGTGTGTGTGTGTGTGTGTGTGTGTGCAATAAATGTTAAACAAAATGTGAGTATCAATAATTTAAATAAAAATATATTATTTTTCAAAATTATAAAATTTATTTTAACCGAGTTTGATAGCATATGAAAATAAAAAAAAAATTATTATACAATAGGTTTACTTTAATAAATTAATTTGAAATAAAAAGCAACATAGTTGATCTTCTTTTTCTGTGTTCCATAGTTTCCATTTCACATCAAATGGTCTCTGAAATATGTAAAGTTATTCAAGCATTTATTTTCAAAAAATATTTAGCAATCAATTTAAAAAACATTTAACTTATTAAATAGTATTTTTATTAGTAGCATAATTCTTGTATATATTTAAATAAATTTATAAATAATACTTACGGTTGGGAATTTCTTTGAGATAGGCAGGTCAATATTATAAGTATATTTTTTGTCTTTTGTTAAAGGACAAGTTGTTCCATCCTTACAAGCATCAGATTCCATACCCATTAACGGTAAATCAACAAGTTGATTAGGCCAGTAAGCTCGCGACTCCATTTTTGAAGCATCAAATTCTTGAACAACAAAAATAGCGTAAAAACATTATTTGAAATTTAAAATAAAAAGACCAACGTGTATTATGATGTATTAATTAAAAAGTAGTTTATGGAAATGGTGAATAGTGCATTTTTATTCACGTTTTAATTATAATAATCTGTTTATTCGAAAAATAGTGAGACTAAAGTGAATTTTCCCCTCCTCAGCGGTAAAAATGTATTATGATTTTTTAAATGTGTTAAGAAAGAAAATACAAAGATTAGAATTTTCAAATTTGGTGCCATTGAAGCGGATATCAATGGTTCTAAACGCATGCGCACAATGTAAGTCAGTCATACAATATTTATCTTTGCTTTGCAACATCGGGTCACGACATTTTTTATAAGGAGATTGTATATAGCTGTAAACGCACGCACACAATATAAGCCAATCATATGAGGTTTATCTTAGGTTTGCAACATCGGATCATGACTTGTTTTAGGATGATATTTGATGTTACATTTACCTTTTCATCTTTTGTTATGTATACACTGTTTCTATAATGATAAATGTTAATTTTTAAGTTTTGCTTCTAATTTGTGAATCTAATTACAATTTCACGACACTGTTTATTGACTTATCTAAAATGCTCTGTATATCAATTTTCGATTTCTTAAAGGTATACGATTATCATGTATTGAATTATTTCGTATACATATGATATGATTTTTTACGATATCTATTCTGTAAGTCAAACCAATTTTGGCATATATCTAACTTTATAATTTTCTGAAAATTAAAAACAATTCAACTCAACTTATTTTTTGTTATTTTCCATCTACATCGTTATATAATTTTATGTAAAGAATATGTAAAGAATATTAAATCTCTCAATTAAGATTTGGCAGTGTTGGATTTAAACAACTATCCTGGCCCGATATATAAAGGGGAGATACTGAAGCTCTCACTTTTTATCTTACCGATGTCAGTTCTCGAAAAGCATTGAAGGATAATTGCTTCCATAACAGTATAACGATCTTTTCGTATTTTACATTCGATCTCGCTGAGGAAGAATGATCCTCATTATTTCTCGAGTGTGATTATTTTAAAATATTTTCTACCATTGTTGGTCTAAATTTTTTCGTGTGAAATATATACAGGCTTCATTAAAAAAATCAGGATTGAATAATTTGAAATTTCAATAGGATTTTAGATCCTTGTTTGAAAGACAATTCAGAAAAATGTTCACACAAATATTATTTTAAATTTTACTTTCTAAAAATGGAAATAATTCCTCTGATTGTATCGATATTTCTAAAAGAACCAGTTAAAATTCCTATTAGCATTGAACATTAATAATTTTTACCTACGGTCTTTTTTAGATAAGCTAGATGAATATTACTTTACATATGATATTATATTTTGCAGAATTTGATGTCAAATCTGTATAAAACTCAATTGAAACTTCAATAACAAAGATGTACACTCATAATTACTTACGTGGAGTAAAGTCGAAGCTGATTTTAGCATCTTCTCCTTTCTTTAAATTGCAGGCTTTCCCTTGAGCTGCTTCTTTACAAGGCTGGACCCGAACTTCATGAATTGTACAAACCCGAGCCGTATCAGCTATAAAAGTAATGTATTTCTTGGTATAGAAACATTTTTATATCAGCCTATTTATTTAATTTTTGGAGCCTTTGTAAGTTCTTAATCGCGAATCCTTATTTGTTAAAGAACATTATATTATCTGTAATTTAGTAACTCACGCAAGTGATAAATTAAAATTAATTTATTTGCATATTTAATTGGTAAATGGCTGATTGTTTCAAAAATTATATTTTTTGAAATATTTTTTCTCTCGCATTAAAAAGTACAATTTAAATGTTCTAGTAAGACAAATCAATGAAGAATTATAAATAAAAAGCATTAAGGAAAAAGATTACCAAATCATCGAAATATACCTATTAGGGTATTTCAAGCTAATAGAATGAAATTGAAAATAAAAAGTCAAGATTATGCGTATTAAATGTTGCATCACGAATAAAACTTAATTTTTACTTAACTTGAAAAAATAAAAATTTTAACAGATAAGTAAAAGTTGAAATACTATTATTTACTAAAATTATGTTTTAGAGTGAGCTATTCGATGGTTCAATTACATATTTTAGAAATTTAATGATTCTTTTTAATCTTTCTAAATATTTACTTAGTTATTAAAATACCACTAAATTTTACTAAATTTTGTAGTAAAATAAGAACAAATATGACCGACATCTTTTCTTATACTTTAATGATAAATTGCTATATAGTTTGATAAGGTGAATATAAATTTCTGGTAGCAATATATGTAAAAAATTATATTGATTGATTAAAGTGTACGACAAAAGAATTAAAATTATTAAAACTATTGCTATTTTTATATTTGGCTAACCAACATTTCATAACAAATTTAAACATTACTTACAATCACTAGGGCAATATTTCCATGGAATAACTTCTGAATTTACCGCTACTAGAACGGTAAAAAAAAGTACGGAGAATATTTTCAACAAAGTCGTCATATTTGGTACGTATAACTGAGTCGAATGATAGGCAGCTCGAAGAGAGAATCAAGAGAAACCAGATAACTAGAGCGTCAAGATGGGGGGAAGAGGGCATAGGTTAATTTGAGAGCTATCTATCTAAGAGAATTTACCGCTCTAACTGACTATGTGGTGTATTTCATCGAATTATCTAATGATGCTACAAGACGAACCTATATTTTTTTTATAAACGATAAATTGTATGTCCAATTATTCTTCATTAATACTTGTTTAGTTTTTTTTCTTAGCATGAAAAAATTATTCTGCTACGTAATTATTTTTGTAGTTCAATATATATTTATTTTAAATAATTGATAATATTTTCATATTTTTTATCTGGATGTTGAGTTGAATGATTATATTGTACAATAAATATTAATATGTATAAATAAGAAAATTATATATCAGCATTTGAAATATATTGTTGTTCATTTTGTACGTAAAAAAATAACAAATATATTTGAAAAATGATGTACACATTTTTGTAATGAATCTATTAATTTTACAAAAATCAACCAATTAACTAATGTAAGCGAACAATAATAAAAAATGAATAAAGAACAAACAAACATTTACACACACATACACACACGCACATGCACACACACACATGCACGCATGCACATACACACTCATTCATTCATTAACTCACTCGCTCACTCACTCAGTCACTCGCTTATTTACTCTACACCCACACACACACACACACACACAACACGCGCGCGCCCTCTATTTATATCTCTATTTACATTTTATGACTAACTTTATCTGTATATAAATTTAAAAACCGATTGGCTTACATAACTTTTAAGCATACCAGTGGAAGCGTTGTCTCAAGACGAATCCATATATATTTATATAAAATATATAGAGAAAGAGGAATTTGTTTTCACCATAATTTTTAGCGAATCTAAATTATTAATATAGTATATATATATATATATATGTGTGTGTGTGTGTGTGTGTGTGTGTGTGCGTGCGCGCGTGTGTGTGTGTATATCTTACGGATTTCCCGTAAGATGTCATTTCACATTACACTTGTCATGATTTTAATATTGTCATTGCTATGGGTATTTAATTAAAAAGATATATACATACATACATACACACACACACACACACATATATATATATATATATATATATAAAAGATGTGTATATATATACATACACACACGATAGGATTATCCTATACCTTACATAATTTGATCATAATATGTTTTACTTTCTTATTCTTATAATTTCAAAAAAAATTGAAGATAAATACTCCGTAAATGAGAATAAGAAAATTACTCCGTAGAAAAAATCGTGACTCCCAGAATAACCCCATTAAACGCTATAAATACCATATGCGACGAGATATCTCATACCACCAGATTACATAAAAAATAATAATAAACAACATTTTTTTTAACTATCATTGTGGTCCCATTATCTTTTTAATTATAAATACCCATAGCAATGACAGTATTAAAATCATGACAAGTGTAATGTGAAATGATATCTTACGGGAGACCCCTGGACTATCCGAAACTCTACCACATTCACGAAACAACAAAAATTTTTCCAGAAATGATAATTTTGTCAAAAATATCTCGCAGCATTCCGATAGCCTGGACCTCATCTCGCGATGACATGTCGCGAGAGACCCCTGAATCATCCCTTTACTCTACCTTACTTTCACAAATTTATTTTTTAAGTCAATTTTATAAAACCAATCAAAATAAAGAACCCCATAAGGGATTTTTAAGGTAAGAGTCCATGGACACAAAATATCCACAAATTTAAGAAATGCAAAAGTGTATTCGGTACGATAATATCGAGAAGAAAAACATTTTTTAAACCCTTGTTTTTTGTTAAATAAACAAGTATAATTTTTTAAAAACGCATTTTTTGAATTCTAACAGCACTAATCGAAAGTTCAGATAATTCTACATCAATAATGACTTATCTCAATTTTTTTACAAAAGTTTTCATATAAAATAATGCCGTTGAAAAATGTATGAAAAAAGTGTCCCGTTCATCCTTAAAAAGCTTCAAAGTACGCGAGCGAAGCAAGCGTTATCTTGCTAATAATTATTAAAATTATTTAAAATATTGCAAGTTTACGAAAACGATGAATTCAAAATACAAATACAAAAATTGAATTTGATGAAACATCTAAGGCCAAAATAACGTTTAAATTTAAGAGTTTTTTCTTCATATTTAAAGAATCTTAAATTTTTTAAAAAAAGAAAATTGGTCACCTGTAACTGAAAAAATAACTAAACCAAAAGCAGCGCTAAACATGTTCTAATTTTTGTCACGATTTGTTTATAATTTAATAGTACTCAAAAATTTTGCAGATTAAACGATTTTTATTTTAAAAATTTTGAATAATTATGCTTTTAAAATTTAAAGAACTTAATTGTTAAGTTATTTTAACTATTGTAGAAAAAAATTAATTAAATAATCGAAATAAATAATTTTATAGCACTGTGTGACCTAAGTTCGCACCTATGCCACGCTTATCAGTGACCTAAATAGTCCGTTATGGAACCATGCTATCCATCCTTGCTACGCTCGTGCACTTATGCCCGTCGTGCCGTAAAGGACTACTTAGGCCACTTGTATTGTAACGTATTATTAGAATTATTAAAAACTTTTATTGAAAGAAAAGTTTATCTTTATATATAAAAAAACTTATCTCAATGCAGGCATGTATTGATAACTACCTATACATGAAGAGATCACAAATCAATTGTCGACTCTGCTGCACATAAAAATTTTTTAAATATAATAAAATTTATAAAAAATGTAATATTGACATACTGGAATCAAATATGCAGACTTCAGACTTTAGAGATGAATTTATTAAAAGCCTTTTCCTCGGTTTGTTATGAAAAGCCCTACTTTCGCTAATTCGCTTGCACGCAGATCTTTTCTGCTATTATATTAGGTTATGCATGAGCAAAGATCGAATCATATGATGGAAATGTATGCATGAAGTCTGGTGACAGGTACCAAACTGAAAAATTTGTATTCATCCTTTTTTTTCGCTTTTCACATCAAAATATAATATTCTGATACTCAATTTTTCAATATAAAGTAAAATGCGAAACCAGAATTAGATTATATTTATAAACTTTAAACTATATAAAAATTTTACGTAGTTGAAAGCGAATGTTTATAGCTTCTGAACAGCCTCGCCTTGGATTCACTTCCAGTTTCACAACATCCGGTTATGACTTTTTAAAGTATGGAATGATGATGTTTAGGAAATCTATGTTTTAAACATAACAAAAACTATCCATTTTATTTAGCAAATTAAGATTACAAATGCACAATACATGTAATGATAATAGTTGTTAAATTTTGGTTTATTTAAATATTAAATAAAAATTATTTGTATGTAGTAATATATATGAATTTGTAAAAATGCTGATTTATAAAATAAAATTTTTAATGAATACTAAATCCTGACTGATTCATTTAAAAAAGTCCATTGCATATTTTGTTTATGGTAATATTTCAAAGTAATTTATTTTTTATTTAAAATTCGTAGGTACATATTCTTACTTACATTCAATGTTTATTTTATGTACATTAAGAATAAATACTAGTGTTAAAATATTTAAAACATTTTTTTAAACAAAAATCACTAAAATGTGTTGGTAAAAATAATCCAGTTGAAGCAAAAAGGATTCATTCTTATTAAAATGACACGCTTTTAGTTTTTGGCATTACCTCTCAGAATATCATTAAACCCCCTATATTTATATTATGGAAATAATTGCAATTCACTAGTTTTAGGATCTGCTATCTACTTTTAGTTTCTTTTAAAAATGTATTATTCATGATGGGGAGGGGGGTTAAAAGAGGAGGAAGAAAAAGTAAAAAGATGGATTGAAAAGAAGATGAAGGAGAAGAATGGGAAGCAAAATATCAGCAAAAAAGAAGAAAAAAGGGTAAGGGGTAACTTCAGTGGGGAGTAGTAAGCAAAAACGAAGCGGGGCTACGGAGATGAAGAGAGGAGCGGGAAAGAGAAAGAATTGTCAACACAAATCAAAATTCGAGTAAGAGAGGGGAGGGGAGCGAAGAGAAGAAACAAAAAATGTAAGAGGAGCGGAGAAATCGGGGCTGAAAGATACTTTAAAATGAAACACTGAGAGAAATAGGCATTACTTTTTCAAACCTTCAATACGAAAAGTTACAAGAAATTATAGTAAATCATGAACAGACTTCCCAAACACTAACTTTTACAATCCAATATAGTAATTTTTATTTTGGTTCAAATAATTTAAAAATTTATTTATCTTTTGTTTGTCTGTTTTTAACTTTGTAGAACATTATTGTTTTATGAGTATTATCATTATTTATTATTATTTATTGATTATTCATTGAATTAAATTGAAATATGCAAATTTTTCGTACTTACAGTTGTAAAAATTACTGCTTTTTTTCTCAGTGAAGGATTAACTCCTTATTAGAGGGAAGCGGGAGGGGGTCAGTTTGTAAGCAGTCTTTATAACTATATAATTTATTGGGAGTTTGAAATTGCAATACAGCCTCTGGTAAACCGATCAAAATAAAAATATTTTTCCAACCATATTAAATCACTTTGACTTGATGAAATACACTTCTCTGAATTTTTTCAGATTTTATGCATCGATTATCTCTGAGCTACAGGAGGTCAAAGTTGGTAAAATTAGGTTTTTTTTTGCACTTTTTGGTGATTTTCAAAAATGCATAGCTTCTCAGGGAAGCATTTTTCACTATAGACATGGATAGGAGTTTTTTTAAGAAAATTTTGTCTAGTTTTCCAAAAAAAAAACTTTAAAAGTCATATATATATGTTGAAACTATGTTATAATACATTTATCCCTTAATAATAGCAAAAGTGAAAGTTCGCTACGGACTACGACAACCAAAAAATTCCTAAAGATACCTTTTTTCAGTACAAACGTGCCTGCAATACTCCTAGAACAAGATGGAGCTACTCTGGTAAGCTAAAAACAAAAAAAATCACTTGTCAAAACTAAAAAATTGGATTTCCTATCTAAAATAAATATACTTACATACTAAAAAAAATTCTAAGAAAAAAGTATTCTTGAGATTTTTCTTAATTTCGCTTCATTTCCAAGCTAAATATCAATAAAGATGTCGGGGAAGTGTATTTTATCAAGTTGACTGATTTAATATAGATGGAAAAAAATTTTAATTTTGATCGGACGATTTCACAAAAAATCACCCATATAGATATATAAGCTATATTAAATAAGCAACAATGCATGATAAATACGCTTGCGTCGCGGTGGTATTTTTCTTTTCCAATCAAAATATAGTTTTAAATTATAATATATATGTAATTTATATTTTAGACAAGTTGCTTTAAATCGACCACATGGCTTGACCAAAATTGAGTAAAACCAACTGAGACATGATGATTCAAAATGTTTGTATGTTTATTTGTTTGTACTTTTATAATGTGAATCACGATTTTGAAAAATTCAAGTCATAAGCTTATCTTTTTTCGTATAAATGTATGCATCTCTTCGAGCCAACAAGGTTTTTAATTAAGCCAACGTTTCGACCGTGTGATGGTCCTCTTCAGGGCTATTCCAAAAAAATTTCTTTAATAATAAAGTAATACAATTTAAACAATTTAAAAAATTCAACAAAATTACAAAATACCTCAAATACATAAAACTCAATGTTTACAATTAATTAAAAACCTTGTTGGCTCGAAGAGATGCATACATTCATTTATACCTAATTACCACCAGTCGAGCGATAGAAGCATCTTTAACAAGTTATCTTTTCACATTACTACTCTGCAAATCTTTATTTTAAGTATTTATCTGTCTGTAGATACTTGGAAGTCGCTGTTAAATTTGAAAAATTAAAAATGACAGATGAAACAGGGCGTTCAAAATGAAGGATTTTTTGCTAAATTCAAAGACACTACAGTTAAAAAAACTTTGAGTTTATTCGAAATCAGTTTTTTCTAGAACTGAATATTTTTCAAAATTAAATCATTTTTGTTCATTGCTTAGAAAGTGTAAGATTTTTTCTCGAAAACTATAACATTTTGTGAAATATTGTAAATAACAAAAAATGGTTAGAGTTATTATTGAAGTTAGTGTTAAAGTTACCAAAGACAATTACAATTACAATTTTTTAGTAAAATATATAATTTGTTAGTAAATTAAAGAATTTTTATTTAATATTAAATAATATTTAATAATAATTTTTATTTAAAGTATTTCTCAATGGATTCTAAGAACTTTTTATTATTATTTTTTTACAAAGCTCATAGTTTTTTTAGCTACGGTATATTTAAAATATAGCAAAATATTTCAGACGCCAGAAATCAACATTTTGAATTATTCAAATATGACACGGGCATGTAATTCAGAGACCACAAAATATTCGAGTATCCTTTGAGAGGCTTATTATAACTAAATTAAGTTTTACAAGATAATAGTGTGAAAACGTAAACTACTCGTATATGATGCTCATTCCAGCCAAGACATATAATCCGCCATCTTAAATTTTTCAAAATTGACACTCGTACTTCAAAAGCACGAATTTCTATGAAGATTTAGAGATATTATAAGTCTCATTGGTTACACTCAGTTGACCAAGCCAAGTGAATAGTTTAATATGAAACGTTTCATTGTATATTTATTTTAAATTTAAAAAATGTTATCACATGTTACGTCCTACCTACACTCTCACCACATAGGTGAGAATGTGATTTGATTTGATTCATATACATATTAATATCTTAATATCTTGCTTTTTTTCCCTTGATTTATGCGCTGATTTCCTTCTTGAATACAACTTATTTTTTTCTTCAGTTTAATTCCTTTTATAGTAGATCCGCTGTTTATTTATTTTTTGTTGATCTTCTCCTTTCATTGATAGTTTTCCTACCTTTGCTTCAAAAGGTTAATTATTGATATGTTTATTAATAACTTAACACTTTGATATAAACTTTTAAAGACTTGTAAATATTTGTTTAGTTTTAATCATCTACGCACATTACGAACATCGAGGTACGGAGTTCGGACTTGACACGAGACTAATTAAAATGAGGCCAATTCGACTCTTTTAAAGCCTGAATACGTTGACCAATTCTTAAAGTGTAACGCTTAATAATCAGTTTTAAAAGTATAGCGACTGCCGAATAAGTAACACCGCTGACTTGTGTTACAAAATTCGAAATTAACATTGTAATCCTCGTCATGTTTTGAATTTTGAAAAATAGTTTTAAAATTTGTAAATAATAGATTTAAAAATTAATAACGTCGTAGGACGTTACACACAAAACATTACTTAAAAATATTTTAATAAATAGTTTCCAATTAATCGTCAAAAAAATAGTTTAAAATATGCAAAGGACGTTCAATCGATTAAATAACATTTTGTAGAATGGGGTCTACCTTATCAGAATAGTCTCCACATAAAAAAGTCTTGATCGGATATTTTGAAGCATCTGAAGACTGTATGTGATTGGCTCATGTTGTGCGCATGCGTCGAGGCTCGTCGAAAGCCATAGACTTTTGCTTTGAATTACGTTAAATTTTTGTATGGCTCAAAGTTTATATCTATATAATCTAATTCTGATTTTGCATTTTGCTTTATATTGAAAAGTTAAGCGTAAGAATATTATCTTTGTTATAAATTTTATCACGAAGGAAGAACTTACTCAAACTCCTATAATACTTTAAATACCGAGAAACTATCCAGAAAGACACTTTTAATTTTTAATGTGATGATACTCACATCGTAATAGTACTAACAATTCCAATATGTGCTCATGTTTCGTAGCTATAAACTAAATAAATTAAAAAATTATGTTGAGTACGTTAATCAATTAAAAAATTGTGACTTTGATGCAGGAAAAGTCAAGCAATTACAAGATAAAGTTTGCACCCCTATCATTACTTAATGGAGTCTGAAACCTATAGTGACTGGTCAATAACGACAGGGCAGAAAAATACTTAGATCTCGAATAATATAAGGAATTACACAAAACCAAGAGATACTTCGTCTTGGCTTTATTTATCATTATGCAAACTTTGGAATCAAAATCTTCAGGCATTGGAGAGAAAACTGGTTGATAGGGTAACATTCCCACTAATATGAGATTCAAATAATTATTTTCATTATTTATGTCTGAATAATATTGATATTATTTTATTAATTAGTATCAGAAGTTTATTTTTACGAAAAAAAATATTCCTTTAAGAAAATAAAATACACCGACCACTTAAGCATTTTTGATAGTGAAAAAATTCAATTTTTCAGTTATGCTGAGTTCTTTTACCTATATTTTCCTAACAACGATTTTTGTAAATATAATTAAAAATAAATATATGTATTGGAATAGTATTTTTGAAATATTGTGCCACAAAAATTAGTCCTTCCAAACAATTGTTTATCTACAATTTTACCGGCAGTATATACTGTACAGTGACTAAATATGCTATGTTATAATAAAAAAATGTAGTATGTAAAATTTTAATATGGAATTATAAATCTCATAATAAAAATAACATTGTCTCGTTTACCTTAAAAAAAAAAGTTATCACTTAATTTCAATTTTGTTACACTAACTAACTATTATTTAATATAATAAACATTATTTTTATAATCAAATAAATAATATTGAAAAAATGTTTTGATAAGTTACTTTTATTTTGCAAGAAAATACACAATTTTTTAATGGATTCATAAATATCACTATCGAAATTATAACTATTACAGTATTGCATATAATAGAAAAGCATTTGATGTAAATGGTTTGTGTCGATAATGTAGAAATATATATACAATGCATGTTAAAAAACGTAGTGTAATACATCTTTATGGTTTTATTATTTTACAAATAATATTTTAATGAAAATTTTACATTAAAATATTTAGATATATATTTTTATAATCTATGACAAAAATTAGCGAATTTGAAAAATCAATTTAATTCTGGACATAAATATCTCTTAATAATATCAATTTATATATAGATCACCATAAACTTAGTCTTTCTTACATAATAATTTACTTTTTGTCTTTATCATTGTAAATATAACTTAACATTAATCTTTTTATCTTGTCGAAAGAAGGGATGTACCATATAGTATTCTTGCATGCACATGTACATATACTATGCACAACTATCCAAATATAGCTGTCTATTGTACCCTAATTGTATCAATAAAAATTTTCTTTTATGAGACATGAGTTCTTAGCCTGTACAAAACGAATATTCAATCAATATTACTTTTTTTAATATTTCAATTTTTTGTACTGGCAGTATGAATACAATTTTTATATTAGTGGTAAGAATTTTTATAAATTATGTAATTCATAACTGTGCATTCTGTTGTAAGCTCTACGATTTATTACTAAAGTTGTATCAATTAAAGTGATAGAAAATATCACGTACAATAATACTCAAGATTAGTACGCATGCGTTACCGACAAAATCATCCCGTCTAACATACAGCGCTGCCATCAGCATAGTCCTGGTTTAGCACACCTTTAGATGTAATATGCTACGATGTATATCAAATAAATTGATGTGTTGTGATCACTTAGTGAAACAATAAGAATGAAAGACAAACTATAAAGACAATCATAAAAATAGTTGTGTCGAAAGGCAGCACTGTTTCGTCTTTTGTGTGCTGTTGTAATGTGCCATTTTACATAACAATTTGGATTATCCTGCATTTCTACGTTTTTTTACACAACATTAAAAGTATGGAGAGACCAAAAACTGCTTAAACCAATGCAAGAACGAGAGAATCAAAATTAAAATACATAAAGAGAGCTGTAGTATTCATAAGTGCCAACATCAAACTATAAGTCAATAAAATGAGTCAAACACGTATATTGATTTTAAAGCTAAAAATGTATAAATTTAAGTAGTAATATGTTTTATTTATTCTTATATGCAAGCCTTCATGTACTTAAAATAATAATTAATTATGAGGACTTCAACAAGTTCTATGTTTTGGCATCCACATTAACATATTCGATCGATATTAGTTTATAACATTGAAAATAATAAAGCTATGCATAATGATTCGAGATACAGATATCCTGCATCACTTGGTAAAAAAGTGTAATTCATACATTAAAGAAAAAGAGCAAAAGAGTGAGTGAGAAAGGAAAATAAAGAGAAAGAATAAAACACGTGAGATCGTATCTAAATACAGCTGTATAGATGGGCTGCAAACTGGGCAAGTTGGCTTCATCGACAACATCACAGATTCAAAATGCAAGTAAAGGCCGCGAGAGTCCGCCGCCACCGCCAGCTACGGATCCAAGATTGCCACTTACTGCCAGGCAGAAATATCTACTCACAGCTAGTTGGAAAGCTATTGCTAAGGCAATGGAACCGACTGGTATCTACATGTTTGTTAAGTAAGTTTAAAGCTGCGTATGCCCACTGCTTGTTTTTCTTTTAAAGATAGAGTACATTGGAAATGGAAGGTTCAATTCATTGTTATTAGCAATCCAAAGATGATCTCTTGAACTATACAGTGTAAAATATTTCTAAAATATTAAAAGAAAATATTTAAATCTTTTTTAAAAATTCTTTAAAAACATATATTTGGAACATTTTTATTTACTTTTTTCGTTAAGTTAATAGCAGCACAATAATTAATAATATTTATGAATTATTTTTTGGAAATGTTTTTAGACTATTTCCGAAATATTTATTAAAAAAAATTCAAGAATATTCGATTAATTATTCAAAAATTTGTCTCTTTAACGTACTCCTAATCACCTTTTTGTTAACAGAATTTACGCGTTAACTACAATTTTCAATAAATAAAGTAACCCGTTGAAATAAAAACCAAAAACAAGATAAAGTATACAATTATATCTTTCGCTAAATTATAGTTATTATTAAATTTTGTATTATAATTCGCATTATTTTTCATGAAATTGAAGAATATTCATGAAATATTTTGTAAATATTCAAAGAAATATTTGAATAATATTCAAAAAATTCAACAATAATAAATAATTTTGAAATAAACAATTAGATCGAAAAACAAAAAAACAGGGGTATTTTTATTTTTTCTAATGCAACGATCTGCGGTGTTATTGTTGCTCCCTCTATGCTGTGGGATAGCCATGGGATAGCCATGGGATTTAATGGATTAAAATACTTCGTGTACATTCCAAGAAATTACTCCCTAGTATATTCATCACATAATTATGTGAATAATTATGAAACATTAAATATTAAATAAATACATATTAAACAATTATAATATATTATTTTGCACATTTTTCTAAATACCAAAATTTTAAGTTGATCTGACAATATGGCTTGGAATTAGAGCTGTAACTATTTCTGAAAATGCTATAAAATAAAAATAATATTTAATCAATATAAAAATACTTCATACTTATAGTTATACATTTAGTTACAGTTCTACATAGAGTTTAGTTATAATTCTATGGCCAACAGGAAATAACTCGGGTTTAGAAATTAAAGTTATTTTTAATTTTGAGAATACACATTTTTCCTGATCAAAATGTTGCATGGATGCAAAAATTAGAGTAATATCGTCGTCATAAAATTTGTTTATGTACCTACAGCTAATAGATATCCTTGTTGTCTAAATTTTAAAAAACTATGAAAAAACCTGTAAATGGTTACAATTTTTTAAAGTGACCATTACAGACTAAGTCAAATAAATTAGTATGTGCCTATTATATATACATACATAGTAAAATTACTATAATATTAAACAAAAAACTGTTACGTAATGTAATCCCTAGTAACGTTACCTTAATTATGATGCAAGAGTATCTTAATAAGACAAAATAGGTTTTATTGTCTGTATTTTACCATCAATCGGTAACCGTTACCATTTTTTCTCTCTCCATATAGTTTATTTAAGAGTATCTTAATAAGACAAAATAGGTTTTATTGTCTGTATTTTACCATCAATCGGTAACCGTTACCATTTTTTCTCTCTCCATATAGTTTATGAATAGGCCAAAGAACACTGAAATTTTTACATGTGAAAAATTTCGAGAATATACAGAATGGTTGTAACATTTTGGGAAATTGTTTTTGTGATAATATTTTATTAGAGTAAGCGAAAAAAATAAGGATTTTTTGAAAGTGAGAAACTAGTATAGCCCCTTACTTTTCATAAATATTTATCATAAATATTTAATAAAAAGGTAAAATAAATAAAATTTTTCCAATTACATATTAATAAATATTTGAGAAATATTTTAGTTGAATAAGCTTTTTGAACTCCTAAGAAATATTAGTGAGTACGAAATATGGGTACCAAATTTCAAAAATTCAAGCAATCAAAGTTGAAACAATTTCTAAAAATCAATGAATCTACGCTAGTAAAATATTAATGTTTTAAAATAAGTACACTCTTTTAATAATAAGTATTGACTAAACTTTTTTATTAAATAAATGTGTCTTTTGAACACTAGCATTTCTGGATGCTTCTTTATACCTTTTTTGTAACAAATATTATAAACACGAAAAATTAATTCTTCGAATGTAAAATATCTGCTATTCACTAACAAACGTTCACTAACAAACAATTTGATAAATATTTATAAATATTCTTATATATTTTTACATTAACATATTCTTTCGGAATTACAGATTATTTGAAGAAAATGCAGAGCTTTTGAATATGTTTACCAAATTTAAAAATCTAAAGACACAGGAAGAACAATCAAATAGTGCCGAATTGGCTGAACACGCAGAAAAAGTAATGAATACACTAGATGAAGGAATTCAAGGGCTAGATAACATGGATACTTTTCTTACTTTCATACATCAAATTGGTGCAACACATACGAAAATTCCAGGATTTGATCGCGAATATTTTTGGGTAAGTCTAATATAAATACTCGTTGCATTAGTAGTGTCAAGAGCACGAGTAAAATACAAGGCTTACTTTTCTGCAAATGTCTTTTTTATGACGGTAATCGCAAAAATTTTTATATAAAATTTAGTTTTGTTTTACATAAATAAGTGTTGATGAAGAAGTAATTTGTTTACTTTATAGTATCACCTCTAATTTAAGCTCACGAAGTACATATTTGTATTTTCGGTGACATATCTACTTAGCGCAGTTTATTATTTATTGATGAAACTGACTCATTTGTTTTGGAAAATATTGTAAATATTAGTCGTTTCAAGATGAATGTAAGGATTTGAAAACAATAATTAGAAAATTTTTCAGTAAAAAAATGCGATAAGATTAAAAAATTTATCTCTTCAGTAAACTAAAATATATTTTTTTGGTTGTAAAAGTTTTTAATAATTTAATTGCAAATTCCTGTATTCATTTGGAAATGATAGATATTTAAAATATTTTTGTATGGCCAGAATAAAAACCTATGAATCTCCAAAATAGTATATTATATGCATCGGGTACTGAAAGGGTTGATTGACAAAACAAGAGATTCCGCTGTTACGAGTTTTGTAAATAAACCCTTTACGTACCAATTTCATACAATATTTTGTACCACGAGTATCTGAAAATAATTAACGAAGTTGCAATTTTTAGGTTAAAATGGCATAAATACACTTAATAGGCTTATGTTAGAGATAATATTATTTAGTTTAAATTAACAAATTACTAAGTTACCAGAACTTGTTTTTGCAAAATAACTATAATTGTCTCATATTCAAAGATTTTTATAAATATTACTAATTACACTTGCAATTATTTATAAAATTCACTGTACAAGTTCACGTAGCGTCATTAGACCAAAATATATATTATTTTTTATATTTAAGTACTTAATTTGAATTTTTGTTTTTCAGAAAATTGAGTCTCCCTTTCTTGCAGCAATGCAGATGACCTTGCACGACCGCTATACGGAAAATGTAGAAAATATTTATAAACTAACAATAAAATTTATAATTCAGACTTTAATTGATGGCTATGATGAAGCTAAAGGCGAAAAGTCTTATTCAACAGGAAAATCTTAGTTTGAAGATATAAATATACACACACGCACACACACACACACACACACACACACACACATACACACACACACACATCATTTGTGTCAAAATACAAAATACTTTTAATGAAATGGCCCATTCAATTTATATTGAAAATTGTTTAATATCCGAGTAATATTCCAAAGAAAGTGCCGTGCACAATTTTAAGTATTAATCGTCATAATTCATATGTTCTGTTTTATTGGATCAATCAAGACAATCCTATAATTGTAAAATCATGAGCAAAGAGATAGGAAGTACTTTAAAAAATAGCTAAATAGCATTCCTTTATATGTGTGTGCGTGCGTGCGTGTGTGTATGAGGGTGTGCATATTAGCATACGCGCATGCGTCTGCGTGAGGCATGTGAACTAAAATCTGATCCGATTATTAAGGTACTGCCATGAACGATGAGCATACTTTTTTTCGAAAACTATTATTATACGTGATATTTTTACTTAATCGTAAGAGAATACATAGTTAGAAAAACGGAAGGTTATTTGTGCCCGTGATTGTATTGTAAATTTAAGCGGAATATCTTTCTAATACAAAATAGAATACTGGAAAATCCAAATACAAAAAGTTAAATTTTTGTCATTAGTTTAGAATAAATAATTATTGTTATAAAAATTAATGAAGATGTTTATTGATAAGATAATATTTTACACATCCATCATTCATAGCAAATGTCATATAAAATTAATTAATTTAATTTGTCTTACGAATTATGTTTTACAATGTATAGTGCAGTAAATTTAATGTAAACTGCGATTCCAGCTAATTTAATATAAGTACCAATAAGCTAGACGCAAATATCGGCAGGAAAGAACTTGCCTAGTTCATAGTATTTCGTGTAAAGTACCAGTCGAGTTGAAGGTAAGGCTGGTTTACTCGAGATGTGCGGGCTGCGCTAGAGGTTATTTCCTTAGAGCGTATACTAAGTTTTTAGACACTATAGTGCAGGCTTGTCAGGAAATATAGTACTTTCGGCGCAGTATGAGAAATAGTACATATTACGCACCTTGGGAGGAAAAAAAATTGGACAAGATATGAGCTGATCGAATTTACTCCGGCGGGGCTAATACTATTTTTCCTCGCACTAGCGCCGAAATCACGCATTTCTTTCCACAGACGCCCAGACGAAAAGGTAGTATTTTCGGCGTAGTGCGAGGAAAAATTGTTTTTTTATTTCACATTTACTTTTGTTTCATGGACATATATATTATATTATATATACGTTCAAGTCTGCGCAAAAATGTACGTATTATACTTTTATTTTCTGTACTAGTTAAAGTGAATGTAGTACATGTCAGCTAAGGCAAAACGTTTATTATGCACATAAGAATTGTATACTTAATAATCGTGCACAAACAGATGTTTTATGAGCACAAAATATACTTTTTCATGTGAAAGTTTATTGTACATTATAATTTATAAATATTTAAATTAAGTGCATGTTATAGGGGAGAGCGGAATAATCTCGGCAGGCAGGGTAATTTTGCTGCACAAATTAAGCATTTGATTACATAAGTATCTGAATAATCAATAACTATTACTTGCTTCATACACTGTTCTTTTTACTTAATAACAATTTATTGTGCAACTGGAGTGAAAATTAGATTTTTTCTAACGAAGATGACATTTAGTAGAAGGAAAAGTTCACCGACTGCTCGAAACATCATTTGAATCTACATCTAAAAACCTGCCTTCTCCTTTGCTGTATTTTTTAATTTTCGCAAGTATAATGTTTGTTAATGGAAAATGAATACATGTAAAAATTAATTGTTGGGAGTATCGTAGGTTCAATTTTCCTTTCTTTTAAGACATGTAAAAGAGCTAGAATTAAACTATTATTAATAGATTAATATAAAATTATGGCAATTTTAATTATAATTGCCAGCAGTGCCTCATATTCTCCTACTTAACCAGCTTTATCCCCAAATGACACTCGCGGTATGGAATTTTCGAAAAAAGTTATAAATTATAAGAAATATACGTGTTATTGAGATTGACTTTGCCGCAGTATCATCAAAATTACGTCTTAAGGTAGTTCTACACGGAGTGGGGGTAACCTTTTGGAAAATTTCCACTGCAGTTTATTGAAAAATATAATATAATCTAAAAGGAGCTTGTTACTAGGAACTAAGAACAATTTAATTGAAACTGGTTGAGTCATCGTGTGCCCTAATAATGCTCATCAAACAAAAAATTTACAAAAACACTAGAATCTTTTTTGTTTTTCCTCCGAATCAAACGAACTGCGTATTTTGTTCCTTGGATTTCAGGAATTTCAGAAATTTCAGGATAAGTTACCGTAGGAGTTTTGATGATAGTATTTATCGCCGAAGTACAGAATGCAATTGCTCTCGTAAAAATCATAAAGTGAAGCAAGAATTATATAGAATCACGTAAACGATTGCATTCTGTGCTTCGCCTATAAATGTTATCACCAAAACTTCTGCAGTAACTTATGCTGAAATTATCCAAGGAACAAAATAAGCTCTAGTTCGTTTAAATCAGATGAAAAACAAAAAAGATTCCAGTATTTTTGTCAATTTTTTGTTCGATGAGCATTATTAGAGTGAGAATATAAGAATTGTTCTTGGTTTCTAGTAACTAGCTCCTTTTAGATTGTATTATATTTTTCAATAAACTGCAGTGGAAATACACTTTCGAAAAAGATACGCCCACTCTGTGTAGAACTACCTTAATAACAAATTTTTTGTGAACTCATTCGTGAATATTTAATCGAAAAACCACACACTTTTTAGACATAATTTAAAAAAAAAACAATAAAATAATAAAATAATCATCATTTTTAAAAATTTTAATTTACAAAAATATGAAGTTCTTAAAATTAGCAAAAAAAAAAACAAAAAAATATCTGCATTTTTTCAAGCGATTGGAGCAACTGTTGAAATTTTCTAAAAATTGTTAATAATTTTTTGGAAAGTATGTGCTTTTTCAATTAAAATTTCATAAATGTTTTGACAAAAAATTCTGCAATTGCGTATCTTTTAAGTTTCGGCATATATTCCATCGGATAAAAGGCTTCCAGGTATGTTGCAAAGAAGGAGGTGCTTCAAATCTCGATTTCAAAATAAAAACTATGTTTTTCAATAAAATGGCAGCCTATGCGAACATTTTTTGGTTTTGTGTTCAAAAATTTTTTTTCTTGAAAACTATGGACTTTTAGAAAATTGTCATAAGAATAAAAATGTCTTCGAATTCATCAAAGAATGCTCTCAAATTTTTTTCAGTTTTTTAAAGAATGTTTCTCGAAATTTTGATTTTTTGAAAAGTCAAAAAATCAAAAATTATACCGATCAATTTAAAAAAATTTCAAAGAACTCTTTGATAGATTCTAAGACGTATTTCTGCTTATAAAATTTTTTATATATTTCATAGTTTTAGAGAAAAAACTCGAGAATTAATTCACCAAAAAAGAATCCATTTTTTCCTCTAAAACTATGCACTTTTATGAAAATTTCATAAGAACAAAAATGTTTTAGAAATTATTAAAAAATGTTATAAAATTTTTTCATATTTTTGATGGTCATTTTTCAAAATTTTGATTGTTAACTTTTCGAAAAATAAAAAATTAAACCAGATCAAACTGAAAAAATTTGAGAGCATTCTAATGATATTTTTGTTTTTACGAAATATTTCAATAAGTTTTCGAGAAAACTAAATTATTCATTAAAATTAATTTTTTTATATGAGCGCGTAGGTTTTTTTTCTAGAAATTATAATTATAAATAAAAATTTTATATTACTCAATAATTCAACTTCGAAAAAAAATTTATATATTCTCAAATTCCTTAAAATATTAAAGGAGGCAAGCTTTTTTCAGTGCATAGAAATTCTTAAAACTTTTTCCAAATTGAAACAATTTTTTAAGATTGAAGTATATACTTCAAATTCTTTAAAATATTTTTGTGTAGGGTTTTCTTTTCTCCCATAGATCCATCTTTCAACTATCCTATCTTTAACAGACGGCTATTGATTATCATGGCGGTATGTTTCCAATCGAAGTTTTCATTACGTGGTTCTTGGTGTCATTTTATTGCAAGAGAAATGGAACAGAAGAGACCCATTTTAAATTATGCAGAACTAATCACAATCACTCTTCAATTATTGTGCTTCAAATTCAATATTCAATATTACCATTTTACTAAATAGCATTTATATTGATTTATTAACATTTCATATTTTTAGGTTTTAAAAATGCCTTGTTCTCTTAAGAGAGTTCGATAGTCACTAATCACGCGTCACTAACCATACGACAGAAAAGTGCTGGAGTTTCAATAAGTATAATGAAATAAATTCAAGAAGTAGTCGCCCTGCTTCTCGGCATGATCTATCAATATGCAAAGTTTGAAATTAAAATATTTAGATATCGAAAAGAACTTTTGAAACAAAAATCAGTAGCCCATCAGCACACGCTGGTTAGTCAGGTTACGTCTTCTGATAAATAGGACAACCAGCTCTTGAATTTGCGTAATTCATTATATTTATTGGATCTAAGCACTTTTCTAACGTAGAGTTAGTGATAGGTCATTAGTGGCTATCGAAGCCTCTTAAGTGTATAAAGAAGAATTATTCAAATAATAAATTCAAAATATAGTTATTATTTCCAGTTCGTCGCTAACTCTTATTGAGACAAGACGTGTTTATATACAGTGCGAAGCATAGAGCCGCGCGTGCTATCCTTCACAGTTCACGGTGATTACAACAAAAGTACATACATACAGGTGTAAAAATACAGGCTATCCCTAGGGAAGCCAATAAAATGGCATCCCAAGGGAGACATCCCTCTGGGACACTACCACCTACAGGATCACAGAAAACCTACGCCAACATCACCTCAACCGACAACTTCCCCAACGACGACCAAGCCGTTATAGTAGACGCTTTAGAAGGCTCCACAGTGAACGATTACGTAAGTGAATTATTGAAGATAATTAGACATGAAAATATAAGGGCCATATCGAAGATATCTAACAACAGAATGTGCATCTATCTTGACTCCAAAAATCTTGCTGAAAATCTCGTAGACCAAAAAGTACAGATTAAAATAGCTGATAAAGCCCTATCTTTCCGACTATTAATTTCAAGATCAAAACGAATTATTCTCTCAAATGTTCGACCTTCGATACCGCACGAATTATTGGAAAAAGTATTAACGTCATTTAATGTTAAATTGGAGTCAAAAGTTTCATTTATAAGAGCCGGAGTCTCCTTGCCAGACTGCGCACATATTATAAGTTTTCGGCGACAAGTCTATGTCCATCCTGACAATGCAGAAAATATACCTGAATCATTCCAAATAGAATATTTAGAAACAAAATTCCGTATATTTGCCTCGCCCGACTCTATGACCTGCTTTGTTTGTAACGAGCCTGGCCACGGGTCTCGCAGCTGCCCGCGAAATCTAAACAAATCGCCGTGCTCTCACCAAGCATACGACAACGACAATCTTACTAATGAAAATTTTCCACTCATTCGTACGAAAGGAACTCAAAACACTCTCACAGTAAATGATAATACGCAGAGCCAACAAAATACTCTCGCGGTAAACGCTAATACACAAAATCAAAAAAATAGTCCTATGGCAAATGATAATATTCAAAATCAAAACAACACCCCTACGGTAAGTGATAGTTTACAAAGCCACTGCACACCCAAACGAAAAATTTAGAAGTATTCAAAAGACCACTTTCAGAGTCATCCAGTTCCACAAATTATCAAAAAAACATAAAATCACTATCAGGATCGGAATCCAGCCTAGAGTACATGACAGATGCATATAAAAATTCAAATGAGCAACGACAAACCAAAACTAAAACACCTAAAAAGAAAAAGACGAAAGTATTGACACCTGAAGCTAAACTTAACGAAAATCTCCAACCAATTAAACAATTATTCCAAGAAGCACCAACTGAATTCCCAATCGAATACCTACAATTTCGAAGCTTCCTTGACATAGCGTTACCTAACACATTCGAACCCGAAATGGCATCTCAATATCACCCAAATATTACTGAACTAGCAAGACTAATGAAAAAACTTTATCCATACTTAACATCGCAAGGTTTAAAAGCCAAATTTACGAAAATTATAAATAAATTAGAAAAATCCGAACAATTTAAAGAAGTTGAAACATAGATATATACATATATAAACTATAACTACCAATGTCTCTAAACATAATCCAATGGAACGTAAATGGATATTACAAAAGGTTACCGAATTTACAAAAACTAATATCAGACCAAAATGCTAAAATAATATGCCTCCAAGAGACTCACTTCAAAAATGAATTTAAAGCAAAACTAAATTCATTTGACTCATATTGCAAAAACAGACAGTCCAACCAAGCTAGCGGAGGTGTCGTAATATATATAAAAAATGAAATTCACAGCAGCCTATTAAATTTGAATACAACGTTAGAAGCAATAGCAGCTGAAGTTTATGTACCTTATAAAATAACTATATGTAACGTCTATCTACCTAATAGTCAGACCTTAACTCTTAATGAACTCAAAGCACTAAAATCTCAATTACCTAAACCTTTTTTAATAATAGGCGACTTCAACGCCCACAATGTTCTATGGGGATCGAAATCAACTGACACTATATCGAATCATCATATACACCAGAGGCAAAATCATCGAAAGTTTTTTAGAAGACCAGGAAATAATACTAATGAATAAAAATCAACAAACCCATTTTAACTCGTCAAACGGCACGGAAAGCGCAATAGACCTAGTGATTAGCTCCGTTTGTATGGCTGAAAATATAGACATGACAGTGACAGACTATCTCCACGACTCCGATCACTATCCGATCATCCTAAATGTTCCTTCACCAATATACAACGAGACTCCTAATCATAACCCCCCGCAAAAAAGAAATTACAAAAAAGCTGACTGGACACAATATAAAGAAGAAATAGATAAAAATATAAACAATCTAGAACCAGCGCATCACGAAAATAAAAATAACATCAACAGTCTATTAGAAAATTTTAACCTTCTAATTAGCAAGGCAGCAGACATCGCTATTCCCAACTATAAAATTAAACCGGGCAGAAAACAAGTGCCATGGTGGAACCAGCAATGTCAAGAAGCAATTAAAGAATCAAAACACGCCTTTAATAGATACAAAAAGCACAATATAATTACAAATAAAATAGAACACAATAGAAAGAAAGCCATACTCAAAAAAACTCTCAAAGAAACTAAGAAGAATTTCTGGATTGAATTTGCAAAAACATTAAATGTTAACACACCTGCCACAATTGTGTGGCAAAAAATCCAAGCAATTGAGAGAAAAAACAAATATAACAAAATAACTGCATTAAAAAAAGAAGGCGATCTTCTCTCAAACCCACTCGACATTGCAAACTGTTTAGCAGACACGTTTACAAATAACTCGTCAGACCAAAACTACGACCCAGAATTTCTAAATTATAAAAATTTACAAAACGAAAATCTCACAAACGAAGAAGAAAATGACATAGAAAATAACCTATTAAATAACCAAATTACCATTGAAGAAATCACGCAAACGCTAAGTAAATGTAAAAATAGCAGCCCTGGACCTGACCAAATACCTAATATCTTATTAAAAGAACTTGCCCAATCCGGACTAACTTATCTCAAGAATTTGCTAAATCTCATCTGGGTGGAAGAAATTTTTCCAGAACAATGGAAACTCGCAACCGTCATACCGATACCTAAACCAGGCAAAGACAAATCAACGCCCACAAACTACAGGCCCATATCTCTGACAAACAATATATGCAAACTTCTAGAAAAAATTTTAAACAAAAGGCTCAAAAGATTTCTAGAATCAAAAAATTTTTTTGCTTCTCAGCAAAGTGGTTTCCGCCAGAATAGATCGACTTACGATCATCTAATATTATTAGAAAGCGCTATAACTGAGGCATTTCGAAAGAAACTTCATCTTATAGTAGTAAGTCTAGACATTGAAAAGGCATTTGAAATGGTCTGCAGAGATAGGGTTACTAAACTATTACAAAAAGCCTCGGTAAATGGTCATATGTTAAAGTTTATTATTAATTTCCTTCAAGAAAGACTCATCCAAGTTAAAGTAAATGATACCTTGTCAAATATAAAAACTCAAAAAAACGGAGTGCCACAAGGATCGGTTCTCAGCGTTACCCTGTTCCTAGTAGCAATAAATGATATTGTAAACAACATAAAAAATCCAGTTAAGTGTTGCTTATTCGCAGATGATCTGACTCTGTACTACGAAGGGAAAAATATAGACATTTCCCAAAAAATGGTCCAAAACGCACTTGACAACCTCGATAAATGGACACACACGTCCGGCTTCAAGTTCTCCAGCACTAAATCTCAATTTATGATTTGCACAAAATCTTTAAAATCAAAAAATACAATCACTTTACAAATAAAAAATCAAGCACTCGAAGAATCAGATCATCTCAAAATACTTGGACTGATATTTGACAAAAAATTAAACTGGAAACTACATATAACCCAACTAAAATCCAGAGTACGCTTACGCTTAAATATTTTAAAAATTATAGCAGCAAAAAACTGGGGAGCTGACAAACAAATTTTACTAAATACGTACAAGTCTTTCGTACTGTCGAAACTAGATTACGGATCCATCCTCTATGATTCATCGAAAATATCGCAAACACTAGAACCTATTCATAACATAGGATTAAAAATATCACTCGGCGCATTTCACATAAGCCCTACCTCAAGTATATTGGCAGAATCCAACATGGCTCCCTTAAAGTTCCGACGAATGCAACTCATCTGCAAACACGCATGCAAACTGTCATCGACCCCAAATAACCCTGCTACCAACATAATACTCATCAACCCAGCAATACACCAAGAGAGCGAAAACAGCACTAGTCAAGCAACATATTCTAACAGACTCCAAAACTGCCTATCTTATGTTGATGAAGAGCTCCCAGATATTTTACAAAAAACGCTTCCCATCAATCCTATCAGTATTCTAAACATAAATATACAAGACCCTGAACATATAGACACAAATAGACACAGAAGGTATACATTGAAGGGGTAAATACTAAAAAGGCATCTGGTATAGCAGTAAAAATCACCAACGAAGAATATAAGTACCCAATCCACCATTCAAATAGTCTCCTTGATACTCAAGCATACGCTCTATTAAAAGCAATAGAAATTATTGAGCCCAACAACGGAAACAATTTCATCATATACACAAAATCAAGTCACCTTCTAAAAGAAATTCACAATATATATACCTCTAACACTATCATACAAAATATTCAACAAGAAATTACTTCAAATCCATCGAAGCAGATAGTCCTCTCACTACTATCTGACTCAATCAATATAAGAACAACCGGTATAAAAAAACTAGCGATAGAAGCAACAGAAATGGAACCTCTAACCAACGAGACGCAAATACTGGTTAAAACAGCTCAAGAAAAACTAAAAAGAAGATTGGAAGAGAAATGGAATGACACATGGCAAACGGAAAAAAAAACATTTTTACATGATATACGAGAAAGCACCCACTTCAAACTATGAACAAACAAACTGACGCGAAGAGATCAAGTCGTTATAACTCGGTTAAGAATAGGTCATATAAAGATTACCCATCAACATTTATTTTTTCGCCTAGCTCCACCCACATGCAACGAATGCAATGATACACAAATAACCGTAAGGCATCTATTATTAGAATGTAAAAAATACCAAAATGAAAGAAATTCCTCCAAAATACCAAATGACCTCAAAACGCTACTAACTGATTACCAAAATATCGAAAAAATAACAAAATTCATATACGATACAAATATTGTTAACGACATCTAATTATTGTAAATTATGTATGACAAACGCATGTTTTTCCTTTTTTTTCTCTCTCTCCTTTAATGTAATAACTCATCATGTATTTCATTTCGTTTCTTTTTATATATATATTTTTTTTCTCTCTTACAACAAGGCATGTATAAGCGAATTATAAGAAACTGCAATATATAACAATGTATATTTCAAATTATATATATCTTTATAAGAAAAAACTTATGAACTATAACTAACCAATATGTAACGATCATTATTAATGTAAATAATTATGTAGTCGCTAATGACCTAGTTGTCGATGCGACATAAAATAAATAAATAAAAAAAAGTTATTATTTCGATAGTAATTGGTAATTGAAGAATTGGCTAAGGATTAATTTATATGTACAGGTAAATAAATTTATCTAAAATGAAAAATTTTATACGTATCTTGAATTGGTATGAATGCATATATTGGCTAATAACTCATTATTAAAGACATTGTTTACAATCACACTTAATGAGTAAAACATATGCAAGGACAACATTAATACACTAAAAATTTATAGAATTAACTTATTTCAACTAATACACTCGGTAATAATAATTAAACGAATCAATATAATTCAACAAATCTTAATTCATCATTTATATATCATCATTTATACCAATAGTAGGTTATCTAGCAAATTGAAAATATAATAGGTCGCACTGCTCCCCGAAGATACAATATATATGTACTGCGTACGCTTACATTTACCATCGGGGCGCTACCACGCCCCTTGATTTGGTTATTATCAAAGATTATTTCAATGAATTTATTTAACCCATTAAGTCCTGAATGGACAAATTTTCACTAAAGTTTTCAACGCTTATATTTTATATGAAAATGAATTGGCAAAAATAAATAATGAATAAGCGTATTCGATGTAAAATTTGATGAACTTGTAAAATCTTTTATTAGATTTTTCAAAAAAATTTAATTGTTGAACATTGTACATGTTTTTACAAAAAAAAACGTAGTTTTCAAAAGCAAAGAAAATTTTCATTTCGATTTTTCAAATGGAATGCATTTAAGATTTAATGATCAAAGTACCGAAAATGTGTCCTCAACAATTAATCCTTTCGGAATTATTTACTCAACAATCATCGATTTTGAAAAAAATATTACTAAAGAAAACGTTCTTAGAATTGATCAAAGAACATTCTTGAATTTTTCCACAACTTTTTGGCAAATTTTAGAATTTTTCACAATTTTCAAATTTTGTACAATTTGAAAACGCTTCTAATGTTTGTGAAAAAATTCCAGCGTGTTCTTTAATCAATTTGAAAAACTTTCTCATGAGTAAAGTCCATCTTGTTCGAGTAAAAAATCCCAAAAGATTATTATGATTTTTCTAGTTAATGGAACCAAATTAATATATTACGATAGAATTAAATTAAGGGGCCCATTATTACACGTATAAAAATTATATTTGAGTCACATTTATGGTACACAATTTTGAGTCACTCTTATCCGTGACCCAAGATCAAATTATTTCACTATTTTTATTGAACTACGCATCATACTGGCTCATCGCACGATGTGATTGACACCCTCGCTATAATCGGATGCTATTTATACGCTGTATACTAATACGCCACTTAAGTGACATTTATCATAATATAATAATTTGTTTAAAGAATTGTACCCGATTTTGTAGTCTTGCAATCGAATGCATGCTCCTAATTTATTTTGCAATTTTGAGTGTCAAATAATATTCATTCGAATAATTTTAAACCTTGCCATTTGGTAATATATATAATATTTATTGTAAATTACAAATATATTTTAATATCTTTACGCAGATTGAGAAACAAGAATGTCCTTATCGTTAATTAAAGTATTGTAGAAAATCATATGACATACACTGGATTTTTGCAAACAGATATTCTTGCTTCTTGAAGAATTCTTAATCTTGGTCCTAGGGGTACACCCATTTCATCTAATCGTTCTTCACTTAAATACGGAAGTTCTACCATTCCAATTTTCTCTTTTTCGAATAAACTCGCGTACTTCTGAAAAAATAAATAAAAAGATTATGCGAATGATAATAATTAGACAAGTTATCAACACATGCAGACATATTAAAACAAAAGCTTCCTGCTAAAAAATCAACTACTGTGGTGAGTTTGATAGCTGCTAGTCAAATTTACATGGTAAATGATTGCTGTAAAATTTTAATTATTATCAGTTAACGGTCTAGTAAAATTAACTAGTGAAATTCGAAAGTAAAACTATACTATAATTATAGTTATAGTGAATGCTTTTTTTTTAATTTTTAGTTTTTTTAGCCTTATCTGCCACATTTTCTAACAACTCTGAAATCTAATATTCAATACAATACTACAGTTGCAAAATTCTACAGCGTTAATCATTTTATTTTCTAATACAAATTAAGTTAAATTGTAGATTTTATAATTTTAAACATATCACGAACAGTCAGGCAATTTAAAAGAAAAGTGTGGAAAAATCACCGAGAATCATAGTCAGCAGTTACCAAAAAGATTTATTAATTTGTACAGCCAAGCGATATCTAACAACAGGAAAACTAATGTAATGTATACGTGGAACGTAGGAATATTAATGTGATTTTAAAAAATACCGAATGCGATTAACTAACTTTAATACATTTGCATTATTTCATTCATATACCATAGTGGAAATTTTTTTACAAAAAGCTTGCTAATTTAATTAGAACCTTTCAAAACATTTATACCAAAAGCTTATTTAAGGATATTATGATTTTTCAAACTAAATAAAAAAATTAAAACATTTAAATTATTAAACTTACTTCATAGCCAAGTTCCCGTAAAAACAATCGTATGAGTGGAGGTTCAACGCCAAAAAATTTTGTTAGTTTTTTTACTCGAGTCGGGTTTGAAAGTGCAGGAAGATCTGAATCTTTAATAACAGGCTGAGATTGAGATCGTATCATTGCCATATTCGTTTGTGTTCTAAGTGTTGAAATTTCCCCCCGAATATTTTCCATTTCCTGTGAAAATAAAATATCAATATCATTAAAAATTTTTTTTAGAAAATAATGTGATTTACCAAATCGATACTGAATTATAATTATTGACATCTATACTGCTGGATAAAAAGTACAAAACATAGAACGAAAAATAACCCTATTCTGCCTCAAGTAACCCAACGCCCATTCTAGCTGCTAGCTATTTGATAGGTATTTACAAAGCAGCAACAACCAAAATTGATCGTCTGAAGGATGAATTGATCCATTAAGAGGTTCTATTCCCAATGACAGCAGATATCAGCGATCCTTGAGTAACTCTCAAAACAGTGCGACATTTGGTTTGTACAACAAAAATTTTGATTTTTAGCTTATAATTAAGCATTTAGTGGTAAACACATGACACGAATCTATTATTCACAATTTCAGGATCACTATTAACGTTTTGGTGCAAATCTTCAAACGGTTATTGCTGATGTTGAAAAGCTTGCTGCTTTAGTTTATCTAGAATGACAGTTTGATGTTCATGATAAAATTTTATTCGATAAATCTTTCGATTCACAAAAGAGATCTCGAAACACCACAGAACAAAGAAATTCATTCTTCTGATTCTCAATCCAAAAATTCTCAAAAATTGAGGATTTTTGAAGAATGTCGACAATAAGGAAAGAAAGATCATCTTAGGTCTCATTACTAAAATCAACTAAATAATTACCCGTGTAAAAAAATAGGGCTGGCAAAAGTCTCGCTGGTAGGATGATCCCACACTTTTTCGCAGACTTACGTTAAAAAGCCTAGGAAATTATTCAGACCAGACAGAAAGCTACGGGTAGGAAAACTAGATTTTATTGAACTTTTTAGGCGGGTGTGAAAAATTTAGAAAGGCTCGAACAGAGTAGCTCGCCAAAATACTTTCTGGCTCAGATGTCACTGTTTTAAATTCATGATTTGAAGATTCTGAAGACAAAAGGATTTTCATTCATTCAAAGACTCTTGTAACGTTCGTGTTTCCGAACGTTGTAATGTACTTGAGTATACAATTTAACTACTCCATAATAAACCAATTAAGTTGCTCGTTCGAAGACCTCATATTCACCAAGATATAAAAACAGATGAATTCATTTCTGATATGCATTCTTAGAAAGTCATTCAACAATCGTGAACTTCTTGTTATTTACTTGCTGTACCGAAGAAGAAAAAGGATGAAAATATTAGTTTTAGCATTGATTTCCACACGTCTGATGCAATGACTATCAATAATTCTTTCCATTTACGAAGAACTGATGATAATTTAGACAAACTAGAAGATTTTTGAAGTTTTTTCTTTAGATTTAAAGAGTCGATACTATTAAGTTAAAATTTAAGGGGAAGGGAAAAGGTTTATAGCTTTTTCGATTGGAAAAACTATGCAACGGCCCAGCAACGTTTAATGGAGAAATTACTTAGGGATTATTTTTCAATTTTTTGTTTTGTTTCTTTAGATGATTTTGCAAGCACTCCAAAGTCTAGGGAGGGAAGTCACGGACAAAGGTATTCAGTTAGTGATAGGATGCGATGCCAATGGTCACCACGTCCAATGGGGAATCAAGGATATCAATGAAGGAGGTGAGTCAATAATGAATTACATACTTTCTACGAACCTTATCATATGCAACAGGGGTAATATACCAACGTTCGCGAATAGGGTAAGGGAGGAGGTAATAAACCTAACATTGGCCACAAATACGGATAGGGTGACGGTAGATAATTGGAGGGTATCCCCTAAAAACTCCTATTCGGATCATAGGATGATGTTTTTCACGATCAATTGGGAAACCCCACAGGCTAGCGTTTTTAGGAACCCGGAAAAAACAGACTGGACAAAGTTCTCGGAACTGGTTAAGGAAAAGCTGGGAGCGAGGGCGCAACCTCAGATCCTAAGCACCCCTACATAATCAAACATCGAGAACAACGTCAAAAAACTAGGTGATATATTATAATCATCTTTTCTAAAATCATGCCCGGAGAGACGAAGCTGCAAAAATACCAAACCATGGTGGAATGCAGAGCTCAGAGGGTTAAGAAAGATGACGAGGAGACTTCTAGGCGTAGCCAGAAGGAATAAAACAGAAGAAAGCTGGAACACGTATAAGGACAGCTTTAAAGAGTATAAGGAAAACATAAGGAAAGCCAAATGGGAATCGGTGAAAAGTTTCAGTGAATCCCTTATGGGCACGAATGAGACAGCAAGGTTTAGAAAGATCCTAACGGTTCTAAAGAACATCAGAAGACCAGATGACTCATGGACTGACACTGGAAGCGACACCTTAGAGCTTTTAATGAACACGCACTTCCCAGGATGCCAAGAAGAAGGGCCGGAAAGTGTTATAACGCAACAGGAGCCATCAGACTGGTGCAAAAGGATAGTGGTGGATAAAATAGTGACTAAAGAAAAGGTAGCATGGGCCATAAATACGTTCGATCCTTAAAAATCCGCTGGACTGGACGGAATAATGCCAGTCATGCTACAAAAAACTCTAATCATTACATTGAACACCTTAATCAAGATTTTCAGGGAATGCCTTATGTTAGGGTATATACCGAAGAAATGGAGAGAGGTGAGAGTAGTTTTCATACCTAAAGCAGGTAAAACAAGTCACACAACACCTAAGGATTTCAGGCCCATCAGTCTTTCATCGTTTCTCTTGAAGACACTGGAAAGATTAATGGACCTGCATATAAAGGAAACTATAGGGGTAGAAAGGAATTGCACATCACAGCACGCCTACTTAAAAGGAAAATCTGTGGATAATGCATTACACGAAGTAGTGAGAACAATTGAAAAAAACCTTCTAGAAAGGGAATATACCTTAGGGGCCTTCCTAGATATAGAGGGAGCTTTCAATAATGTTCGTACAGACTCAATAAAAAGAGCACTACAGGAAATTGAAGCTGATCAAATTACCATAAATTGGGTGATGGAAATGTTCAGAAGTAGAACAATCAACTCGGAAATGGGAGACAGCTCAATCAGAAGGAAAACTACAAGGGGACATCTCACGGAGGAGTTATATCCCTCCTCCTGTGGTTTATAGTAATCAATAAGATCCTAAAAACCTTGGAAAACAAAAGAATAAAAGTGGTAGCATACACAGACGATGTAGTAATACTAATCACGGGTAAAGATCCCACAACGATTAGAGATATCATGGAGTCGGTATTAAAAGAGATATCCAAATGGGCAGAGCAGAACGGTCGGGGGGTTAACCCATAAAAAACCGAGCTGGTTCTGTTCACGAGGAGATATAAGTTTTCAAAAATTACACCGCTGAAAATCGGAGGGAGGGGACGTGGAATCACGCTATCCAAAGTAATGGGGTAATCCTAGACTCCAAATTATCCTGGAAAAGGAATGTGGAAGAAAGGATGAAAAGAGGCATAAATGCATTTTACTCATGCACGAAAATGTTTGGGCAAAGGTGGGGATTACAGCCATATATTATACACTGGATGTATACGGCTATAGTAAGACTCATACTATCTTACGCAGCCTCAGTATGGTGGGAAGCCACGAAGAAAGAGGTAAGTAGGAAGATGCTGACGAAGGTACAAAGACTTGCAGCACTGGGTATCACAGGAGCAGTAAGAAGTACACCGCAGGCAGCATTATAAGTAATACTAAATCTGCAGCCAATAGATTTACATATAAGAGGACTGGCCATAAAAGCAGCTCTGAGACTCAGAGAATCAAATTTGTGGAAACAGAACAACTATGGATACACATCAATTCTAATGGAAATGGGAACGTTAAGTAGGGACCTGAGGGACGAGCTAAAACAGCCCACGGACTATATGGTCCCTAAAATTAACTTTCAAGAGTATATTCAAGCGGACATACCGACAAAAGAACGCTGTGACCAGAGATAAATAAAAAGAAAACAGAGGTTTTATTAAAACACAAAAAAGCGTCAGTCAGCATGATCACAGGAATAATCACAGGTCATTGTGCTACCGAAGTCAACCTCAAGGGATGGGGAAAGACTTCGGATAATTTCTGTAGAGAGCGCTGTACTGAAGAAGAAACTATATCCCATCTGCTTTGCAGATGTCCAGCCCTAGCAAACACAAGACTCAGGACTTTGGCTCAAAGTTTCCTAGAAGGTCTGGAGGAAGCAGCAGGTGTAGAAGTAGGAAAGATAGTGAAATTTGCGAGAAACTGAAAATGTTTCTCTGAAATCAACTAGGTTAGCTCTACCTTCAAAGCATAGGGCTTCGCAATGGGCCTAAGGCCACCGAGCGGAAGGGCGCCACCCCAATTGATGACGTACAAACCCTTCGACCTAACCTAACCTAGATGATTTTAGGAAAATGCGTTAAAAAAGCAGGTATTCATAAAAAAAGTGTTTTCTTTAGGAAAGCAGGTATTCCATTATTTGAAGACGAGCTACGAGGGTCCAGTCGACCAAAGCAGTTAGCTAGGGAAGGACCACCAATAAATCTGGCAAGAGTGACTAGAACTCACAGCTTAGTTAGGACGGAAACCATTTGCCACGAGAAGTCGTGCAGTATTAATATAGATTTAGAAGAGTAATTAGAGTAGCCTAGAAAGCTACAATAATTACCGGCTGTAATTATATACTCCAGATTAGAAGGTACGAAAATTAATACTTAAGACAACGAAAACTAGAGTAAAGCAACGTTAAAGGATTAAGACTTGTAAGTTTGTGTGAAGCTGGCTGGAATTAAAGACTGAATAAAAGACGATAACAATTAAGCTCTAAGAACTTTGTTCATCACTTATTTGTTATAAAACGCAACCCTTAGTCATAAATAAGAACATCTAGGGGGACTAAGGATAACGGACGGGACATAAAAGGTAAAAGTGGGGCAGAGACATAGTTATTCCACCTCAACATATATCGAAAGGTGACGGGACAGGAATTGTTCCAACGCTACAGGTAAAGTACGTGGGATATCGACATTGTCCCACCACAGATGCCCCCGCTTGGAGAACTCGCGGGACATCGATACTAGTCCCAACTACAACTTGTTCGCACACCAAAAGGACGGAACAATGAATTTCTCCCACCTCAATTTGTTCCTTCTCAGTTTGTCCCGCCTTGATTACCCGTGTCTAGTACCACCATTCCAGTCCGTTGATTCCAACCTACAAACTAATACATACATTAGATTAAAAATAAACGAACATAAGACCTTCGGGTCGAAGCTAGGTCCCTAAAATATAATATAAAGTAACCTGCGCGTCCCTATTTACCTATCCAGTAAATACGGTCCTTACACTAGCAAGTAAACGCTCGCTTCACTTGCGTATTCAAGACTTTTAAAAAAACTTTTAATATGTAAAGTTTTCAATAAAATTTAATATTATTTTATTAATATTTGTTGACAAATTTGGTGTAAATGAACGTTGCTTTATGTTTATAATTTCTATCTATCAAGATTATATTAATATTTTATATTTACTTTAAAATATCGTAATCCATAAAAAAACCTAACTCCATCATATATATAAAAAAAACTTTTTCTTAATGCCACCGCCGAAAGTACGGTTCTCCCGCATCGATTTCGAGAACGAAAGTCGAAGATTTGTGCATTAACAAAAGACGAGCGCGCTCTTTGAAACAGCGGGAGGAAAGACTGTTTCTATGCGCGCATGAGTCGAACCACGCCATTATCTTTCTTCTTGGTTTCTGCTTGGATCGACACTCGTATTTAATTGTTATTCTGTAATTATTTTATATATTTCTTTTATTGTTAAAAATTTCCATTGTTCATAAATATAAAAATTTTGAAAAAAAAGATATATATTACATATATATATATATATATATATATATATATATATATGGGGGTGGTTCTGTGACAAATCGAGCGGTCAATTTTTTGACCCTAACCAAAAATTTTTTAAAATGTTCCTAAGAGATATGTGAGTATCCCAGAATTTTTTCAGATTTTTTCCATCAAATATCTTCGAGGTACAGAGGGTCAAAGTTGATGAAGGTTTTTTTGCTTTTTCTGTCTACTTTCATCAATTTGTAAGGCCTCAGGGAAACATTTTTCACTATAAAGACATATAACATTTTTTTCTGGAAACTTTCTAAATTTTTCAAAAAAAATATTTTTGAAGTCATATATATATGTTTTAAGAAACTTATAAGTCATTTAAGCCTTAAAATCAAGTTTTAGGAAAGTTCGATCATCCGGATCAAAACCAAAAAATTCATGAAGATACCTTATTTCAATATAAAAAAGTCTGCAAAAGACCCAGAATGTCAGAGACCTTGGTTTCTCTGCAAAAAATCATAACAGTTCATATTTGAAAAAAATTTAGTTATATTGCTCTATCGAAGCATTTAACCAATTTTATCAATTAAATAAGTTCGTTTATAATAATTTCAATCATAAAAAAACTAACAAAGTTAGTGAAATGCTTCGATACAGCGATAAAACTAAATTTTTTTCAAATATGAACTGTTATGATTTTTTGCAGAGAAACCAAGGTCTCTGACATTCTGGGTCTTTTGCAGACTTTTTTATATTGAAATAAGGTATCTTCATGAATTTTTTGGTTTTGATCCGGATGATCGAACTTTCCTAAAACTTGATTTTAAAGCTTAAATGACGTATAAGTTTCTTAAAATATATACATATGACTTCAAAAATATTTTTTTTGAAAAATTTAGAAAGTTTCCAGAAAAAAATGTTATATGTCTTTATAGTGAAAAATGTGTCCCTGAGGCCTTACAAATTAATGAAAGTAGTCAGAAAAAGCAAAAAAACCTGATTTCATCAACTTTGACCCTCTGTAACTCGAAGATATTTGATGGAAAAAATCTGAAAAAATTCTGGGATACTCACATGTCTCTTAGGAACATTTTAAAAATATTTTTGGTTAGGGTCAAAAAATTGACCGCTCGGTATAATTATTACATTTATACATTTATATATTATTATGATGATATATTATGTATGACATATATTATGTGATTGTTTTGCAATTTAACTTTAAAAAAAAATTTTAATATAATGTAACGTTTTGTAACGTTAATTATAAAATGAAAAGTTTGAAAGATAATTTTATATTCTATAAATCGACGTCATTGAATTAGTCATAATTTTAATACTGCCATTACATTAGATGATTATTTGAATGAAGATTCTAAAAATAATTATGGATTTAGGTTTTTGTTGTATAATTAAATTATATGTTTAATTTTTTTTTCTAAAGATTTTTTAAAATTTACATATGGCTTTTGATGTTCTGATGCCTGCCCCCGACCAGCAGCACTCGCTTCGCTCGTGCTGCAAATTTCAGGACAGGTATCACACTTTTCGTAAATGTCCTCAAGAGAATCGTGGAACAAAAGTAAAAATGGCCGCGCTCCGAACTGTCAATCGAAACAGGTTAGCATTATTTGGTAATTGCTATATTAACGTACTTTTGGCCGGCTAGTAAGAAAAATAGTATACGCCACATGGGCAGAATGGCTGAAAGCCCTGAACTGCGCGATATGATGTCACGCAATGCAGGAATCTCAACCTTTCTCCCCTTATAGCGTAATATACTATTATCGAGATATCTTATTTTTTCGCGAGGGGACATCTCGCAAGAGACCCCTGGACCATCCCCTAACATCTTCATATATACAAAAAAACTATTGTCGATATATCTTATTTTCGTCGAAAATATCTCGCAGCATCCCGATCATCTGGATCCTCAAGATAACATCTCGCAAGAGACCCCTAGACCATTCCCTGATAGATAAGTTTTAAGTTTTGTTAATTTTTGAGGTGATTGTTGATGAATACACAACAGATTTTAAAAAATAGTAGCTCTACTTTACAAATTGGTTGAAAACAAGATTAAATTCATTTCGTCAAAAGATTGTCAAAATGCTTTTCTAAAATAAAGGGTCTCTCGTTTCTCCTTACATTTTATGTCGCCAATTTTATATGAGGATTTGTCGTGTAAATATTGCTTTAAAATTAGAGATAAATTCTATGGAGTTAAAAAAAACTTAGCTGAATCATCTTTAACGAAAATTTACATCAGTTTCTTAAAAGACAAGAACAGAATGAACTATTTATTTCAGTCTTTATAAGAATAAAACAAGAAACCGGTTTAGTAAGATATTTCATCGATGTATAATTACGTTAAAATGAATTGTTCACAATCGAAATCATTAGTGCTAGTTGATGAAATTTTTTTTAAATTAGTCTGAACTACAAAATTCACTCATTAGATATTTCTAAAAATAAAATTAAAGAAATGTTAATAGCTTATGACTCTTTTGCAGGAGGTCATTTGAAACTAATAAAACTTTAAGTAAAAGTAGAAAAAGACTTTATTGGATGACTAATAAATCACATTTAGAAAAATAATGTAAATAATAAATAAAATAAAAAATATCTGGAGGCTTTCGCTCTCTCAAATGTGAGGTTTAGAACTATTGCTAAAGTTTTCGTTAATCATTGTGTTGGTCGATTTTGTGTCGATATGATGTTCCTTTATAAATTAACACAGATCAGGATAACATTTTTCATTCTCATTATGTAATAGTAACTTAGTTGACTTAAAGTTTACTTACTTAGAGTTTACTTATGTAAAAGTAAACTCATAGTAATAAATTAGCACTTTTATTAGAAATAAAAGAGACTAGATAGTCTAATTGAGCGGCAACATTAAATACCGTTATTGTATCTTACGAAACACGTATATAATAATCAAAAAGATTAAAAGTGTTGCATTTCGCTGTTTCTTTTTTAGCTTTGAACTTTATTCCAGGGTATCCGCCAGCAGGAGTACAGATTGAAGAAGATTGAAGTACAGTAGCTAAAGAGGAAACTTAACAAGATCCATCATTTTGAACGAGATAAAAGTCAAACACAATGTGAAAGGACAGGATCTAGAAATGAAATCCTTGTAAGAATCAAAGGGAAAATACCTAATCTACTATCGAGTTGGATAAATATGTGAGAAGACGTACAAATGATTAATGACGCTGTATATTGCCTTCGCCGTTCACCAAAACATAAATCTAAATACATTTTGCTCATCAATCGTCTTGGTACTTTCACTGAGACTTTTTTCATAAGCGTATACTTGAATGCTTAAGCAGGAGAGGAGTGATTAAATCAACTCTATCGAAGATGAAAAGATAATGAAATTTTCTGATTGTGGAGCTGAACAATTCAAAGAGAGAAAGAGAATAAATAAGAAAAGAAAAATGGAAAAAATGGATGAGAGAATTTAAGAAAAAAAATATATTTTTTTTAAGAAATAGGTACAAATCTATTCCTGTTTAATGATGATTGGTTCTGCACCGTAAGCATGGCTCGGGAACTTGATGCACAAATCTATCACAGTTAAGTTCTTTCTTTAATCTTATTTTCTATTATTTCCCCGGTCCTGATTATAACAGTATTAATATTTTGTAAAATTAAACAAGAATGTCAAAATTTATAAAGATTTATGAAGATTTTGTATTCATTAATCAAATCAGGCGGGAGGAAAGCATTCCAGACAAGGTAAGCAAGAAATGTACAGAAGATTAAGCAAAACAATAAATGAAACTAAGAGATGATAAACTTTTAAAAAATACTATTCTCATTGATATCGCCCATGTAAAAAAATAAGTCTGGCAAAAGTCTCGTCAATGAGACGATTTCAGACTTTTTCGCAATCATAATATCTATACATTAAAAAGTCTGGAAAATCAAGCAAACTTAAAGCTGCTCTTTTGCCACGTTAGTCATATAAAAAGTCTACACAAAAATTTGGAAAAATGTCTATATTTTTCCAGACTTTTTAAGTAAAACAGTCGAAAGAAAAATTTTTTCGTGCGAGATTTGAACCCCACCTTTTTCTTAGTGGACTTACTCACTAGCCATTAAGCCATTATTTTGTTCTTGGCCAGTGATTTTAAATGTATTTTATAATTTATATATCTTAACCTTAAATTTTAACTTAATTATTAATCTCAGAGAGTAAGTCCACTGAGCAAAAGGTGATCGGTTGAAATTCCGCCCGGGAAAATTATTTTTAAACTCTTTTCACTTAAAAAGTCTGGGAAAAATTGTCATTTTTCCAGACTTTTGTGTATTTCTACCTGACGAAAAGGTCCTGTCAAAAGTACGATATTCAGTCTTTTAATAGTCAAAATGTTGTGTATAGGAATGAGAAAAAGTCTGGGATCGTCTCACTAGAGGAACTTTGACCAGACTTATTTAGTCAGACTTTAGCTAGACTTATTTTTTACACAGATGTTTACCTGCATCATTAAATGTTGTGTCCTCATTTCCGAACTGAGATGAGCTACTGATCGAGCAAGCGTAACTACGTGGGATTCTAAACGTTGAAAGCGTTTGTTGATATTCTGCAAAGAATGTATAAATTAATATTTTTAAGTCGATTTTCTAAATTTATATATTTTAAATTGAAGTATTTCTGGCTATTTGTCTTTCATTCTTTAACTTTTATCTAACTCTTTCCTATAACTTTATCGGTCTACTTTATTATTGTTAAATTTAATCCTGATTTCTGTCTTTATCTTTTTTTATAAGAAATATTGCATATGGATTCTATTTTCTTTTCTATCGTCCTTTAAGTTTTCATTTCAGTAAATGTAAAGAGGTTTATAAACTGATTATCGGAGTTTTGTCCTTCTTTATCATTGTTCACAATTGTATCTACAACTCTATATTTCTCTGTCTACCCCCACTTTAACCTTATTACTAGACCGATTATAAAAAGTAATCCTTTGTCATTGGGATTTTGCTTGTGTTCGTGATTATTAAAGTCAAGTAATATTTATTATATTACAATATGAGACTTACTTTAATGTCTTTGGTTTTCTTCAAACGATCATCAATAGAATAAGATTTTTTCTTATCATAATGCCGTGCTAATGGTCTAGATGATACAGAAGACGTAGGTAAGGAAGATACTGATCCGTAACTAGCTAAGCCACGCTTTTTTCGTTTTTGTTTTGAACTATTGCCAAGAAGTTTTAATACCTTAAATGAAAAAAGATCAAAATTATAGATATAACATAATTGAAATTAAAGATGAAAAAATTGATGCATCTCTTCGAGCCAAAAACTTTTATTTTGCCGACGTTTCGAAGTATATATACTTTCTCTTCGGGGCTTAATAAAATTTAAAAAACCCAAAAAGCACAAAGTCACATTGCTAAACAATCTCTCCGCCAAGAAGCGTTCAGACGACCGATGACAATAATTATTACAAAATCCTTGTACCAGTGTCGCATCGGTGATGCATCACAAGTTTTATATTAATTTCAATTATTGTTTTTAATGAATTTGTCGCTCGATGGTGAGAATTAAAGATGAAAGAATTGATGCATCTCTTCGAGCCAAAAACCAATTAATTTTCACCATCGAGCGATAAATTCATTAAAAACAATTGAAATTAATAATTGAAATTAATATAAAACTTAATATAAACAGATAAAATGCTTCTATCGCTCGTTGTTTATAATGTTAGAAAAATAATTTATTTAAGATCGACGATGGCTCAATCGGTACAGTATCGGGCTAGTAATCCAGAGGTCCTGAGTTCAAGCCTGACTTTCGACGATTTTGGAGACACCTCTTTGTTTACATAAGTGTCTATACATCTGAGCTCCAGTGGTTCGGATTCCACTGTGTACAACGTGTATATTTCACTGTACATAAAACTGTAGGTCCCCATTGCTCTGCACGAGTACTTAAAAATAGTGGACTCAAAGCACTGAAATTAAGTACTCACAAGCGCAGGCAATACAGAGCCATATAAGACTCATATGAGGACTTGAAAAGGCTGTAAAATAAAAAAAATAAAAAAAAGGAATTTACATCTCTTCTTCAAGTCAAATTTTTATTGACAATTTTCTTGCCTACAGTTTCGAGCCAACTGGGGCTCCTTTTCAAGGCTGAAATTTCAATGTATAATTAATAAACATTTTATTTATATATATTTTATATAAACAGATAGACCGCATAGCTGTTCAACGTTTCGTGGCATTGTAACGTGCGAGGTCTATTGACTATACTATGGACCATATTATTGACTATAATGTTGACTATGAGGGACTATATTGATTGTATTTGCGAGTATTGGGTGGCGGCTGATTGCTGTAATACATACAACCGATCATGACATCCTTAGCGCGCGGCGAGCGAGTTGCTGACTTGCGCGTCAGCAATCCTCGTGACACACTGATCTGGAGTTGAGAAACACGTCTTCTTGTGACAATTGATGATTGATGGGAGATATTGTGTGACGTATCTTTTGCCGAAATTATGTATGCTACATCTGGGGCTTTTTAAGCCCTGCTAATGCGCTGTACGAGGCCTTTTGATCGAACAACACGCGAGTAGTCCCTCGAGTAGTCTCGCTGAGGTAGTAAATGCATGGATCATTTGTTTAATTTGGTACCTACCTTGCAATATTCGGCTATGAGGGCTTGACCTTAGAAAAGTTGAGTAGTCTCGCTGGGTATCGAAAAGAGTAAGTCCACATCAAGCAGATATTCCATTATTTGAAGACTCGGCTACGAGGGCTCTACTAGTAAAATCTGTAGCTAGGTAGGGACCGCCAATAAATCTGGCGATAGTGACTTCGCCACATGACTAGAAAACTTTTGACTCGAGAAGTCGTGTAGAGTAAGTTAGACTAAGAGTTGCGGTTACAGAAGCCTAGAAAACTTCTGTAAATAAGAGGATAAATACTAAACTGGACCATCAGATCTAAGAAAACAATTGTAAACCGGACTGGTGTTGACTAAATAAACAAAACAGATTGTACTTTAAATTGAGTAAAATATATTTATTTAGTAATAACGCAATAGCAGTCTAACGTACTAATAATAGAGGAGAAAGTGGAGGACCGGAGATCTGAGATGAGACAAAAGAGGTAAAAAAAGGACAGATACGAGTTTGTCTCATGGGTATATAAGAAGAGGATTGGGCGGGACAGAATTGTTCCAGCATCGGCAAGAGTCCCCTTTCTAACATTGCACGGGATATCGGCACTTGACTCAACATCAAGACGTTCACACAGGACATATCCTGGACACAAAACTTGTCCCATCCTATATTCCAAATTGTCCCGCGTAACAGGTAATTTATCCCACCTCAAGATTGTCCTGCGGAATACTGTCATAACCATCCCATTTCTCGTGTCCCATTCCAAATTTCTGTGCAGAGCAGTCTATCGTAACGCTTTTGCAGTACTTGTCCCTATTGTCCTCAAATTTCATCCTAATAAAAAAAACGTGTGCGTCACGGGACGCGCGACAGAAGTGATAACTTCAAATTGATTTTAATAGAAACTAGCAAGTGTTGCCTCGCTCGTAATAGAAATTACAATATATCGAAGTAGAGTTCATAGAAAATTGGAATTAGAAGTCCTGTGGGTATGCAAGCACACTAACAAAAAGAAAATCGGCAAACATCTTGCAGCTTCTGTATTGTCTACATTCTTTAGTTATGCATCAAACGTTAGTTGGACGCCGTCGTCTATCTCCGTTGTCGTGATGTAGGACTATATACATCTGTGACTTGCAGAAGAACCACTTACGTGGCATTTTGTGAAAATTTTTTTTATGTCGAATTCGAGGTGCTTCTAGTACCCTTTTTCTTTGTACAATAGTAGGACTTCCAAAATGCACAAATATTTTAAATGCTAGCCGATTATATAATCACTTAACTGCGTCTCTCGTAAAAATGTTACCGCAGAACCACTTAAGTGCGTTCGTTTTTTTTTATTTTTGTGCGAGATACACTGTGTGGAGTACATTAAAGCTGTCTAATATATACCTAATTACCTATACCGATATATTCGTCGATTGTTTTAAATTTTTTAAAATTTTTTTAATGTTTTTAAATTTTTCAAAAATTGTCAATTTGCAAAAACAAAAAAATTACTGGAATCACTCTGATAAAATTCGTACGTATGCCTTAGCTGATTCTAAGAACTTATTCCTCTTGAAAATTTTTTCCAAAAGTGCGTGTTTTCTGAATAAAAAATTCGTAAAAGTCTTCGTAAAAAATTTTCAATTATATCATATGCGCCAGTTTGACCACACCGAGGTTTAAAATCAACCCCCAAATCACGTATCTTTTAGGTTTGGACATTTATTCCATTGGTTAGAGGGGTTCTAGATACATTGCAAATGAAAACGTTCTTGAAATCTCGAATTAAAAAAGAAATTGTGGAAAAACCATGCTTTTTCCTTTAAACCGTTTTTTCTCATTGTTAATAACAATTTTCGAAAATTTCAATTACACCATTGGAAAGGGCATGAGTTAAACTTTAAAAATATGCCCCGTCCGAATTTTTTTAATCGCAAATTGCATTAGTTACGAGCCCTCAAAGAAAGTGACCGCATAACCACTTATCTGCAAAGTTCCCGCAGAGCCACTTAACTCGAGTAATTTGTTTAGTTTGCGCATCGAGAAAGAAACTATTTACAAATGTAATAATACTACGGTTGTATTCCTATTAGATACCTAATCAAATGAGCCAATACTTAAATCTATTCTCTGACATTTCGATCTTACGTATTACTCCAAACATTGAAATCGCTTTTTCTCGAAAACACGAAAAAGTCACTTAAGTGGTTCTTCCTCTAAGCCACAGATATATATTGTTATGGTCGGGTAATAAAATATATGTGTGTGTGTGTGTGTGTGTGTGTGTGTGTGTAAGTATACTCGCAAAGTATACCTATATATGTATAGAGGCAGACGAGATACAGAAACACACAGTACACCTACACACGCACACATACATGTACAGAGGGAAAGCCCTGAACGCTGTATATACAGGGCCCAGAAGGGCCTAAGAGTGGGGAGTATAGAGAGGACATACAGTATATAGAGAAGCTAGGTCTTGCTCTAAGTCCACTGCATAGAAACTATCGGTAGTGGGGATCGCTGCACTCCCCTCGCTCTCTCTCCTTTTCCCCTCTTTTGCTTTCCACGCTTTTCCTATGCTATATACCTATACATACAATTTTTTTGACGGAAAACATGTGGTCGAGGGAACGCTTTTTCGTTATTTTTTAGTTACCCCTCAGGCGAGCCATAAGAAGTTCTCACTTCAAAAATTACAATTACTGAACATAAGACTCACGGGTCGAACCTAGGTCGCATATAAAATATATCATAACCTGCGCGTTCCTATTTACCTATTTGTAAATACGGTCCTTACAGCATTAAACTGACACGGAGTATAAATACCATCCCAGTGTCACCGATAGAGATGCGATACTGGTGGACGCTAATTACAAATCGTTGAACAGCTGTGCAGTCTATGTGTCGATAATAAAATATTTATTAATTATTAGTTAAAATTTTAGAGCGGTGTTGGCTGCGTAGTTCGCGTGATAGGCGCGCAGACAGCGCCGTTCCAGTGGTCGAGGTTTCAATTCCCGGTGAAGGCAAAAACTTGAATTTTTTCTGAGTTTAAAGTTTTTGGCGGTAAAAGAACCCGGTGCCCCGGTTGTCTCGGGCGGGGTTTTTCCTGGAATGTTCCTTCAGAGTTATTCTAGGTTTTCCCTTGCCCCACAGGCGAAAAAACCTGGGTGGAATTGCGAGACAGTGTTAGGGACACTCAGGGGGTAATGTAGAAATCACAGGGTAACCGATTCTGATGCACTAGACAGGGAACGTTGGCTTTACCGACGGGGAGCTAAACTTTGAAAAGAGACCTTCTTCGGTAAGCTAACCGGTAGGTGGACCCGATGGTCCTTCGGGGTCAGAGAGTGCTGGCTTAACCGGCAAGGTGTGCGTCTGAAAAATGTCCTCACCGGAGATGCCTTCGCAATGTTAAGAATTTGGGGGACGAATAAATAATTAATTAATAATAAGATGGCGGAAAAATAAAATAGTGGAATGTATGTGTGAATATGTGTGTGACACAATATTAAAGGGCTCTATCCCTCGATGTTTTTTTAATATTTAAAAAGAGTCTATCAATCTCTCCGAGGAAAGTATTGGGAAAAAGTTAATAAGTTATTATCGAAACAGTAGCGGAGGAAGCCGGAACAATAACAGTGTCCGTCTCCATGTTTCTCGCCCCTCCTTCCCCCTCCTAATATTGGCCGGGGAAGAGAACATTCGATTCTATCGACTGTTGTGCTCTTCTACTTTTATCCTGAAGAGGCTGCAGTGTTTACCGAAACGTTGAAACAAAATAGTGGAATATAAATAAAGGTATAAAGTATACAGCGGCTAAGCCCATGAGACTGCGGTGTATAAAACCCACCACATATTAGTTAAAATTTTAGCCTCTAAAAGGAGCCCCAGTTGACTCAAAAATGTAAGCAAGAAAATAGTCAATAAAAATCTGTCTCGAAGAGATTATGCAAATCCCTTCTCTAACCCGTGATCTGTTGTCAATAGTATGTTATGCAACAAGAAAAGAAAGTTGGAAATTACTCCCGGGGACATATTTCCATAAATGAAGTAATGGTAGTATCTTTTAAGGAAGTAATCAATTGTATTCTTGTGTTGTATACCCCTGCTGTATAATGTACTATTTCTCTTTATTTGTGGGATGGGGAATAAAATACTATTAGTCTCTACATGATCAACCGTACCCTGTATCCTTATTCCTTCAGATTTTTGAACAGGCTTTGCATTTATGTATCTTCGTGTTCAATGGTAAACTCTTGTGTTGCGTAAATATATAATACTAGAAATTCACCAAGCGCGCGTGCCACGCACGTAGAGTTTTTAATGTTTCACTTAGAGCTTTAATTCGAATCAATTATGAAAACAATTTAATTTACTTGTAAGAAATATCACAAACAACTTTATCGAGAAAAAAATGATTAACTTTTAATTAAAAAAGAATGTCGGTCTGCAACTGATATTGATTGTGATTCAAAATATTTTATATTACCAAATTAATCTATACCAAAACAAGAACGTGAGGAGAAAAAAATAGCGATAAATCATCTTGTCAATGTCAAAGTATTATAAATAAAGTTTTTTTATATACATGGTTTTAAATGTTATTTTGATCAGATTAATCTAAATAAATTTTTAATGTTTTCCGAGATCGAACTCTTGATAAAACAGTGTATAGTTGACCATTATTGAATATATCTTTTTTCATATCAATTCCAATTTTTTCGAAAGTTTGTCCTTGTGCTTTATATATTGTCATAACAAAAGCAGCTTTCAAGTGAAATTGTCATGTTTTGAACACAAAAGGATAATCACACACACACACACACACACACACACATACACACACACACACACACATATATATATATATTTTAAAAACATATTTTTCTTACTCAGAAACACGTAAATCGTGGAAATTCATCGGAATTTCCAATTTCAAAATTTGCACCGTTGTACGCTTACTCTTTGAGAAAGAAAATTTCATAATATTTCATAAATTAGAAAAAGATTTGTTTTCGTTGTCCAACATAATTTAAATTTCTGTTTAGTTGATTTTTTCCTTCAAATAAACAAATATTTTTAATTTTATTCTGTTCTTTAAATTTCTCTTCAAAATTGGCTCCTTATATTTTTGTAAATTTCCTTGAAAAGATCAAATGAGTCCCTTAAATTAGAAATCTATGTTCAATGCGATATTATATTCTCCTTCTGTTCTATTCATCCTGTTCTCCTTCACATTCTAAAATTGATTCTATGTTCATTCTGTATGATTCTATGATAACGCTCTGAAGTACATTTTTTGACAACACGCTGAAGTTGGCTCTAAGCTTTAATTCGATATTACAAAGCGTGCTCCTCTAGTTAGAACGATTTTGCCATTAAACATGAAGATGGTTAGATGCAATACATATTAAAAAATCCGAATGCGTAGGAGTACAAGTGACCGTATAGACACGGCCTTACAGTTCCGCTTTTCAGTGATAAAGTGACTTTTATGGTTGAAATGTGAATAATAGTATATTATGATATAAGTATTATAAGTACTAGTATTGTATACAATCTTAGAACACAATCTATCTAAATACGCAAACACGATTGTTCATGATATAATCAGTCGATTTGTTCACCGCGAAGATAATGCACGAGCGTAGTGTAGTCCAATCAAATTAGGTTTTAAATACTCAATCCCTGACGAGTAGCTGCATTTTTGATATTTGGTAAATCGGGGTCGGAAAAACCGATTTTCAAATTTTTAGCTTTCTAGGTTTCGTAATAATCGAGAAAACGGAATTTGAAATCTTTTTTTGCTTATTTCTCGAAAACGGCTCAACGTAGAGAACAACGATTTGCGCCAAATGAGAGAGCGTACAATTTTACATCCAGAATGATTTTTTATTCACTTCCGATGAGTGCAAGTTATCGAGATAATTGTAGAAATAGAACTTGACTTATTGCGGGAATAGAAGAAGTGCGTTAATGGCGGCTGCTCTCCCCACTCGTTGTGGAAGGGGCCGCACGCTATATAGATATACAGCAGCAAGTTTGCCACAAGTTTGTCAATGCCCGAGTGATAATACTTGCCAGCGGTTCTACCTCGCCTCTTGATACATGTTATTTACATGAAACACTATTATAATTAATTATTTATGTAAAACGTAAGTATATAATATAATTTATGTACAACGTAAACCCTTATATACTCTAAATCGTTTAAACCCAAACAAAACATAAATAAACAGACTATCCCCTGGAGGGGAGTGATGATTATATGTAACATTTGATATTACCACTGTAATAGTGTTGGTAGCTGAGTAGTCTAGATGAATGCTTGGTAATTTTATGCGCCCTGGTTCGAATCCAACCTTGGTCAATTTTTTTTTAATTAATTGCAGTAGTTATTGAGTATGAAATCTAAATTTAAAACTAATAAGCAGGGACGAGAATTGATATTTTGTTAATTTTGAAAATATCTTGATTTGGAATATTACTCATACAGATTTATTTGAAATCTTTAAAAAAATTTTCCAGAAAGGATGTCGCAACCGATTTTATTTAAAAATAAAGTTAAAAAGGCGAATTGGATTGGGTTGGGTTAAAATCAAATGAAAATTTCGGTTTTTGTTGAAAAATTAAATGAAATGTAAAATCTGTACCGCACGAATTGAAACATCCTGTGACGTCACAACATAGACATGCTAATACCCGCATCGAATGTCACAGGATGTTTCAATGCGCTGTATTGTTGTTAATAATTTTTTTATTGTAAAAAGAAAAAATACGTATCGATTATTTTTCAATAATCTAAGTGATGGACCTAATAGATGTTTTCATGTAAATAACATGTTATATCTTGAGTGGTAAAAAACTTTTCTCAATAATAAAAAAAAATTTTACATTTCATTTAATTTTTCAACAAAAACCGAAATTTTCATTTGATTTTAACCCAATCCAACTCGCCTTTTTAACTTTATTTTTAATAAAATCGGTTGCAGCATCCTTTCTGGAAAAATTTTTGAAAGATTTCAAATAAATCTGGCAAGTATTATCACTCGAGTGTTGACAAGCTTGCAGCAAACTCGCTGCTGTATATCTATAGTGTGTGGCCCCCTGCACTACGAGTGGGGAGAACAGCCGCCATTAATGCACTTCTCCTATTCCCGCAATAAGTTAAGTTCTATTTCTACAATTAACTCGATAACTTGCACTCATCGGAAGTGAATAAAAAATCATTCTAGACGTAAAATTGTACGCTCTTTCATTTGGCGCAAACCGTTTTTCTCTACGTTGAGTCGTATTCGAGAAATAAGCAAAAAAGATTTCAAATTCCGTTTTCTCGGTTATTACGAAACCCAGAAAGCTAAAAATTTGAAAATCGGTTTTTCCGACCCCGATTTACCATATATTAAAAATGCAGCTGCTCGTCAGGGTTTAAGTATTTAAAGCGTAATTTGATTGGACTAGTGAGCGTCATATTCACGTCGAAAAAGTCGACTAAGGTTACGTTTAGGGTCCTTCTCCACTGCGTGCGGTACACGGTCTGCGGTACAAATTTTGTGCATCCCATGTGTTCTGAGATGAGGAATGGTACAGATGGAGTAAATAATTTATTAATAATTCTATTTAAAAACTTTAAAATGAATGAACTATTAACATATTTATTATAAGTTATTTATTTATTAATAAATTATTTCCTCCATCTGTACCGTTCCTCATCTCGGAACGCGTGGGATGCACAAAATTTGTGCCGGACACCGTGTACCGCGCACAGTGGAGAAGGACCGTTATGCGAGATTTAAATGCGGATTCAGGTCACACTGTGCTATAAAAAACTGATACCACTCTAACCTAAAAGTCGCAATTTTGATATGATTTTTAGGCTCTTAAGGTGTATAATACAGGTTGATACATAAAAAGATTTTTAGCTCATATAATCTCATAGAGTTCACATGAAATTCATATGAATATGAATTAACGAAAATAAATTAATATTATGTACGTACTTCAGTATACATATGTTCAAGTCCATCAAGCTGCTTTTTTATAGTTCTTGCATCATTAATACTTAAATCAGAATCGCTTCTATCTAACATAGAATCTAAATCTAATCCTGTAGTGGTTGATGTTAAATCACCACCTATAATACCTAAATAATACAACAAAAATAATTATTATACATGACTTAACTATTTTGTTGTATTGATAAAAAAATGTCTTGTCTTTTTAATTTAGGTTGCCCTTCTTTTACTCGGAATCTGAACTAGCACAATTATAATTAGTATATTTTGTAAATACTTACGATCATTATAATGGTTTAATACTTGTGTCTTGTAATCTGTCATTTCCCGTTTTTTGAAAACATTTTGATAATTGGCTGATTCCAATTTCCTTAAATAATCATTATAATATGACTTATCTACACGATCTGAACTATAAATGAAAACGTAATTTGAATTTTATTCATATAAATTGAAATATCGAAAATGATGAAAATGGTAACCACCTAACGGTAAGTCTGTCGACTGGAATCCTTGAATTTGCAGGTGGTGTAACTGGAGGTAATGGTGGTGTTACAGACGAATCACTTTCAGATAGATTAGAGTGATTAATCATTGAAATATTATTTGGTCCCAAAATAGTATTTAATTCTGACTCAACAATATCAATCCATTCAGCTTCTTGTCCTAAACAAAACAAAAATTTAATTTTAATAATGGTCCATTACGAAACATAAACTGTGATATTCATTCCATGCGATGGGATATTTAGGTCATTAGTATCGCATATTAGTACATTTCGATACGGGTGCTGAAAGTGCAGGCTGTTTAGCTTTTTTGACGTTTTTCACACGAATGAAGCGAGGGAAAAAATTCGTGTGAGTTAAAAATCTTCTTACGCATCAGTATTGAATTATATTCTATACCACTAACTTAAAAATTATGTTGACGTTGCGATTTGAGTAGCCTAAATCATTAGCCCAGCCGACTTAAATTCGCAATCATGATTATTCGAGATGTAAGAATGTGATTATTATACACTCTAAAGTTAGTGTACGAGTATAGCGAGTGTGATATTCACATAGAAATAATCTATTACTTGCGTCACGGATAAACGTAAAAATGCGGATTTAGATTACTGCCCTATAAATGAATTTAGAGAATCATGCATTTGAAATTGTAGCTGTACATTGTAAGATAAATTTGGAAGATAAAAGGTGCTTAAATAGTTTACCTTCGTGATTACTTAAGCAAAAACAAAACTGTTTTTATTATAGAAATACTCGAGCAAAGAAATCAGGTATCAATTTCACCTTTGTGTATCTATATTATCTTAACGCATTTCATGCAGTTTTGTATTAAGTATTTTCAGATTATAGTAAATATAGAATTACATGCGTAAGCGTATTCCGAATTGAGAAATTGCGACCATGTCTAAATCATTGTAGTCAATGATTTACACATGGATACAAACGAATTTGAATATACCAGAAGAAATTGCGTAGAGAAATTCATGGAAGGAGTTAAGATCTTGATGATCTTGCGACATCATTCAAAAATATAATGTTTTTGAAAAATAAGTTCTAATTGCAGAGAAATATCTAAAAAGAAACTTTCAATAATGTCGCAATTGTGCAAATGAATGAAAAAGACAAAAGTTGATAGGTTTTTGAGTATAAATAATTCTGTTAATTTATTGGATATCATTTGGACATATTATAGAATTATTCAATGCATGATGAATAATTTTGAAAAAATGGTATTATTTTCAAATAAGAAATTAAAGCTAAACCAAAGAAAAATCGCCCTAGATACATGAGAAATATATACGTAAGGTTAGGATTCAGTCTAATTTAATCTAAGTAAAGAAATTAATTTATTTGATTATAAAGAAAAATAACCTGTTTAATGTGATGAATACAATTTATAATTAATGAAATAATACTGTGTGGTAAAATTACAAACCTTTCAAGCCATCACATTCTTCTGCTGAACATTTTTTATCATTTGAGAATACGTCAGAACCTCTACCAGAATCTATATTTGATGGACATCGTTCTGTTTTATCATAATCTGAAGCTGTATCTAGACTTTCTGATTGATTAGTTAAAACTTTTTTATTTTCAAAATCAGTTTGTTCGCCTTCTTTTGAAAATTTGCTTCTATCAGTAACACAACATGATTTTTGCTCATGTTTTCCGTAATAATTAATCATATTATTTGTTTGTTTTGTGCATGATACTTTATTCTCTGTTACAGGTGTCTTGCATATATTTTTGCTATCTTCTGACAATGTATTTATTGCTTCTTGGAATCCTAGTCTACCATCTAATGACATTTTTTCCCCTAAAGAACAAATTTCTAGGTTTGTTTCTGACTTGGAAAAATCAGAAGTTTCACCAGCAAAAGTGTTTTTATGTATCTTTTCGGTTGGAAACCCCTCTAAAACCAACGCACTTTTGTCATTTTTGGTTGCAAATTCTGAAACAGAATTTCTAATTTGATAATTAACTTTATTCATATTATTATATGTATTATTTGTAATATCTTCATAAGAGAGGTGTAGTTGCGATACAGCTCTTCCTATATTTGTACTACGTGTTTCAATTTTTATTTCACTTTGACAACGTTTATTTATATCACTGTCACAACTTTTTTGGGGTCTGCAAGATCCACTTTGACTGTAAAAACCGCGCGAGTCATCCAAATGATTTGATAACTCTTTAGGTGATCTCATAGCTGTATTGGGTAAATCATTTTCTGTCCATAATCTTTCTTTATTTTTACCGTTATATTGTTGAGGAATAGATTTTTTATTACGCCCTTGCATATAGTTTTGATATTCATAAGCAATGTCAGGCAATTTAGAAATACTGATAGATGTTGGATGTTTAATTGGCTGCATATGTTGAATAAATTGTTTTTGATGAGAATCGCTTTGAGTATGTGGTAAAAATCGATTATTTTCAAAATGCTGATTTGAATGCATATTTTGTTTTGAATTCTGTTTTTTTATAATAGTTGATTGTATTTCTGTATACATTGGTTGTGATATTTGGATTGGTGGTTTCAATATTGTTGTTTTAAAAGTCTAAAATATAAATTGTATTATTAATGTAAGTTATTCATTAAATAATGTAAACATAATCATACCTGGTCATGACGAGGCGTCAAATTGTTGATTCCTATTGTAGTTGGACTCACCTTATTATCTGTTATCTGTGTATTGTACTCGTAATTACCATTTTGAGTCGTTTGCATCGCTTGTTGTATTGTAAGATTTATTTGTGAATCCATTTAAAATTCATTTGATCGCATTTGTTCCGATGTCTTTATTTATTATCCCACTACTGAGCAATAAGAATTGCAATCATTCACTTGATATAAATTTTTCCATTTACGTTCGACATTATATTAATCCTCAAATTGATCTATGAATTAATAAATTATTATAAAAATTTTCTTTTACATTTTTAACAAATAATATAATATAATTTTAGATATTCGATAAAAATTTAACAAAGTCGATATTTTGGGTTTTCATTCCATTAATGCCATTTCGTAATACAATTTCGCTTCTTTGCTTTTAAATACATTTTTACATCACTTAAATACAAGATAAGAAGTCTATACTCACATTTTAACTAAATCCAAATTTGCGCTTTGAAACCGAAAATATAATTTAATATGTACTAAATAGAAATAATAATGCTGAGAAATCATAAATTAAAAGAAAAATGCTTAGAATTAACCCATTACTGCCCAAACGAACAAAATTTTAATGTTGACTTCGACCGCCCATCATTTTAAAACAAACAAGGAACTTTTAACTCAAGGTACATATATTACTGTTTTCGAGGTCGTTCTTTCGATTGGCGGTGTCGACAATTAAGAAAAGTAACGTTTAACCTATTATTTTTTTAAAATTATTTAAAAAACGCACTTTTTGCCGTTGAATTTTTTTTTAAAAGTGATCTCGATACTTGTTTCATAAAAATTTCCTAAGAATAAAAATATGTTAGAATTAGTCAGAAAATGCTGTCAAATTTTTTCAGTTGATCCTGTGCAATTTTTGAATTTTCGAAAAATCAAATAGAAATAAAAATTTCGAAAAATGTCCTTAAAAAATCTGAAAAAAATCTACAGCATTCTGTGATGAATTCTAACACATTTTTGTTCTTTTGAAAATTTTTTTAAAACTTTTAAAAAAGTAGTTCTTTAAAATAGTTTTTAAAAATAATTTTAAAAAAAAAATTTTCAAAACAACAAAAATGTCTTAGAATTCATCAAAGAATGCTGTGGATTTTTTTCAAATTTTTTTAAAGGACGTTTTTCGAAATTTCGATTTTTTGATTTTTCGATAATTCTAAAATTGCATAGGATCAATCTGAAAAAATTTGACAGCATTATCTGACTAATTCTAAGATATTTTTATTCTTAGGAAATTTTTATGAAAGTCCACAGATTTCGAGTAAAAAATCTGTGAATGTTAAAAAAATTTTCGATGTCGGACGCCATTTTGAATTGGATAACGATAAAAATCAAAATTATCCGTTGCATATTTTTGAAGTTCAAGTATCGAGATCACTTTTTTAAAAAAAAAATTCAACGGCAAAAAGTGCGTTTTTTAAATATTTTTTAAAAAATAATAGGTTAAACGTTACTTTTCTTAATTTTCGACACCGCCAATCGAAACAGCGACCTCGAAAACAGTAATATATGTACCTTGAGTTAAAAGTTCCTTGTTTGTTTTAAAATGATGGGCGGTCGAAGTCCACATTAAAATTTTGTTCGTTTGGGCGGTAATGGGTTAAAACTATCCAGAAAATCGTTTTTAACGATTATTCAAAAGCGAAAAGCACTTTTCCATGCTACCGGACACAGGTTGCCGATAATGGAACAGTCAGAGAGAGGAATGGGGGTCAGATAACCATTTGTAGTCTCTCTAGTTAGTCGCTATTAATAAATACGCAACCGCGAATAATGAAATCTAAAAGAAAGGAAATTAAAAGCTATAGAGGAAAGCAAAGATAAAATTATTTATCCAGAGGATAACCCTCAGGGAAACTCACCCGCTGTAAAAACGGCTGATCTCCATTCGAGTAATGGGCGGAACTCGTCAATGCTTAAATTTGAAACGCCCGTGATTAACCAATTGATCGCTGGAAAATCGCGTAAATTAACAAGAAAAAACGAGAATCTCCAACTTCCACAAGGCAAGGGTTCAAGGAGTATAACCGGTCAGCTACCACTTCCAAAATAAGGAACTAAGGACTCAAAGCTTATCCTCAACAACGTGTACAAACGGAAGCCGTAAGGACTTTACCAATACCGTGGATGCAGAATCCCTTAGTTTTCTCAAGGATTCAAATGGAAGCATTAAGTTCGGGTTGGGAACACTAAAAACAAGGCTTCTAAATGAAAAGAAACAGTATAATGAAATCGGGGCCGGCAATGGTGCAAATCAATTTGCACCACTGCAAAGCAGTCTCGGGGAATCTGATGCTGGCCGTAATGGAGGCGACAATAGACCCCTTATTGCCCTTATGCAGGAACGATGACTTCTAGGAGATAAAATCCGAGTTTTAAGGATGAAAAATCATGAACGTTTTCACTTCCAAATAACAAATAAGAAAAGAGCGTACACAGTAGCGAAGAGTACAATAAAACTCATGCTACTTTCACAACGCAGTACAACCTACATGACGGCAGTGATACTCAAACAAAGGAACTGCACTCCGCTGATCCTCACATAGGTACTCCAGAATATAGTGAAGGAAGTCGCAAAGGAAATCAGGTAGTAATAGAATGCGATTGCAACGGCCATCACGTCCAATGGGGAAGCAAAGACATCAATGAAAGAGGTGAATCAATATTAGATTACATATTCTCCACAAACCTTATAATATGTAACAGGGACAATACGTTTGCAAATAGGGTAACAGAGGATGTAATAGATCTAACACTGGCTACAAATACAGGTTAACGATAGAAAATGAGAGAATATCACCTAAAAATTTCTATTTGTGATACTCTTCACTATCAAACGGGATGCCATACAGGATACAATCTTTAGGAACCTGGAAAAAGAGGATTGGGCAAAGTTTTTAGAGATAGCGAGGAAAAAGTTAGGTACTAAGGCACAGTCCTATACGTCGGTCATTCCCACATAATCAGGGATCGAGAATGATATTGACAATGACAAGAAAAGTTAGGTGACATTTTAGAACTAGCCTTCCTAAAAACATGCCCGTGAAACGCAACTGCAGAAACACCAAACCATGGTGGAATGCAGAGCTGAGAGGGTAAAGAAAGGATACTAGGATACTCCTGGGCATAGCCAGAAGGGAAAAGACAGAAGAGAACTAAAATATATACAAAAACAGCTTCAATGACTATACTGGAAACATAAGGAAAACCAAACGAGAATTCCTAAAATGTTTAGGGATAAGTAGAGGAAATAGTCACTATGGTGAAGAAAGGATAAGCAATAAATACGTTCAGTTCTTACAAATCAACTGGATCAGACTTAATAATACCCATTATGCTACAAAAATCTAAAGCCACTCCCTTATCAAAATAATGTGCAGATATTTATGCAGAGATTTCTGCAGAACTCTCTGTAGAGCTCTGCAGAGCAATCTGCAGGGTTCCCTACAGATGGTCCAAATTCTCTGCAGAGGAACAATGTCAATGCTTCGGAAGTAATTTCTGTAGAATTTTCTGCAGAGATTACTACACAGATTACTGCAGAGATTTCTGCATTGTAATTACTTCTGCAGAGAATTTGGACCTCCTACAGAGAACCCTGCATATAGCTCTGCAGAGCCCTGCAGAGAATTCTGCAGAGATCTCTGCATAAATATCTGCACATTATTTTGATAAGGGCTGTATCGGATATACTGGAGAAAATGTTCAGGGACTGCCTAATTTTAGAATGTGTACCGAAAAAATGGAGAGTTCGCTTTCTAGTCGCTCCAGCTATGCAAGAGCATAGATTATAATTGCCGTGCTACTATATCACGCCATTAATTATGGCTCCGCAAGAGGCCTCACGAGAGTGACGAGCGCGCGCATTGATTCAGAATCTGTTAGTCAGTGATCGAGAGCAGTAAAGTCAGCGCGCTGCCTCGATTCGCGTTGCTAAATGATTTATTGTACTTTTAGTTATTGTTAAATAATTCATTGTTTTATAAAACTATAGTCGAGTGCCTGTGTGTAACGTGCATGGACGAGACCCAATCTGACAGTCCTCGTTAGTAACATTTCGCTAAAGATTTGCCGACCACGACACTCAACAAAGTGAAATTCAGAGAACTCTGAGATGTCAGAGTTCTGGAGCGAGCTGGGCATTAGCCACCCGGCAAATCCTGGACTTCCTCCCAAAGAGCAGGTGAACCGGCCTACACAGCGCACTTTTACTATATTTTGCGGTGTTGCGGGGGCTGTTCCTCATTTTGCGGTTGGGTGAGAGATCTCTAATATATCTAAATATAAGCGGATCCGGTCGACCTTAGAAAATAAGTTTATTTAATTGCTTTGTATTATTATGTTAATTATTGCAGTTAATAAAAGCCATACTATAACTTGTTCAGGCTTTTCCCTCTATTCCGTAACCGGTTTTATTTAATTTTCGTTGCATGACAACTATGCGAATTTCACACTCATGGTAAATTATCCTGTATAAAGAGGCAAAATACTTTGAAGTCATCCTGGACTCCAAGCTATTCTGGAAAAAGAATGTGGAAAAAAGGATGAAAGGAGGTATAAATGCATTCTACATAAAAATACTCTGCAGAAAAATATTCGGGAAAGGATGGGGACCGCAACCATACATCATACATTGGATGAATACAGCTGTAGTAAGACCCGTAATAACCTACATAGCCTCAGCATGGTGGAAAGCCACGAAATAGGAGATAAAGTGGAAGATGTGTACAAAGATGCAAAGACTTGCAACACTGGGGATAACAAAAGTTGTGAGAAGTGCAGCACAGGTAGCACTAGAAATAATGTTGAAGCTTCAGACTATTAAAAGATAGGAAACCAGTAAAGGCATCTATCTACATAGATAGTTAAGCTGCTATTAAGGCTTTGATATCGACATCGATCAGATTCTGCTGGATATCAGGAGGCTACGAAATCGAAGGGATCATAAAAGCAGGTGATTTGGCGAAGCTAAGGGTGGTGAAAGACAGGACCGAAGCGGACAACCAACCACCAATATGATTAACAACACTATAGAACACGTCGTCAAAGAGGAACACAGAAAGCAAGTGAGAATAAAGTATGACTGTTCTACATCGAGAAAGTTATAGCCGAAGATAAACGAAAAAAGAACAAGTGACCTACTAAGCAACAGGAAGATGACAGTCAACATGATCACAGAAATGACCATAGGGTACTTTGCGATCGGAGTGAATCTCAAAAGATGGGGAAAAAACTTTAACAATTTCCCACCTACTTTGCCAATACAGCCGCTAAGGGCAAAATTTGCGAGAATCTGGAAATGCTTCTTCGATAGAAAATAAGTTAGCTCTACCCTTCAGAATGTACAAGGCATCGCAATGAGCCTAAAACCACCGAGTGGAGGTGCCTCTTACGCAATGAAGACTGCATGAGCCCTATATTCAACCTAACCTAGAGAGAGGTCCACATGGTAAGACAATCGTCGGTAATTTGTCTCTGCGACACCATTGACATGCGCTTAACAACAGCAGCTTGGGCGGAAAATGCAGCGTTTGCACTTTGCAGTGTGAGAACGTCTGACTCGTGCTATCTCCATGACGCGGAATTTTCCAGGTCTCGTACGTGACACACAGAAATAAGAAAATGGAATAATAGTGTGGGAGTAAGAGAGTATAGTGCGAGGTTGAGAGTATATTAGTACTGTGTAAATGTGTGTACAGGGGCCGGATCACAATAACTGTGAATATGTGTATGTATGTCGTAAGTGGGGTCATTTTAACCGCGTAAGTGACGGTCATGAGGACGGTTGCCGGGATTCGGGAACATATTTTTTTATCATTGCCTTTGAACATAATTAGTTTCAATGGTAATTGTTTCCTGTGAGTGATAGCTCCTCCGGCAGATTTTATGCTCCATTTTTCCATTTTAACTTTATAATTGATTCCACTGCAAAAGTGTACTAGTGGCATATCCTCTTCCAATTTAACTACAACTCTTTCCCTGGGTCGTATGGAGCAAGAGGAGTTGTACAACTCAATTGTAAAGTAAAAATGAAAAAATGGAGCATAAAATCTGCCAGAGGATCTATCACTCACAGAAAACAATTACCATTGAAACTAATTATGGCAATGATCAAAAAAATATGTTCCCGAATCCCGACGACAGTCCTCATGACCGTCACTTATGCGGTTAAAATGACCCCACTTACTTAGGGCCGTATCCCGAATGTTAATGTGTGTATGTATATGTATGTATGTGTATGTATGTGTATGCATGTGTATGTATGTGTATGTATGTGTATGCATGTGTATGTATGTGTATGTATGTGTATGTATGTGTATGTATGTGTATGTATGTGTATGTATGTGTATGTATGTGTATGTATGTGTATGTCTGTGTATGTATGTGTATGTCTGTGTATGTATGTGTATGCATGTGTATGTATGCCGTAAGTGGGGTCATTTTAATCGCGTAAGTGACGGTCATCAGGGCGGTTGTCGGGAACATTTTTTTTCAGCAGTAGAAGTACTGCCAGTATTACTGGCGCTTACTACTGGTCAGTAATTTCGGAATAACCGACTCAGAGAGCTTCGTCGGGAGACAACACGCCGACGCGGCCAACCGAGAGCACCGAGAACAACAAAGAGAGACCTTTGGTGCAATCAGCATGTAAGAAGGAAAAATGTGTAATGGAGATGGTTGTCGATGCAGAAGAACAGAAACCTATGGAAGAGGTGGAAGAAAAGCCTAAAAACAATTGTCAGATTTCTGATTATGAGCAGAAAAGTGAACCAGTTTGTGCTGCAACAGAAGAGTGTAAAGTAAGTTTCGAAGGTGATAAAAATTAAAAATGTCAAGAGGCTTCTCAATCAGATAAACAGGTTGCATTTGATCCAAGTGATATCTTTGAAGTTCCTAGTCAGTCTGTAAAATCTGAGAAGGAGCCTCTTGACATTTTTAATTTTTATCACCTATGAAACTTACTTTACACTCTTCTGTTGCAGCACAAACTGGTTCACTTTTCTGCTCAGAATCAGAAATCTGACAATTGCTTTCACACTTTTCTTCCACCTCTTCCATAGGTTTCTGTTCTTCTGCATCGACAACCATCTCCATTACACATTTTTCCTTCTTACATGCTGATTGCACCAAAGGTCTCTCTTTGTTGTTCTCGGTGCTCTCGGTTGGCCGAGTCGGCATGTTATCTAAGTGCCAGTAATACTGGCAGTACTTCTACTGCTGAAAAAAAATGTTCCCAACGACCGTCCTGATGACCGTCACTTACGCGGTTAAAATGACCCCACTTACGACATACATACACATATATACACATACTGACATTCGGGATACGGCCCCTGAGGGTAAAAGAGAGCAAGATAGATAGTGTGAGAGAGAGATAGAGAGAGAGAGAGAGAGAGAGAGAGAGAGAGAGAGAGAAGAGGGGGTTGAGGAAACGCGTACGCATTGGATGAGAAGGATGAATGTGGAGAAAGAGAGGGAAGTGACCATCCCCGACTGACTGTCCCCAGTAGGCTCACGCTAGTGTACGGAAGGCCTACCCGATCATCGCTTGTATCAAGAGCAACCGTTTTTACCGTGATTATATGAGAGAACAATTATTACCTTCTTTATTCTTGAGTTAATCAAAGCACTTTATTGAACCCGCTGTTCCACCCGATCCCACAATAGTTTATGTAAATTTTCCAAATAGTTAAGCAACACTTTGAACTATTTGTTATAAGCAGAATGTGAATGACGCTCTGTTTCACCTGGTTAAATGAACATTTATTCAGAATTTCTCTGTGAGTTTTGATGCGTACAATTCCAATGTTAAGGGTTTGTTCCAACTGTTACACAAAGTGTACATTAGCAAAAAAAAGAAGAAAAGGGAATTATAATAGAATGAAGTACCAATTTTTAATTTAATGAAGAAAAGCGACAGTAGTCGACCCTAGATGCTCATATGAGTAATAGATAGATAAGAAGCAGCTGTGAAAATGAATATCAATACTTTGTAAATAAGAAGAACAAGCAGATATTATGTTATAATCCGGCTGTAGCCTAACCTAGATCAGTTGCTATACCAGCGAAATCGGCATTAGTATAAGTAGTTGCAATGTTTAAGAACTCGATTCTAAATGACATAACTATTACTCCAGTAGTATTATTTTTTAATTTAGAAAATTTTACCAAAAGAATGTCTGAAGCGATGATATATGAGTCTCTATGGAACTATAATTTAATGAAAGATATGCGAAAATGATTAAAATACCTCCTTTAACTCAAAAATGTTAAATGTTTTAAAATATTTTTTTAGTTATTGATAAAAAAATTGATCTCTTGCACGAACAGATCCGAGTACTGTCCAGTACTTCATTATCTTGTATCTAGCCACATGCACATTCACTTCGCAAACTGATCAGATAGATGATATTTTCGTTATCTTTTGTTGTATTCTTTTATATACATTTAATTCTTTTATAGAGGTAATAAAATGTTACATTCTGGTCATTTATTTCAGTTATGAGATGCGCTTTTGGAAGTAGATCGCGTACACACAAAACCGATAATAGCAAGAACTAGAGTAAGGTTACGTTAGAGTATTCGTATCTCCTTATTAACAGTGGTCAAATCTGAGTAATTTTAAAAATTGTATACATCGCACTCGAACATGATGTGATAATTTTTTGTTCTCGAATGTTATGTTAATTTTTTGTATGTTAATTTATCCGGAGGAAACTCATTTTTTTTTCTTAAATACATAATCCTTCGATACTATCACAATCAAAAAAGCCGGTAATACCCCGATGACAAACTACGTTAATCTGTTTTATTAGTTTATAATGTGCAAATTTAATAAAATTTAATTTATTCTTTAGTTTTGTACAAAACTTATTAATTATAATTATTATTGCGATCATATTTTTATTCTAAAATAAATAAACAAATATATAAAAATTAATTTAACTACTAATTTTCATAACATTGAATTGGACAACTTTATATATTTTTACGCTCATAAACTAGTATGAATAACAAGAAAAACGAAATTCAATAATTGATAGCTGAATCAAATGCATGATAATTGAATAACATGTAAACTTAATATATAATATGTAATGCAACTTGTATGTACTGCATGAGATAACAATTTTACTGTTTAAAATATTAAATTCTATTGCAATCAAATTTTTAAAAGAAAATATAATATTCTTTGTAATACTTAAAACAAGCTTAGAGATAAAAAATTTATAATAGATCCAATATTTACTAAATTTAATAATTTTTCTTAAATCATTGTTCTTAGTATTATTTATAGCAATTTGTACGGTCAAGGCTTTTAAAGATTGATAAAATAATTTATTTATTTTTTATATGTATTAAAATAAATAACGTAAAAATATAGAGATTAGAGTTTTAAAATAACTTAGAATTCAGCAACAATAATTTGATTTACGGACAAAAAAAAATAATCCACGAATTACTTTTATTATGGTATTTTGTAGTATATATATAAAAGTTTTTAATTTTACTATATATACATTCGCAATGCTACGTATTAACGGTATCTATAGGTGTATTATACCCTAACTTATTCTGCAAACTAAGACTAACAAATCTAGTTTTTGTGCATCATAAGTTAAGAATATTTTTAAAATTGCAGTATTATATGTTTTAAAAAATTTTTGTATGAACCTGATATTTTATATCATTTATTTACGAAAGAAGAATTCATTTCTCTAAAACTAGAATCTCCAATTCTTTATTACAAATTTAAAAGAATAAAATAAGAATATTTATTGTTATAAAACTTTGTAATTAGAAAACAGTTCATGTTAATGTTACTGTGAACTGGACTCCAAGTATTGTTAAAAGAATAACTACACTAATATTTCAATATTATTGAGAAATGTCACAAGTCCTTTTCAAAATAATAATATACTGACTTTTTTCTTATAAATCCCTCTTTCTTCATTACTTTAAGTAATGAAGAAAGAGTATTTTAATTTATATTGTGTATGTTTACAGTTTTAAGTAATTAATAATTTTATCTGATACTACATATAGAGTACAACAAGCTTCACTGTATAGTTAACATCTTACCTGTTACACATAATCCTAAGAAGAGTAGCAAAACACATGCCATAATTTGTGTAAATCATATTTGAGATTTTGATTGTATAAGTAAATCAAAAGACGAACAATTTTTTTTTCACTTTAGTGAAAGTATTCTTAAAAGCCCAGAGTACTTCTGTGTTTTCTGCTATTATATAGATCGTATCTAAGGCACACACTGGATAGTCTTATAGAATTGTTTTTAAGTAAACAGCTTCGTAGTTTAAAAAAATAAAAGAGTATGTGGAGTCTTTCTCCTCTTTGCAAACTTTGTGACGATGCATTCAGTACAAAGAGAAAAAGTAACAGAAAGTGGAAGGTGCAGAGAGAGAGGGAATGAAATGGAATGAGAAAGAGAGAGAGAGAGAGAGAGAGAGAGAGAGAGAGAGAGAGAGAGAGAGAATCCATCAAGTTAGATGCAGGAAGAAGTAAGATCAGGATTGAAGAACAAGTTACTTGAAAATATGTTTAAATAAAATATATTTATATGCAATAAATATTTTTTTTTTGTAAAAAGCAATGTAGTATTTCATAGTTTTGAAAAGATTTGCTAATAAGAATTTAAAAAATGATATCTTTTTACAAAAATTATGATGTTAAAATAAATAAGCAAAATTAAAATCATTTTTTTTTTCTAAAATCAGTCAATGAAGATCATTTCTTAAATTAAACATTTTTGAGATATTTTCTAAAATTTATTAATAAATGTGTGTATGCGAGAGAGAGAGAGCGCGCTCAGTTAATCAAAAAAAGAAACAAGTAAATAAGTAAATACCCAACAGCTACAATCTATGTTATACAATAAGATTAATATTTTTTAATTGCAACTTTTCCCAAACGTCTGAATATTATGGACTGTTAGAGAGACAGCAATGACCGAGTCTTATATTTCGACGGTTAGTGAAATTTATGTAAAGATAACAACATATGTGAATAGTCTACGACCAACAACCGAAATCTAAGTTGAAGCGAAACCCAGACTATCCATATAGTAAAGCCCATGTAAAATAAAAAATCTCGACTCAAACAACTATAAAATGTTTCCAAATTTTCGCAACACTGAACTCTTTTTTCGCAGAAAAATATTTTGATAATTATGAAAACAATACTTGATGGAGTACATCACGGCAACTCTCTTGAAAAGAGCGTATGTACTGCGAGTCTCATACTTATGCAAAGATCTCTAATTTAATATATTATTGAATCTAATGGTATGGAACTGTATACTTAACCTTATATAACTGGAAATTAAAATTATTTTAACTTTTTGTTACTCCAAGAAGAAACAATTTTAAAAGAAATAAAACAATATGTAGAATAGATCATTTGAGAGGTTGCGCAAGAGGGTTTCAGAATAGGTCTAAGTGCACTAGGTCTGAGAACAATACGCTTAAGTTTAGGGAAATGTAAAGGAAATGTGAAAAGGAAATTAAGAAAGTTAAAACAGCAGGGTCGGGACAAGAATGCAATAATACAGTAAATCTTAAGAATTCAGACTTTTTCTCATTTTTCACAACCCGAAGAGTATTTTAATTGATACAACTAAGGAGAGGGACATTTGACCGGACAATAAAGAAGAAACTCTTTTCGAGATTTTCAACGTACATTTTTTGGACGGTCAAATGTTAATAAATGGAGAATTGGACAAATATTGTAACTAGAGTTTAGGTACATTACCATTAGAAGAATAATTTATAGTCGTTACATACCTTCGCATCCTATAAGACAGCGGGGCGGAAATGAGTCGTTCCAGCACTATTTAAATAGGACGAGACAATTCTTGTGCTGACTTTAAAATAACTTTTTAGAACATGTTTGGCATATAGATATGTACCAGGCAAATAAAGATTGACAAAGGTTGTGTTCCTTTCCAAATCGGATAAAGCACTTTATGCGAGTATCGGGAATAATATACCGATTAGTCTGACCTCGTTTTTGTTGAGAACAACGAAAAGGTTTGCTTGCCTACCAAACAGAGAAATTGGTTTGAACGGTGATAGCTGATGCAGTGTACTATACAGAAAAGGGTTTGGAGAATAAAGATTTGTTTTTAATGACTTTTCCGCGTATTGATGCAGTTTTCAAAAATGTAATTAAAAAGACTGTAATGGATTGTGTGTGTGCGCGTGAGTGTGTGTGTGTGTGTTAAACATTTGAGGCCTAGTGTACTCCAAGAATGTCACATTTTTCTGTAGTTTTTTTGCGATTTAGTCAACAAATGCTCAAAAAATGCTATTCTTTGTGAAATAATTCGTTATTGAGCGAATTATTCGATATATCCTTATGAAAATTAATATTCAGGTGTTTTCGAGGACATTATTTATAATTCTACTGTCAAATTCATAAAATTCGAAAGAACGGTTCCAAGATGGCGGCCGAAAAATAAAATATTCAATACTAGGGGGGTTCCCCCTTCTGCTCGCCAACCCCCCACTTTTTAATTTAGAAATGATTACTAATGTGTAATGGAATAAATTTCTATTCCTATTCCAAATTTGCAATAGCTTTAGCCTTATAGATATAAACATAAATAGTAACAGATTTTAGTATTTAGATTTTGTCGCGTTAATTTTATAATCGTAAATCAATATTCAATGTTGGTTAATGTCTAATATATCTAAATGTATTTTAAAACAACTACCGTAAATTCATAAATCTTCTGCAGAATGCTGCATTGCATACATAGATATACATTAGTCAAATAATTGGGCTGTCGCATTCGCCCGTACCGCTGTGAAAGACCATCATACAATCATTATTAAAATTTAAGTAATTAGTTGAAAAAAAAAATTAGTTGAAAATGTTAGTAGTTAAAGTTTCAAATTTCGAACTTAAATATCAGTCGGCGTAGTAACTTATTATATTTAGATTTATCATTTTATTTAGAGAAAATGAAGCTTGCCTTATTTAAAATAAAAGTTATAAATATTTAATATAATGTTTGAACCAAAAAATCTTAGGCTGTGGCAATTGCCTATTTCGTTGTTTCTCTTATTTTTTGTTTTGTTTTTTGTTAAAACTGAACAATATCATAAAACGTAGGGCCAAAATTGTAAAATACGTTTTTAAAAATTGGGAATATTTTGAATCATTTATTGTAGGTGACGAATCGTGCCCATATAAAATTACGAATAAAAGTACTTATATAATAAATTTTTTTATTGCAGGGCAGATTTAATTTAAGTAACAATGAAAATGAATTGAATTTAATTTTTTAATAGTTTAGTTTTATAATAGAGTATTGATTAAAGAATAGATTTAGATTAGAGATTAAAATGCCATCCCCTCAGTGGCGCTCCCTCAATGGGAGATAGTAGTAAAATTACATAAAAATTAGTAAAAATACACTCCATTTTAAGCTAATATCTTCCATTGAGGGGAGTCAATTGAAAAGGAGCTAATTTCTGACACGATGGCAATATCATTTTATTAATATAGAGAGATCACATCTGTTTCTGTTATACACATTGAATATTCCATTTTGAATTTTCGTAATCTGAGTTCAGATTCGTATAAGCAGCGACCACTTTAAACCTTAATATCATTATTTTTAAGAAAATCTATTCGTGTGAAAAATGTAGGTTAATGATACCGACAAGCAAGGAGAATTGATGAAGGCGATTGACCGAAGATTAGGATAAGGTTAAAGTTCAGATGCCCTCAGGGATGCTTAAACAGTGCTTGATGAAAAATAAGGAAAAATAACAATACAATGGGCTTGATCAGTACCTTTTTGTGTATGAGCTGTTTAGTTCACCTCTGGAAACTTACTAATACTGATATTGATATTCGTAACACCCACACAGTCGTCCTCAACTTCAGCGTTCCCTTAATATGAAATACATTTGAAGGTATAAGGAATTATATAAGGAATTATATAATTATAAAGTACATACTATTCAGAATTTGACGCATATCTTAAGATTTTATTATGTGTGAAACATAAGGAACCATCAGGATTTACACGGTATTTATGTAAAAACCATGTATGGCTAATAATAAATAAATTTAATTAAGGTACTATTACAAAGTTTCGCTTTTATATAATTAAAAACTTATTTAAAAATTTACTTAGTTTAATAATACATTGTTACGGTTAACATTAGTCACCCGTTATACCAAAAACCTGTTATAAAATGAAACAATATGTGTAAGTACGTACAAGCTATTATATTGTTATAAATTAAAGTTTCTTTATTTTTGTACAACTTTGATAATTAAATAAATTACACTTGTATATGAATTACCATAATATTATCACAAATAAAAAATATACATAATATTCATATATAATAGAAAAACTTTAATAGATTGACTTACGTTTGAAGCGTTAGCTTTGAAAAGAAATAATAAATTATCTAGACAGTATCGCTTGTTTTAATTATTGCATATTCAAAATGTGTTTGTATAAACAACTTTTGATTTACAATTATAAAGATTTTGCGTAGTACTTGTGTAATTAGAACACAAGATTTTATAAGATGAAATTGGTTCTTTTTTGCAGAACAATATATATGTAAATGTATAATATTATACTGCTATTGATTATATAAACAAAAGATTTGTTGTGTGATTAAAACTCCTTATCTTAGTCATTGACCATTTTTAAACTTTCATTATTATACTTTCTCATGTATACCAAAGAAGATCTAGAGTACCTTTTACACATTTTTAATAATATGCTCACAATACAAAATTGTTAATAAATTTAGTATTTAAAATATTATCTTTTTTATACCCAATAGTTCAGTAAACATTACAGGAAATAATGAAAACATTAAATAATTTTAATTCAATAATTTTTGTAATTATAAAATAAACAATTTATAATTAGTTTATATGATTGGAGATAAATATCAAGTGCATTTTTTTAAAGAAAGTATTGAGTGAAGATTTTAATAACTTATACAATCATTTTCTTTTCTTAAAATTTTCTCCAATAGTTTCAAAAAATACAAGAAAATTGACTTTATGAATATTAAAAGTAATCGTTGAACACGTTACTTTTGGTGAAAACGATGAGCATGTTATTAACGATTTTCGTCATTGATTTAAACTCAACAAGAAGAACTTCTTTTAAATTCACAAGACCAAAATTATGTTTGGTATTGAAGCATTGGCGCCGTAAGATTTGGGTGATGAGCTGTATTCATTCTTAAAGCCGAAATACTTTTATTGTACCATTCATCTTCTGCTGACATACCTGAAACATTCATTATATATATATTTATTTTAATTAGAATAAAACATAACTTAAAAAATGCAGAACTATTTACATTGCATAGAGAAAATTGTCACAAATGTGAGGGGGTTGAGCTGGCTTAGAAACTTTATTTTACTGAACATGTCGATAATGCGCGTGACCAGTTCAAAAATACACACTAGATAATGAAGCAAATTATGAAAAAGTTATTTTTATATTTCAAAGGCATTTTTCAATCTGCAAAGTTCCAATAAGGATATTAATAAGGAACAACACTCTTTTAAGGTGCACATCTTAATTGGTCAATGCATGGTCAATAGATAGCGTATTCCACGTAGCTCTTTAGTGTAAGTACCTTTTCTGTGATCAAGTTAAAATAATGTTCCATTCGCTTGTTACCTTGTTGGAGTATATCTTATTTTTTTAGTAGGGTCCAAAGAAGGATTTGTTTAGAAATTAATCATTCTAATTATTTACTTGATTATATTATTACCGTACTTTATTTTCACTCTATATTATTGACAGCAAAAGTATTGTTGCCCGTATAATAAAAAAAAATTATTCTAACCCGATGAAACATTTGAAGAATTTTGCTAGTTTAGTAACAATTAAAATAAATATGAATAATTTTAATACAGCTTTAACTTACCCATGGTTTCTTGCCGCATTCCAGTAACTGCAGACATATTTGTTGCAGAATGAGTCATAGAAAACGGCTGTGTCATACTAGGATAGGACGTAGAGCTCATCTACAACACAAGAAATCAGTGCGAATCAATGCAAATATTATAATAGTACATTTATGAAACCATTCCGGATTATAATAAAAAAATACTGATTGATTAATAGACATAAAAATCACCTGGGGATAACGATTAATTCCATTTATACTATTATGAGGATGAGGATACGGTTGATAGCCTCTGCTAGCTCCAGGATAAATATTTCTCATCATCGCACCTTGGCACGTTGGAATAGGAGCTAGTGCTTTCTGAAGCTGTTTTTCTTGTTTTCTATACTTAGCTCTTCTATTTTGGAACCAAACCTGTTAACAGTAATTGTATAATATCAATGAAGCTAATAATTATTTTATTATAAGTATTTTATAATACTTAAATTATTTTATTATTTTATATAAAAATTTAGTTACTGAAACCATTCGTAAATGGGTCTCTGTGAAATTGAATGAAAGTATGATATTTTAATAGATTATGACTTCCTGAACAAAAGTCATAATGGGCGCAAAGATGGAAAATGGACAGATTTTGAGAAAAACACGATTAAAGATCGCGATTTTGCTTAAGGTTAGAGAGATCGAATGCTATATATGTAGCTATGTAAACAAATAACTATAGGTATATATACAAATAACTATAGGTATCTATATCGCGGCTTTCAAATAAAGATACAGAAAGCAATATAATAGAATTACACACATGCACTGCAACCCAGACTGGGATGCAAGTCATCCAGGTCACCGATGACCGAGTCCAGGTAATAATGGAAATAAGAATTATTAATATGAAAAAAATATTGCGGACGGCCAAGTATACAAATGGAATTCCCTTCGGTACATCGCTACCAGGGTAAAGTCGTATAGACGACCAGAGTTCCCGATGACAAAGTCCAGGTGGTCCGCTTAGTAATTCTTCGTGCTCTGCGACCGCTTGAGGAGACGAGGTGATAAAGATACCCGACGACCGAGTAGAGAGTCTAGAGAGAGGAACAGGGTCGCCGATTACACAGTTTAATTGGTGCGCTCGGTAGATTTTCAGCTAATCCGAACAACAGCTACCGGGAAGGTGTATGGGTAAACAGAGTCGCCGATTATGTACTCCAGGAGGTGTGCTCCGCAGGTTTTCGACAGAAAATGAGTACAAGATACGTACATGATATCTTGGCGAATAGGGTCGCCGATTACGCACTTCAGGAGGTGCGCGCCATAGTTTTTCGTCAAAATGAGTGCACCAGGTGCCCGGAAGGTATCCAGAGGATCACGGTCGCCGATTACGCACTCCAGGTGGTGCACTCCATAGCTTTTCGGTAGAACGTGTGCACCAGGGACCGGGAAAGTATCTAGGTGAATAGGATCGCGGATTACGCACTCCAGGTGGTGCGCTCCATAGTTTTTCGGCAAAACGTGTATACCAGGTGCCAGGAAAGATGACGGTCGCTGATTACGCACTCCAGGTGGTGCGCTCCATAGCTTTTCGGCAAAACGTGTGCACCAGGTGCCGGGAAGGTATCCAGAGGATCACGGTCGCCGATTACGCACTCCAAGTGGTGCGTTACATAGTTTTCGGCAAAATGAGTGCACCAGGTACTCACAAGGTGTCTAGGTGAACAGGATCGCCGAGTACGCACGCCAGCTGGTGCGCTCAAGAACTTGTCGGTAACATGAGTGCACCAGGAGTCAGCAAGGTGTCTAAGTGAACAGGATCGCCGATTACGCACTCCAGGTGGTGCGCTCCATAGCTTTTCGGTAACATGAGTGCACCAGGAGTCAGCAAGGTGTCTCAGTGAACAGGATCGCCGATTACGCACTCCAGGTGGTGCACTCCATAGCTTTTCGGAAGAACTTGTGCACCAGGTGCCGAGAAGATATCTGTGCGAACTGGTAAACTAAATACGCATTTTAGGTGGGGCGCTCCGTAGCTTTTCGATGCGCACCAGGTAAAATGGCGAGATAAAATGCAAGACTTTCCGACAGACCATTTGTGTCTTTGCTATTAGTCTCGCTGAAAATGCGAGATAAACTTGAACTATTGAACAAGCTAGTTTTGTCTGTACAATTGGCAATGTGAAAATTCCATGACTAAATACGAGAATTTTAAACAGTCTAACACAGTCTCTACGATTAATTTGGCAGCAAAGTGAGATAAAATGCGATACTTTCAGAGATACATTTTAGGATACTATTGGGGCTACTTTTTGGGATACTTTTTAGAATACTTTCTGCTACAATTTCTGGGATACTTTTTGGGAGATTATTGGGCTTTGGTTGGGATACTTTTTGGGATACTTTTTGGGATATTTTACAGGATACTATTTGGGATACTTTTCGGGATACTTTTTGGAATACTTTTTGGGATATTTTTTGGGATACTTTTTGAGATACCTTTCAAAATAATTTTTCAGATACTTATTGAATATTTTACGGGATACCTTTTGGGATACTTGGTGGGACACTTTTTGGGATATACTTTTGGGGATACTTTTGGGATACTTTTGGGATACTTTTTGGGATACTTTTTGGGATACTTTTTAAGACATTTTTTTAATATTTTGAGATATTTTTTGGGATACTTTTTGGGATATTTTTTGGGATATTTTTTGGGATATTTTTTGGGATACTTTTTGGGATACCTATAAATTATTTTTCAGATACTTATGGAATATTTTACGGGATACTTTTGGAAATATTCTTTGGGATACTTTTTGGGATACCTTTCAAAATAATTTTTCAGATACTTATTGAATTCTTTTTGGGATACTTTTTGGATACTTTTTGGGATACTTTTTGATATATTTTACGGGATACATTTTGGGATATTTTTTGGGATACTTTTTGATATATTTTACGGGATACATTTTGGGATATTTTTTGGGATACTTTTTGGAATACTTTTTGGGATATTTTACGGGATACTTTTGGAAATATTCTTTGGGATACTTTTTGGGATACCTTTCAAAATAATTTTTCAGATACTTATTGAATTCTTTTTGGGATACTTTTTATTATTTATTTCGACACTATTTGTGATATTATTGGGTTTGGATTACTTTTCGGGATATTATTTGGGATAGTTGGTGGGACACTTATCGGGATACTATTTGCGATACTTTCAAGGATACATTTTGGGATACTTTTGGAGCTACTTTTTGGGATACTTTTTAGAATACTTTCTGCGACAATTCCTGGGATACTTTTTGGGATATTATTGGGTTTGGTTGGGATTACTTTTTGGGATACTTTTTGGGATATATTACGGGACACTTTTGGGGACACTTTTTGGGATAATGTTTTTGATACTTTTTGAGATATTTTACGGGATTCTTTTTGGCATACTTTTTGAGATCAATTACGGGATACTTTTGGGGATACTTTTTGGGATGCTTTTAGGGATACTTTTTGGGATATTTTTTTTGATACTTTTTGGGATACATTTCGGGATACTTTTGGAAATATTATTTGGGATACTTTTTGGGATACTATTTGAGATATTTTACGGGACACTTTTTAGGATACGTTTTAGGATACTTTTGGAATACTTTTTGGGATGTTTTTAGGGATACTATTGCGAATATTTTTGGACTTTTTGGGATACTTGTTTTAACCCTTTAGGGATATTACTAGGGGGTTATGCTAAGATTACTTTTTGGAATACTTTTGGAGATACTTTTTGGGATATTTTTCGGAATACTTTGTGGGATACTTATTGAGATACTTTTTGGGATATATTTCGGAATACTTTGTGGGATTCTTATTGAAATACTTTTTGGGATTCTTTTTGCGACACATTGTCTTTTGTACTTTGTTTGATACTTGGATAGTTTGCCGACATAATGGAAAGTCTCGCACGCACTTTTTGCGGGACCAATCGCAGAGACAAAACTCATTTGCTGAAGAGTCTTTCCTTTTATCTAGCATTTTCTGCAAGACGAATTACAGTGATGCACTCCTTTTGTTGAAAAGCTATAGAGCGCATTACATGTAGTGCTTAATGGGCGATCCTATTCACCTAGCCACCTTGTCATACCTAGTGCACACGTTTTGCCGAAAAGCTATGGAGCGCACAACCTGAACTGCGTAATCGGCGACCGTGATCCTCTGGATACCTTCCCGGCACCTGGTGCACACGTTTTGCCGAAAAACTATGGAGCGCACCACCTGGAGTGCGTAATCAGCGACCGTCATCCTTCCTGGCACCTGGTGCACACGTTTTGCCGAAAAACTATGGAGCGCACCACCTGGAGTGTGTAATCCGCGATCCTATTCACCTAGATAGTTTCCCGGTCCCTGGTGCACACGTTCTACCGAAAAGCTATGGAGCGCACCACCTGGAGTGCGTAATCGGCGATCCTGTTCACTTAGACACCTTGCTGACTCCTGGTGCACTCATGTTAGCGGCAAGTTCTTGAGCGCACCAGCTGGCGTGCGTACTCGGCGATCCTGTTCACCTAGACACCTTGTGAGTACCTGGTCCACTCATTTTGCCGAAAAACTGTGTAACGCACCACCTGGAGTGCGTAATCGGCGACCGTGATCCTCTGGGTACCTTTCCGGCACCTGGTGCACACGTTTTGCCGAAAAACTATGGAGCACACCACCTAGAGTGCGTAATCCGCGATCCTATTCACCTAGATACTTTCCCGGTCCCTGGTGGACACGTTCTACCGAAAAGCTATGGAGCGTACCACCTGGAGTGCGTAATCCGCGATCCTATTCACCTAGATACTTTCCCGGTCCCTGGTGCACACGTTCTACCGAAAAGCTATGGAGCGCACTACCTGGAGTGCGTAATCGGCGACCGTGATCCTCTGGATACCTTCCGGGCACCTGGTGCACTCATTTTGACGAAAAACTATGGCGCGCACCTGCTGAAGTGCGTAATCGGCGACCCTATTCGCCAAGATATCATGTACGTATCTTGTACTCATTTTCTGTCGAAAACCTGCGGAGCACACCTCCTGGACTACATAATCGGCGACTCTGTTTACCCATACACCTTCCCGGTAGCTGTTGTTCGGATTAGCTGAAAATCTACCGAGCGCACCAATTAAACTGTGTAATCGGCGACCCTGTTCCTCTCTCTAGACTCTCTACTCGGTCGTCGGGTATCTTTATCACCTCGTCTCCTCAAGCGGTCGCAGAGCACGAAGAATTACTAAGCGGACCACCTGGACTTTGTCATCGGGAACTCTGGTCGTCTATACGACTTTACCCTGGTAGCGATGTACCGAAAGGAATTCCATTTGTATACTTGGCCGTCCGCAATATTTTTTTCATATTAATAATTCTTATTTCCATTATTACCTGGACTCGGTCATCGGTGACCTGGATGACTTGCATCCCAGTCTGGGTTGCAGTGCATGTGTGTAATTCTATTATATTGCTTTCTGTATCTTTATTTGAAAGCCGCGATATAGATACCTATAGTTATTTGTATATATACCTATAGTTATTTGTTTACATAGCTACATATATAGCATTCGATCTCTCTAACCTTAAGCAAAATCGCGATCTTTAATCGTGTATTTCTCAAAATCTGTCCATTTTCCATCTTTGCGCCACTATGACTTTTGTTCAGGAAGTCATAATCTATTAAAATATCATACTTTCATTCAATTTCACAGGGATCCACAAACCCAAAGTTACTGAGGTCAATCTTAATGAGAAATATCTAAATTTAGACAGCGCATTTGAAAATATTATTAAGCTTACTTTATTGAAAGTGCAGTATATTGAAAATGTTTCGGTATTTAAATACGGATATGAACTATCTGGCAGTTTTTTCACTCTTTATAATTCTTTGCAGATTTATTGTATAAACATTTCTATTGCTTAAGCGCCTATGTAAGCTATGCAATGAGTTTCATCCGATACACTATCAGTCCTAATTTGGTCACCGATCAAATCAGATACCAATATTTCCGAATGCTCAACATCCAAGGTATGGCGGTAATTTATTTATAATAAAGTATCGGTAGTACCTATTCTACGATGAAATTATTTATTATACTTTGCACTCCTGCTTATCTATTCGCTTTGTGCATAATTCAACATCGACGTTAGTTTTGCGGCAAGACTGAGAACTTTTCGATTGCATCAATACACAGGCTTATATGGCACAGTTGTACAAAATTATTTTTTAAGGAATCCCTATTACTTTATATCAACGCAAACTTTTTTGTAGGATAAATATTAGTGTTCTTGATACACTTCAAAAATCACAAGCGTTTTAAACATCTGCAAATTTTAAAAGAAATATTTTTCCTCATTTCGACATATACGCATATACATTTTTGGCAATCGTTTAGTTCTGAGAATGGCCGCAAATCCTGTAGAAAAGCGCCAGTCGTTTAGAACCCGATATTGACACGGGTATGGCTGATAGTTAGCGCATAGAGCGAATAACCATGTACCACAGTTCTTTGGGTTGGAAATGTAGTCGCCTCTACAAGGAACTAAAAAAGCCAAAAATGGCGTATTTGAATCTCGGTACCACTTACCGCATTGGTTTTATGTGTATAGAAAAATGTAAAGAAGTCGAAAAATCAATTCCAAAAAACATTTTTGAAAAATTGATGTAAGCGAGGTGCTCCCGGGGCTAACGCTGGCGCCCCTGGAAAGGGCGGCAGGCGAACGGAGTGATGTCACGCTTACACCGTGGCTCGGTGACGGAGAGAACGGGGATGCGGTTGGGCTGCTCGTATGCGGCGGTGACTTCGTCGACTCTCGAAGTCCCACGATGCAGTCACATCCGACTGTTTAGCTTCTTCGTTGCGTGTGGAGCGGACGCAGCTCAGCCTCCACACGTCGACTCTAGAGGGAGTCTGGACGAGAGAGAGCCCGCCCAACTCAGTGTTGGCTACACCACCCGGTCGCAAAGGGGGAAAGGGGGAGTGAACTCCCGGGGTTACGGGTCACGGAGTTGAGCACCGTGGGCGGCTCGCTCGGCTCCAGGAAGCGGTAGGTGGCGGAGAGAGGTCGCTGCGGTAGGCCGGCTGCTGGAGGTGGCTGCGCCTCAAGCTCGAGGCCCTCTTCGTGGCCAGGCCACTCAGCCGACAGCGTGTCGTCCAGCGGCGGGATCTCCACCGGTGGGCGGAAGGCGGCGGACGGCCGTGGCGTCCTGAAGGCGGCTCGGATGCTCGCGGGAGTTGCCTGCGCCCCGAAGTCCTCGGAGTGCGGCGTCGCCTGCACGGCGCTGCTGACCAGAGTCCTCTCTGGCGGGGGTGGTGGAGCTGCAGTCGCTGCTGCTTGGTCTGCTGCCGCTGTCGCTGCTCGAAGCTGGTGCCGCAGGAGGATGATCTCCCGGTTCGCTCTTGCCAGATAAAGCTGGCTAAGCTCGAGCTCGGCCTCCAGTTCTCCAATAGAGACGGACGGCATGGGCAGTTGGGTGGAGAGAGGGATAATTAAATAAATAAACAATTATTTATTTAAGAGTGAGCGTATATTATCCACCAAAAATGTCAGGGACGATTGTGGCACAGTGCGAACACCCGCTACGTCGCTGATATGGACCAGCTCACCCGGTAGGAGGGTGGGAAGTAAGTGCCTTGCCTCGGTTCGGCCGGCGTACTTATAGAGCGGGAGTCCCAACTTTCGTATGGAAAACCAAAAATCCCGTCTCCGCCGCCTGGCGGCCGCGCGCGGTGCTGCCGGCACTCGACCCTACTGAGCGCGCGCCGCCGGCGCTCGATCCTACTGAGCGCGCGCGCCGTCGGCGCTCGGACCTACTGAGCGCGCGCCAGCGGGTTGCAGAGCGGCAGGCGCGGCGGATGGGGACTGGCTGTGCGCGAGAGAGTCTGGGTGGGCCGACAATACCCCCCGTACATAAGAGACTCTCGAGCGGGGTTTCGACTGTGCCACTACATTTGTTGTTTTTGCGGTGATTCGTTGTGTAATAGTGTTTATTCTTAATCTATCGATTTGTTTTACATGGGGTTTTTTTTCTTTGATCGGGTTCGATGGCCATCTGTAACGCAATTTACAATCTGTCTTACATTCTATCTTAATTCTAGACTTAAATACTTCAAACTTAACCTAAACTTAAATTTAGCACTTTTCGAGTGTCACTTGTTTCTTAACCTATCACTTTTCGAGTGTCATTTGTTTTTGCGTCGTGCTCTTGCAACACGGTAATCTATCTTCTTTCTTCTTCTCAGGTTGTATTGGGGACGTGATTCGTCATTTTCTTCTGGTTTGTTGCTCTCCTGAGCAGCCGTTTCCAAGCCTCCGCTCGGAGTGACCTCCGTCTGGATGTCCGAGGATTCGGACTCCTGCAGTCCTTCCTCTGGTTGATAGTCCATCTGGACGGTCGCCTGTCTGCCCGCCTGGGCCTGCGTGTGAAGGGGGTCGACAGCTGGGCTGTCGGCGATGGGGTCGTCAGCTGGTGACGGGTGTTCTGCCTCATGAGCTCGGTGAGGCGTTTTGTCGGAGGACGTGCGCGCGCCTGCAGGTGGCGGCAGAGCCTGCTCCTTGGGGGGTCGAACGGTCGTTGGCCGATCGTGGTGGGGTTGCAGATCCTTCCGGTGAACCTTCGTAGGACTCCCGTCCTTATCCACTAGGAAGATGTCACTGCTCGTTTGGTGGGTGATGCTGTAAGGGCCTTCCCATTTAGGGGCAAAGCCAGCATGGAAGCCTTCGGTGGCCTTGGAAAGGGGGTGCGTCCTGATGCGCACAAGGTCTCCGACCTTGTGATTGTCGGACGCTGGTAGATCCGGGGCATACTTCTGCTGATACTGCTGCTGGCTTCTTAGCGCAGCTGCTGTTCGTTCTTGCAGAGGGGGTGAGTTCTTTGATGACTCACTCAGCCGCCATTCTCCTGGCCTTGAGTGAGCTCGCCCGGTGAGCAACTCCGCGGGGGTGAAGCCGGTGGCGGCGTTGCGACGGTTGCGTAGCTGGTACAACACCCTAGGTAGCTGTGTGTCCCAGTCCTTGTGCTTCCGGTCGTGTAGATGAAGGCGTAGACCCTTCTTAATCTCCTGGTTTCTTCTCTCGGTGGGGTTTGCCTGCGGATGGTAGACGGCAGTCGTCCAGGGTCGCGCTTCCCAGCGCTCGCAGGCATTCTGCCAGATTTTGCTGGCAAATTGGGGTCCGTTGTCGGACAATATGGCCCGTGGGTACCCCCAACGGACGAAGACCGCATCCTCCAGTATCTTCACTAGCTTCCCAGCGTCTGAAGAGCCAAGTGCGAAGGCCTCCGTCCATCTCGAGAATAAGTCCACTATGACGAATATGAATCGCCGTTTCCGTGACGTGAGGGGGTAAGGTCCCATGAGATCAACCGCTATGGTGTCCCACGGCTTCGTAGGTTGATGCGGTCGCATGGTGCTGGTTGTGGGGATGCCACTTTTGTTGCAGGCGCAGAGCCAGCATTGACGGACGTAACTCCTTACGTCCTCCCTCATTTTCGGCCACCAGTAGTGTTGCTGTATGGCTCGCAACGTTTCATCTGCTCCGGGGTGTCCGGCGTATTGCGAGTCGTGGTGCTCGTGCATCACTCTAGGTGTGAGCGTCTGCGGAACGATTACCTTCCACTCGGCTTCGGGGTTCGCGCGAGAGTACAGTATGCCGTCTCGTATTTTGTGAGTTTCCTCGCCGCTAGGGGTGGGTTTGTTCCCAGAAAGCTGAGTGGCTAGCTTGCAGCAATATTCGTCTGATTGCTGCGTCATCCTGATGTCCTCGATCGGGGGTATTGGCTGTTCCACGACGTTAATCGATGGTAGGCCTGTATCGGGAGGCAGGAGACGGTTGCAGTCGTCCAGCTCCCCTGGCGACTCCTCGGTTGGGTTACGGGATAAGAAATCCGCTAATTGGTTGGATCTTCCGGAACAGTGCTCAATCTTTGCGTCAAACTCCTGGAGGAGCAAAGCCCAGCGTCGCAGCTTGTCCCGAAGGTCCTTGAAAGTACGCAGCCAGGTGAGCCCCTTATTATCCGTGCGCAGCGTAAAAGGGCGGTCATCCAGTAGGTGCCGGTAACGTTTTACTGCCCACACGACTGCGAGGCACTCCTGCTCGTTGCTGTGATACTTGGACTCAGCAGGGCCAAATTTGGCGCTGGCGTAGCTGATTACGTGGCGAGAGCCGTCGGGTCTCTCTTGGAAAAGGACAGCACCCATTCCACGAGCGCTCGCATCGGTCTGTAGTACGTACGGCCAGTCCGGATGCGGTCGACTCAGCTTCAGAGGCTTCTTCAGCTCCAATTTCATATCGTCGAAGGCCTTTTGCGCCTTGGGATTCCAACGGAAACCGGCTTTCCTGCTTGTCAGGTCTGTCAGTGGTGCACTGATCTCCGCGTAGCCAGGAATGTATTCCCTCAGCCAGTTGCAGACACCGAGGAATGACTGGAGTTGTTTCCTTGTTGTGGGTGTTGGAGTCTCGGCAATCCTCTGTACGTGTTCTTCCTTAGCCTCGTTGCCTTCACTGGTAATCACGTGTCCTAGGTACTCCAAACGATCCACAGCGAATCGACACTTGTCTAAGGCGGCTGTCAGGTTGTGGGTGCGTAGTCTCTCTAAAACCTTCGCGATATGTGCGAGGTGTTCGCTGAGATTGCGCGAATAGACGATAATGTCGTCGAGGTACACTGAACAGAAGTCGTTCAGATAGCCCACGAGAACTTCCTGACTCATCAGACGCTGAAAAGTCCCGGTGGCCCCTTTGAGTCCGAAAGGCATGACGTTGAAGTGGTAGCATCCCCCAGCAGCAGTGGTGAATGCGGTGTATTTCTTAGAATCGGGATCCATCGGAATCTGCCAATATCCACTCTTCAGATCGATAGATGTGAAGATCGTGGCATCTCCTAGATGTTTTAAGGCGTCCGCTATCCTTGGGACGGGCTGTACGGAGTCGACGGTGACGCCATTGAGACGTCGAAAATCGACGCAGAAGCGGTATCGACCATCCTTCTTTTTTGGAAGGGTGACAGGTGAACAGTAGGGTGAGGCCGTCTTTTCGATGACCCCTTCAGCCAGCATCTCTTGTATCTGACGGTTAATCTCCTTTTGCTTAACCTCTGACTCGTGGTGAGGAGGTAGTCGAAATGGTCGCTCACTCGTCACGCGTATTACGTGTTTTACTGTTTTGGTCCGGGGAAGTCCGCGTCCGGCTGTTGCGAACACATCGCTGTACTGCTGTAGGAGCATCAGAAGTTTCTCTCTTTGGTCCCCCGTGAGCCCGTGTTGTGGCTCATCGGTGAGTGGATGCGGGGTGTTCCGCTCTGGAGCGCGGTTGGTGAGAGGTGCCGTGATTCGGGTTTGTTGACCTAGGTGGACAACACCCCTGGTGAGATCAAGCGTGCATTCCTGTTCCTTTAGCCAGGATATGCCAAGTATTAGGGGGTTGCGTATATCCGGAGATACATGCGTGTGTACGGAGAACGGTATCCCTTCTATGATCAGACGGAGCTCGGTGTCTCCAACTACTCTTAGGCGAGCGTCCTTGCTGGCTAGATTATAGTGAGTCTCGCATGCTCTGACCTTCTGGCCAGGTGGGAGGTAGGAGGAATGTATGACGTTCACTGATGCTGCGGAGTCGATCAGAGCCGCCATTTCCTTGTCACCGAGCTGTACCTTGATGCGGGGAAGCTCGTTATTTAGATTGGAGAGACTCCCTACTTCCGGCTTGGGTCGTTGGCGTCGGCTGCCGGTTTTACCGCCGCCTCTCGCCAGTTTTCCGCAGGTTTGCGTTCCTTGTTGGCGGGGTTCTCGGGGCAGTCCTTATTCAAGTGCCTCTCAGGGCAATACCAACATCTAGGCAGACTACCTCCCTTATCTTTGGGTGGAGGAGCAGACTTGTTTTGACTGCTAGCCTCTGTGTTCGGTTTGGGCTGTTTGGGCTTGCTCGATTGATCCTCTAGTTCATCCTTTTCTGCCTGTAAGGCTCGGCTGAGAAGATCAGCGAAATCCACTAATGCTACGGGGCGCAAAACTTTGCGAAAGCAGGGCTTCACTAAGCCAACGAGAGTGTTGACCTTTGTCAGCTCCGGTTCGTCCGGTCTAATTCGCTGATATAGTAGATATTTTTCCAGCAGAAAGGCTCCAACTTGTTCTCTTTCCTGCTGTTTCTTTGAGTATAGTTGGGCGGTGAGATCAGCCTTGACTGAGTCGCTATCATAGCGTCCAGTGATTAGCTCTCGGTATCGTGGCCATTCGAAATCCAGCGAACGATAGCATTGCCACCATTTTTCTGCTTCTCCGCGTAATCCCTTCTCGATCGCCTTGACTCTCTCAAGACTCTCTTGACTGTTATGTACGCCTCGCAGTCTCGCAGATAACGCTGGGGATCCTCGTGTCCAAGGCCCTTGAATTCGGGTAGTGCGGGTCTCTGTCCAAAAAGTGCTTGGCAGAAAGCTTCCCAATTCTGCATGGCAGGGGGTAAACCGCCTGCGTCATTGCGAGCGTCGTTTCTGCCGTTTCCTTCCATGTCGTTAGCTGGAATGATTGGTGCAGGATCGGTTGGTCTGTCCGTTGGGTCGGGAGCGATTGGTGAGTCGCTCGGTGTGTCGACGACTGGTTTAGACGATTCTTCCTCAGACTCCGGTAGTGGAACGTCTGCGAATAGTCTTCTTGACGGCGGCTTCTTTCTCGACGTACTTTTCTTCTTACTGGGGCTGGGCGCCACTGCGTTTTCTTCAACTCGCAGAAGTTGTCTTTGAGAACGGGTGATCCTCTTGTCGGAGGGTGGTGTGTGCTGGACTGGCATCGGCCGCCTTAGATGATCGTTGATCGAAGACGGGCAGTGCTCTCACTGGTAGACGATGTCAGTAATCGTTGTAGGCCGTGGAGTTCTTCGAGCGCCGTTTGTCCGGGCCAAAGAAGTCTCGAAGAACATGGTTTAGGCGTCGTAAGACGGAAGTGTAGGCCTTGATACTCTCCTATCAAGCTCTGTTGGTCACTCTGCCGTGGATAGCTCAGGGTTGAGTAGAGTGATGAGTTCGTCGGCTGTCTCGAACAGCCAATCACTGTCGTTTGGCCCCACGTTGGGCGCCACTCGATGTAAGCGAGGTGCTCCCGGGGCTAACGCTGGCGCCCCTGGAAAGGGCGGCAGGCGAACGGAGTGATGTCACGCTTACACCGTGGCTCGGTGACGGAGAGAACGGGGATGCGGTTGGGCTGCTCGTATGCGGCGGTGACTTCGTCGACTCTCGAAGTCCCACGATGCAGTCACATCCGACTGTTTAGCTTCTTCGTTGCGTGTGGAGCGGACGCAGCTCAGCCTCCACACGTCGACTCTAGAGGGAGTCTGGACGAGAGAGAGCCCGCCCAACTCAGTGTTGGCTACACCACCCGGTCGCAAAGGGGGAAAGGGGGAGTGAACTCCCGGGGTTATGTTTGAATTGGGTTGTGGAGCCAGTCCAGGGGACCGACCCACACAAAAATTGGCTTCAGGCGCTTAAGAAAGCGCCCCGCCCGTAGCCCGAAGGCACGCTTCCTTGCCTCCGCGAGGAGACGAAGGGATCAGCGCAGGAGCGGCATGTCTACCGACTCCACACTGATGACCCGGGGGACTGAGCGCCCCGGGGGAAGAGGGGCCGTCCTCTTGCGCACCGTTGGAGACGGCAAGAAGCCGACTCTCTTCGGCGTGGGCTGCTTCGCCCGCTTCGCCGCAATCTTCCGGATCACGGAGTTGAGCACCGTGGGCGGCTCGCTCGGCTCCAGGAAGCGGTAGGTGGCGGAGAGAGGTCGCTGCAGCAGGCCGGCTGCTGGAGGTGGCTACGCCTCAAGCTCGAGGCCCTCTTCGTGGCCAGGCCACTCAGCCGACAGCGTGTCGTCCAGCGGCGGGATCTTCACCGGTGGGCGGAAGGCGGCGGACGGCCGTGGCGTCCTGAAGGCGGCTCGGATGCTCGCGGGAGTTGCCTGCGCCCCGAAGTCCTCGGAGTGCGGCGTCGCCTGCACGGCGCTGCTGACCAGAGTCCTCTCTGGCGGGGGTGGTGGAGCTGCAGTCGCTGCTGCTTGGTCTGCTGCCGCTGTCGCTGCTCGAAGCTGGTGCCGCAGGAGGATGATCTCCCGGTTCGCTCTTGCCAGATAAAGCTGGCTAAGCTCGAGCTCGGCCTCCAGTTCTCCAATAGAGACGGACGGCATGGGCAGTTGGGTGGAGAGAGGGATAATTAAATAAATAAACAATTATTTATTTAAGAGTGAGCGTATATTATCCACCAAAAATGTTAGGGACGATTGTGGCACAGTGCGAACACCCGCTACGTCGCTGATATGGACCAGCTCACCCGGTAGGAGGGTGGGAAGTAAGTGCCAGGCCTCGGTTCGGCCGGCGTACTTATAGAGCGGGAGTCCCAACTTTCGTATGGAAAACCAAAAATCCCGTCTCCGCCGCCTGGCGGCCGCGCGTGGTACTGCCGGCGCTCGACCCTACTGAGCGCGCGCCGCCGGCGCTCGATCCTACTGAGCGCGCGCGCCGTCGGCGCTCGGACCTACTGAGCGCGCGCCAGCGGGTTGCAGAGCGGCAGGCGCGGCGGACGGGGACTGGCTGTGCGCGAGAGAGTCTGGGTGGGCCGACAATAAAATTGCATTTTCTTTATTATTTTTCATTTTTGTATCATAAAATTAAATTTTAGAAAATGTTAGTCCCTACCATTGAAAAGAACACCCTTTAATATTTGGCGGATATCACGCGGGGATCGTCGAAATAAAGAGGAGACAATGAATTACTTTTTCTCTGTGTTCACGACTGGTCGGAGGTGCGCCCGTGTCGGAGACTCGAGAGTCTGTGTCGCATTCCGTCCTCGGACCTCGGCTCGTAGGCTCTGGCTCCACCCTCTCGGTGGCGAGGGCGCACCTGAGTGGTGAGTAATGCGCCTATCTGGGCCGAATTTGTGTAAATTGCTCTATCGGCCGACGCTACGCTCGGTCTCGACTCGCCCTAATGAGCTGCCGGGGAAAACCCAGGCAGCCGCTGTCGGGGAACATCCGTGCGGCTGATGGGCCTGTGCCCCTCCTCTCTACAAGGGCCATAAACTCCTGGCCTCGAATAAATCGGAGAGTGGTGAAGCCTCAACCGGGGATCCGTGGGCGAGTAGATTGCGGCGCGGGCGACGTCGGCGAGGCGGTGCGAGTGTATGTGTATGTGTGTGTACGTATGATGGCGCGAGTGTGTAGCGAGGCCGCCACAAATACACGGAACACAGTATTCCCTGAATTTTTCCTTGCGTGTCGAAATCTGTCATTCTGAACGTTAATAGGTTAATCGGATGATACTCTTTTTGCATAAGCGCGTATAGTAAGATATTCAACGATGTTCATGCCGTCGACCATTCTGTCATGATCTCATCACGGATTAAATCAGATACCCACAATTCCAAGTGCTTGCCTTCCAGGGTACAGAAATTTAATGGTGATAAATAAAATGTAATAAATAAGCTACCTAACAAGCTCTCATAAATTGATATTATAATACTAATCCATTCAAAAAGTTGATTGATCTCAATATAACGTAATATTATCTATAATTTTTAGTCAATCCATAAAACACAAATGCTATTTTAATTTTTCATGATTAATGTTAATCGATTGTGGTAAGATAAAATCATATTGTGAACATTGATCTAAAAAAATCTTTAAAAATGAGACAAAAGTTCTTTTAATGATATTTCATAAAAAAGTAAATAATACAAATTGTATGAACTTCCTTTATTGAAGTTTTAGCATTTTGATGTTTTCAACTCCAGTTTTTTTAATCTGGTTTTTTATTTGATAAAGATGGATGCGATACTTAAATTATGGGCGAGTCCAAAATCAAAGCGGCATGAAAGTACTACTAGTATTTCCAGAGATTTTCAAAAATAAAAATTGTTGTATAAATTAGAAAAACAATTATTTAGTAAAAGCTAGAGATATTTCAAATTATGATTGAAAAAATTGACAACTATTTTAAAAGTAAAAATGCATGATGTCTATGAAAATAACTTGAGATGTACGACACTTAAAGAGTTATCATAATTTATAAATCTTTGTAATAAATTTGATTATTTTTAATGTATCATAATTTAACATGGTAAACTGTGTAGTAGAGAGAAAGATTACCGTCATTCTTTTGGTTTGTAACTTCTCCCAAACTAATTTAACATCCCAAAAGTACAAAGTCATGTAAAAATAAAACAAAGAAACTTAAAGAGTGGTTAAATAGTTTAAGAGTTAAAGAGTGGTTAAATGTAGTCATAAAAATCATATTTATTTTGTGACAGGCAGCCCATCGTAGCTTATGCTCACCTAGACACCACCTGGAGTCGTGTTCCGTAAGCGTGTGGACTATGTTGCACTATTCGACACATCCGATACAGCTGACATAGTCGACATACAGTAAATTACTATGTAAATTACATGTAGGATGAGGTAAATTACGTATTAAGTGAAAAATGTAATTTACCTCTTCCTGCATGACTTTATCGGCTGGGTCGAGTCAAGTATAACGCAGTTCACATGCTTACTGAATACGGCCCCTATGCGGCGTAGAAGGTTTACAAGTATACACGGTGGTATTGACAACCATTTTTTAGTCAGCATGTAGAATAAGGAGAGTTCCAGCGCAACTTATCCCATCGACCGCCGCGAAATAGTGCCGAGAGAGCGTTAGCAAAAATGGGGGCGAGAGACAGAGAGAGATAGAGAGAGATTAATTGATTGTAACTAATTTATTATTGCTAAGGTCCAATGGACCGTATAGCAAAAATCCAAGTTATAAGATATCAGAAAAATAGACAGTAGATAGATATAAATACGATGAATACAGAATTAAATTAATGAACTAAGGACCGTGGTTAGTAGCCTCTAAGGCTCTCGCAATCGTGTATAAACAAAGTACAATGGCAGTAGCTCTTGAACAGTGAAGCATTATTGTTTGAATGATAAGAAAAAAAAACAAAAGTACGCAAGAAACGCAATATATAACAATTAATGAACTAAACAATATTTTTTACCTATTTTTTTTCTTTTTACTTATGCACGGTATTCGTGAGTAAGTATATATATTCGCTCACTCGCAAAATAGCTTACAGTAACAAATCAAGTAGCGAAAAGTTATTAAATTAAGCAAGTTATTTAAGCAACATTACCAGAATCAACAAAATAAAGAATCAATTGTCCCAAATACTAGTAAATTAAATTCAAATTACACAAAACGAAAATAAAAATAAAAATCAAATTAACAATCGATTTGACACAAAGTTGACTAGCACTCGAATTTATCGTTCTCAAATAAGTACTTATGTAATGCTAACTTAAAAGTAGATAAGGTTGTCTTCGAAACAATTTCATGGGGGAGGGAATCCCAGAGGCCTGCAGCTTGATGGGAAAAGCCTTGCGCATAGGTCGATGTTCTAGGAGTAGGCAAATCGAATAGCGAAGTAGAGGCTTTAGACCGCGCAGATCTTCGAATTTCAGGGGCAGCTAGGGGCAAGAAACTGTTAAGGTAGGGAGGTTTCTGTTTAGTAAGCGGCTGGTAAGTTAATATACCAATCCAATATTTCCTTCGGGAACGTACGGTCAACCAGCCTAGTCTTTTTATATAGGGAAATATGCTCGAGTCTCGCTTGAGTCAAAATATAAATCGTACCATGTAATTTTGAAGTCGCTGTAATTTATATAATGAAATAATCTTTTAAATCGCAATAAACTACGCAAGCGTAGTCTAAATAGGGGATTACGAGCGAATTAACAAGCATCTTTTTGATCTGGGTTGAAAGGAAATGGGCTCTAATACGTAATTTTTTTATAGCCATATGGTCGCACATACAGACACCAAAGGTATGTTTGTTCCAGGTAAGATTGGAACTAAATATTACTCTCAAATTACGAACAGATGTGGTATACGATATAGGCGAATTACGTAGATAGAGCAGTGACAAATCTGCGAGGTTTATGCGCATAAGTGCCTGCTCTGATCCAAAGATAAAAGCAGTTATTTTATTTCGGTTTAATGATAATTTATTCTCGTCGGCCTAGTTAGCCACTGCCTCAATGTCTTGAGCTAGAGAGCTCTGAGCGTGTACATCGCAAATATATTTGAAAGTTGTCTGCAAATAATAGACCAAAAGCGTACTTTAGACAACAAATAAGGTACTTAATCAAAGCTAAAAACATAACAGGCCCAGGGTTTGAGCCTTGGGGGATGCCTGAAGAAGTTGACTCGACTTCCAACCACTTTCCTAAGAGATCTACTACCACTTGTGATTTGACCGTCAGATATGATCAAAACCATACGAGAGCTTCATCAGAAAAATTATATTCTCGCAATATTCTAAGAAGAGTAGAATGATCGAGGGTATCGAAGGCTTTTCTAAAATCAAATAACACTAAAATAGTGTAGCATCCCTGATCCCAATCGAATATCTTCCGAAAGCTTTATTAATGCATACTGAGTACTATAGTTTTTCCGGGAGCCTGACTGATATTGCGATAAAAGGTTATTCGTCTCGAGAAATTCAATCACTTGCTGAGCCGCTAGCTTATCAAATACCTTTGCTAAATATGGCAAATTAGCTATCGGGCGAGTTTGATTCATGTTTTCAGGCATAGAGACTTTATTTAAGGGCAAGATAATCGATTGCTTCGATAAGGTCAGGTAGTTATTGAAAATAGCAGTCATAATTCGGGCCAGAGCAGGCAGACATTCTTTATAAAAGTTTAAGGATATCTCGTCAAGTCTACAGTTTTTTAGCTTTGAGCTAGGCCGTTAAGGTAAGGTAACATTTATTGTATCTAATTGCTTGAAATTAAACACTGGTCGTAATGTATCGATAGGAATGTGAAGTATATCGTCGAATAAAGCATCGGAGCAATGCGGATGTGCGGAGGCAATCGTGGCAAAACGTGAATTTAATTCATCAGCACCAAAAGATGCGAGTGGTGAATTTTGTGCGTTACCGGTAATGTCGATTTTTCGGAGAAAATGCCAATGTTTGCCGCTATTTACGCCTGGTTTAAGTGCAGATACAATATATCTTTCTGGGGCTAAGCAAACGTTACGCCTGAAGCTGTTGCGTAGACGCCGAAATTTCACCTTTAGTATTTTACTACGAGTACGATTTGCAGGCAAATTTAAGCAATTTATAGTCTTAATCCATGCACGGAATAAGGGTGAAAACCATGGTAAAGGACTTCGATGAACTTTACGTTCTCGAAAGGGCGCAAATGTATCCAGAAATTTTATTAGCAAACAGAATACTTATTGGCATCAAATTTACGAAAATCTCTCGAAATTTGTATGGCTTTAGGCTGCGTTGAGGAACTAACGCGATAGTTAATAACAATATAATCATGCCCACTAATATACTGGGCGATAGATTTGTTAAATGGAAGTAGCTTACAATGGTCATCAATAATAATAAGATCAATCCACGAATCAGAAGTTGTTGTATGATGAATCGCTTCAGAGGGTATAATAAAGAGAGCATTTTCTTGAATAATGCGCTGTGAATGCCGAGCATGATAGTCAGCACCTGAGGGATCACAATCAAAATCGTCCACAATAATCGTATTGCTAAAATTATGAGAAGAATTCTGAAATTCGGCAAGGAAATCCGTAAGCACTTTCCCTTTTGGGCGCCGATAAATGACAGCAATTACGGTTACGCCAACCTTCAGATAAGTTACTTATTCTTGAAGTGCGATCTAGAACCAAGGTGAATAAGTTGCAGATTGAAGGGTGGTAACGAGGTGCAACAGCCCTCCTTCTACCTCTAGCTGGTTCACCTCGGATGTAAGTGACATCAAAGTAATCTGCAGTTAGAAGTAGTTCTTCTGGTAATTCGTCATATAATAATATATATTAATATTTGGCAAAATCATCAACAGGTACAAATGCGAAGGCAGTTATCGTGTGACTGTATGTTTTAATAGCTCGATCGTCTGGATTATTATAAGCACTTTGCAAACCCTCGGCTTGAATATGTTTGTATACATTCTGACGTAAATGAAAAAAAAAATGCTCGAATGGTACTATTTTTCATGGGTTTTTGTGCGTTCAAAATACCTAATTCGAAATCACACATAACAATAAAAGGAAATGTCATTTCCACGTGGAATTCTCTCGCTTTCTTCAAAATGGTATCGAAAATTCTTTTATATAAAATTTGCTGTTTATTTTCCATCAAAGCATATATAAATGGAAATGCTAAAGTCTTGACACCTTGCTGAATTGATCCCGTGATCGCGAATAATTGATAAAATAATGTCGGAATTATTTTAAACGTACCGTCAACAAACCAAGTGTGACAGCGAAATAACCTTCTCAAATTTTCTTTAGTTCCAAAAATTAGTATGCACCCTACATCATCATAATCGTCATCATCCGCTGAGTCGTGCAAGAAAAAATTTTCACCTGAGAGCGTTTTTTGTAGGTCTCTGGAATTTAGTATAAATCTGCTAAGTTTGTTGAATTGGACGGAATGTGTTAATGTGTTCCTTACGAGCAATTTGTTTCCGAAGATTTGGGCGGTCTAGCAATTATGACAATATACCTGTAGTAATTTATGATTTAATTATACTGTACCATTGTAATGTAACGATAACAAAAACTGCAAGAACAACAAACCCGACGGAACATTTTGCAGCTCTGAGTGAAGAATTTGTGCAGGAGGAGCTTCAGGATGCTCTCTTGCCTGTCTTTTGAGGTTGTTTTGAATTTTTAAAGCATCAGTTTGTTCGCAACCACTAGCATGATTGTGTTCACTTTTCTCCGGTCCTTTATGAACAATAATTTCCAAACCATTCACTGATGTGATTGCTCGAGCAGAACAGTAGTACAAATATCCATCAATATGAAGCATATCACGTTTTCGAGAATGTATTAATTCGACTACCATGGTAATATCACTATAAATTTAAACTCAACACGAATAATTTTGATATGGACGAAGGGTAAGAATGTAATCAACAGAAAATTTTGCGCACTAATTTTGAGGTTTGAAAATAGTAAACAACTGAACAATGTACAAGTTAGCTTGGAAACATATTCCATTAGAAAATCGTTATTAGAAAATATCATTTTAGAAAAGTACTTTCATTAGAAAATATAATTTTAGAAAAGCACACGCGTTAGAAAAAAAAAATTTTTAGAAAAAACTGTATTAGAAAAAAAGTTTTAGAAAAAGTGCCCAACAACCATTTATTATAAGTGTAACAATTATGGGCACTCAGCAAAGAAGTGCAAATGGGAAAGTCACTGTTGTATCTGTGAAAATAATCATGAAAAACTGCTATCAAAAGATTAAAAAGGAGAATCTGTGACAATTTGAATAAAACAAAACAATAGCAATCATGATGTAAATTATGCTGGTAATGATAGTAGAAGATGTAACCCCTATAAACAAATTTAGAAAAAATACTTGCAAAAAATTGATTATCCATATGATCCTTTGCGTAAAAATGGAGCGGAGTAATGCAGTTAATTTTGAGGTTATCGATAAGTTTGAAAACTACCTTACCTGTTTTTATTTATTTCATAACCGCACCCTATCATGCCGACAGAGAATGTTACCATTAGTGTTTGGGAAGTCTCATGTTGAAGAAGGAATGATAGAGATAAGGCAAGGGAAACTATATAAGTCATGGAGAAGAATGCCTACAGTTGAGGATCTACAAAATGAATTAATTCAACATGAAGCTACTTCCTGAACACCTTATCTTTGAATGAGATGATGGGAACTGAGAAAGAGTATATACTATATTTAAATATCCGAAGTTTAAATGCTAATTTCCTAACGCTACAAATATTTATCAATAATCTAGTGACTAAACCGTGCATAATAGTATGCGTAGAAACATGGGTACTTGAACATTATAAATACTATGCACTACCGGCATATAGAATATACTAGAATCATAGTACGATTAACAAATCAGATGGCATTGTTATATACATTGAGAATAGCATAGAGCAAAATACGGATGTACTAGAGATCGAGAAAATTAAAATCTAAACACAACTATTATAACCAATAATTGTAATGCTTAAATTTCTTCATTATATAGGTCGCATGATATTTCAAAATCCGAATTTATTATGTGCATGAAAGATCTAATTAAACTGAAAAAGAAAACAAAAACCCATGTTATAATTGGCGACTTTAATATAAATTTATTAAGCACAGATAATTTTAGATAAGAATTTTTAAATAATTACTTAGATAATGGATATGCTCCAGGTTTTATAGGCCTAACTAGACCTTCGGATAACAATAATTGTATAGAAACATGCATTGACAATATGTTTTACAAAACACAGAAAGTAGATATTAATAACTTTAAATTGGTACATCGTTAACAAACCATTATCTCTTATTTATGTTTATAAATAAAACCAAAAGAAGACAGTCTAAAGACAAAATAATCACTGTGAATATAGTAAAATAAAGAGACTAGCACAATATGAAAATTGGAGTAACATATTGTCAGGCATGATCCAAATAAGGCAACGGATACCTTAGTGTCTATGATAAAAAAATTGTATGCAATGTAATCTCAAAAAATTAGTTTGGATTTGTAAAAGGCAAAGGGGCAAAAAATGCACTTGTGGAATTTACTAGAATTATCTATGAAAATTTTCGTTGTATAGTCATGGAATCGATCCTATGAACGTTGATGGTAAAATTACAATTTTTCCTAATCTCATATTTTCAGAAGTATTGATTCTATTTTGTAAAAAGTCCGTTAATCCTTTATACGTCGAAACTCGTAATTCTGCTTGATGTGACTTATAATAATCTATACGATCCTTTTCAATTTTTACATAAGAATCGACAAAAAATTGTTGAAATAAGCGTCGACCTCTAATAATAGCATTGAATTCATCTCTAATAGCAATTTTATTTTTCATGTAAGCAGCCCTTGATATTTTACCGCTTCCATTTTTTGTCAAATCTTTATGGCATCCTTGACAACCCATGGGATAGAATAATGTATATATCCAAGGATCAACATTTGGATCTAAAGCATTAACTGCATTTTTTTCACGTATAACAACATAAGCCTCAGGTATTTCGCCATCATCTGTAGTATTAAATATTGCGGCAACTTCTTTTGTTCTTTGAAAATTATATCGTAGTTTATCAGTTCCAGACTTTAATGAAAACAGTAACTCTTGTGGTGAATTAGGATTTTGTTTTTTAAATTCTTCACCCATCATTTCATATGACTTTGAAAATTCATTATGCTCTCGCATTAGATTTTCAATTAATTCAACGACACTTTGATTTATTTCACAGTTGTTTGCTGTACGATGTTCAATTGCTTCATTAGCGTCTATTACAAAAAGTTGACCATAAGAAGGTCTTTCATTATTAACAGGATTCAAAGTTCTATTAATTTGTTAGTAAATTTGACCTTGTACTTTGAAGCAATAAGGACCAGGACGTCTATTATTAAAATGAACAATATTAGTATTAAAAGATGCAAAAGAAAATAAATTATTATACCAACAAATATGTTTAAAAAAATCTGTAGAAAGTTCATGCTCTCAATTGAAAAGCTTTTTTAATTCAATGGGAAAATCATCATTAATTTGTAAATCAACGCTTCCATGGCTACAACAATCGTTAAAAGAATTACCTTTTGAAATTCTTTCACCAGGAAAATGTTTGGCATTGCAATGAATACATCTAATATTCATTTCACCAAGATAGTTTTCTTGAGTTGCTCTGCATGCATTATATATTCGTTGTTCGTAAGTATTAAATTGACTTTGACGATCAACATTTTGTTGGTGTACATCGTCGATTTGATGAAACTCTTGTCTATTATAATAATGATCATTGTGTTGGTGTACATCGTCATTTAGATGAAACTCTTGTCTACTATATCAATGATCATGATTAACAAAACCTTTATTGAATAAATCATATTGGTGTAAATTGTCGTTTTGATGAAACTCTTGTCTATTATAATAATGATCATTGTGTTGGTGTACGCACGAACATTTGTATGTATAATTTCAGATTAATAAAAGTGCTTAAAAATAAAAAGTATACATTCGATAATTATTTAAAATTAAGAAAAGAAAAGTTAATAAATCATTTTGATTACTACTATAGAGCAAATCATTTTGTGTAGAATAAAAATTAATGCGTCTCTTCGACCCAAGCTGTTTATTTTAAAAATGCCAAACGTTATTTTGGTAATAAAACCTTGTAACTTAACGTTTATACAGCCACTGAAGAGGGGATAAAAATATCCCGAAACGTTTGGCATTTTTAAAATAAACAACTTGGCTCGAAGAGACGCATCAATTTTTATTCTACACTATTCCATCATCGAGCGATAGAGTCATTATTAAACAAATCATTTTGATTAGTAACATCATAAAAGTCTTTCCTAATTAGATTAGACTGTGGCTTTTTAAGTTTACGTTTTTTTGCTTCGAATTCATACATTAAAATATTCCCTACTTTTATACATTCAAATGTTCGTGCGGTTTTGACTGAGCAACAGCAGCACACCCTCTGCTGCTAAAAATAACTACAATCAAGACTGAGAACGGTCCATCCGTCCGTCGATACAGCAGCTAATTCTATTTCAATATACGGCTGCCCTTCAATTTTACTGAGTCACACAGCAGCGCACCCTGCAATAGCCCGGCGCGGCGAAAAAGATAACTACAATGAAGACTGATAACGGTCCGTCGGTACAGCAGCTTCCATTTCAATATGGCGGACCTTTAATTTCCAATATGGCACTAACTCTCTTTCTAAGATAGATACTCGTGTCAGTCATCCTTCATGGCACGACTCTAACCTCACTCACTATGCTCGTGCACTTGTGCACATCATAAAATAAAAAACTACTTAGACCATTTGTATTTGTAGTATACTATTTGGATACAGCAACCTTAAGCGTTGGATACATCGTGTTCATAGGATAAATCACAGTCACGGCGATACTGTTTCCATTGTACATTGTCTAATACATAAATCTGCTTTTAATAGCTTCAAAATAAAAAATTATAAACTAAACTGTATAATTTAAAGGTTACAAATCTTGGGAATAGCTTCAACAAGAGATTTAACAAGAGAAACGGCGACTAGAGACTGGTTTTCTAATTCATTTGCTTCGAATTTTCATATTTATTCAATATAATGTTGATTTTTTTTCTTTGCCATTTTTTATCAAATTCCTCCGTTTTCATTCCTTCGTTGGAACGGTGGAACCATACCCCACAAATCGTGAGCGTCCATAGTGTAGAAATACCCGTTTGGATTGTTAAATGTCGAACACAGGAGTATTCCCAGACACAGAAACGGTGTTCCTATGATATAGTCATAACTTGTAAGGGTGCTTTTACAATAGAGTGATGGTTCATCATTTGATACCGTGGTATGTTTCAGCTACCGTAAGATGAAAAAGACGTCTTTCTATTGTAAAAGCATTCTAAATCATCCAATTTATGTCTGAATTTTGATCTCACAAATATATTCACACGTATAAGATTGTATCACGCTACAAATAGTTGTCAAAGGGCCCTGCATTATCGATGCCTCAGTTTTTGCAGCTTAAGGAGTTATGACAGGGTTAAAACCTGAAAAAAAGAAAAACCATTAATGCTGTAAAAAATTAACATATATACGTACATTAAAAATTATATTTTTCCTTTGAAATATAAGTATTACACATCACTTTTATGCATAAAAAATATGCATTAAGTAAGTGTAATATTTAAAAACAATTAAAGGTATTTACTTACCAAAAATTATGATTTTCATCATTTTTATTTACTTGCCGCACGAATTTTCAGGATCCGTACCATCAATCTTCATGAATCCAAGTGGTTTATCTCCCCCATAAGTCTGGTCCCAGACTAAGCAGAGCAGATTCCTGAAAAACACAAAATTAATATAATTAATCACACATATATTAACAATATTAGTAATTATAGTGAATGTTACATATGTAAACATTCGTAACATTCACTTTGAACTTATCTTTTTCCAATTCTGCTCCGCTTAGTTTGTGAGGAAACCTATTCCAAAGGTTTCTCCAAAATTTGAACCCATTTGGTCCACGCATTGCTGTGAAAACCTGCGGCAAGTAAAAAAAAATCATAAAAAAATTAAATCCGAGTAAAATGCATTTAAAGTTTCTGATGTAAATCATACAAATAAACTTAGCTATACTTACAGAAACTATCCAGCATATCTTCATTTGATTATCTCTGCAAAATTAAGGAATTATAACAGGGTTAAAACCTGAAAAAAAAGAAAAATCTTAGTGCTGTAAAAAATTAGCATGTATGTGTGCTCTAAAAACTATACTTCCCCTTCAATATATAAGTATTATACATCACTTTTATGCATTACACATATGCATTAAGTGAGTATAAACCTTGAAAACAATTAAAGGTGTTTACTTACCAAAAATCATGACCTTCGGAAACCTATTCCGAAGGTTTCTTTAAAATTCCAGTCCAATTGATCCACTCGTTGCTGAGAAAACCTGCGGCAAGAGGAAAAATATCATGAAAAAACTAAACTGAGTAAAAGGCATTTGAAGTTTATGATATAAATCATATGAATAAACTCAGTGATACTTACAGAAACTATCCGACATAACTTGATTTGGTTTGTGTATTCAAATATACATGGAATAATGTATATTTGATGGTGCGCGTACATCATGCTGTGTGATAATAGTATATAGAAGTTGAAAATAAAATAAAAGTTATCGTTACGTATTCATAATCAAGTTATACTACTGATTGCAATTATGTGCAGTACTAACCATTATCAAAAACATTTCAAGTTGTTAGAAAGCATACAAAATAATATACCAGTAAGTCAGAATAATAGGCCCATCTTGTTGTCTTGGACCCGTACACCTAAGAGCAAAAAATAAAGAAACAAAGAAAAAGTTCTTTACGGATAAATTATAACTTATTAGTTTTCAATACTTATCTGAATAATTGCTGTACTCTGCAGAAGCTCTTATACTTAAAAACACCATTGAGATTATAAGCACTTAATTGTTACAGCTGCTAGCAGACAAACTGTACTGATCTGGTGACTTGAAGGTTGGATGAAAAACAGCTGTTTGGCTGCTTCTCAGAAAATTCTACTATACCGATCACATAGCAACCTTTATTCCCGACCGGACGTTGGGCAAGAAAGCGCAACATATTCGGATGGCAAATTTAAATTTGTTGAATGCCATTACTTTAACACATTGAGTTTAATAATAATATAAAATCACACATAGAAAAGTTAATATTTTACAAAAATAAATTAATAACTCTTGAGAAAAAAACTGTTGGTTAAATGGTTTTTATGTCGTGTTTTCAGTTAGATTTCTCATGAAACTACTCTATAAGAAGCGTCGTAGAACAATTCATTCCACAAGTTTAGTTTTTTTAAACTATTTAAAATTCTCGATTTTTTGAAAATTTTCTAGATAAATATTTATCAGTTTTGAGTTTGTATTTTCAAGGCAAATTGTTTGAGCAAAAAACGGCTTTCAGCAAAAAAATCGATAGTTTCATAATTTTAACCCTGTCATAACCCCTTAAATCATTAAGCTTCTTTAGACTTGATTTTTTTTACGTTTTTTGTAAGTTTTGAAATATTCAACGTAGCAATAAATAATTGCTGCGTCGTATATTTTACGGTGCACAGCTGAGCAGCTTCGTAGATGAATGACAGCTCCTATAGTGGAGCCAGCGCCCTGTAGAATCTATTAGAAGTGCCTCTGCTCGACCGCGTTCGCGACGCAGGATGTGATGTATATGGTTACACCTGCGCAACCTGCTGGTGCTCGTGAAAGCGAGAGAGAGCGAGATAGAAAACGAGAGAGAGAGAGAGAGAGAGAGAGAGAGAGCGATAGAGAGCGAGAGAGAAAGAGAGAGAGAGAGCATTTGATGCGTACTACACAGGCGGACTGTATAGTACGGTTCTTAATAGTAATGGCAGCGATATTAGCTAGGGGATTCTAGCGGCATGTTTAAGGCGTATCTACAGTGATTAGTATAGAGGAATAGAGGATTTCGTAATTCGCGCACCCGGATTGGCTTATCTATAGGTGGAGCCACCGGATGGAGTCTTAAATTGATTGATTGATCGTAATCGATAAATGGGGCGCAATTTACATATTGATAACGGATATAGAGGCAATAAATTATTTCTCGGCTAATGAGAAAATTAAGATTGGAAAAGAGGGCGCTGAGAATATTCATAGATAGAGGAATTAATTAGTAATGATCTGATAACAGACCAATCGAGGATTCCTTCCAGGAAGAGAACCAATTGGGAAATTCCGCAGCCGGGCCGATGCTTTCGTGAAGAAGGAGGTCGGGTGGGAAAATCGCGGCATCCTTCCTGGAGCAGACCGTCGGCCTCGGCCACTCTGTTCCTGGAATTGGTAGTGACAACACCTCTCTTAGTTTTACTGTAATTCCCAGTACCTCGTGGCCATCTTGAAGATTATTTGTACTTAACAAAGATCTTAGATTTTTTATTGGAGTTGTTGTGAGAGAATAATTGGCGGATAACTGAGCAATTAATATAAGTTTAAATCTTTGATAGTTGTGTTTTGGCGGGAATTATGGATAGAGGGGTCCGGGATTATTTGTTCGGATTTCCCAGTGGACAGGTGTTTCTTTCACATTTTCAGGTGGAGTTGCTGAGTCTCCCGTTGTTTTATTGCATCATACTAGCGTTTCCTCATTTCCTTTCCTTTCCTGTGTTAGCAATTTTAGGATTTTGGTTTATGTTGATGTTATAGATATTGTTGTGGAACTACTTGGATATTTTTATCGAGGATACCCTTGTGCAGAAATTTTTTTTCTCCCCGTTCTTTTTCCTTTTACATTTCTGACTTCTTGGGGATTTTCGCAGGCCCACCTTGATGCAAGCAAACACACACACACGCGCGCGCACACACGTACACGTGCACGCACGCACGTACACATACATACACACACACACACACAGACACACACGATTTAGTTAAGGAAACTATAATTTTTATCTATTCAGAATATTATTTGTTGCTTGTTTATGAATTTTATTATTTATTATTTAATATTATTATTACTTAATATTATTTTTGTGTTTGGAGGAATTTTGTTTTTCAGACATAACTCGCGTGGTGAAATTTTTTTTTCTCTTTCAGGAAGATTTATAGTAGTGTGGTGGAATTTTTTTTTCTTCTTTCAGGAAAATGTACAGTCGTTTGGTGGGATTTTTTTTTCTTTTACAGGAAGATTACTACTTAGTAGTGGTTTTTGTTTCCCACACGGGTAATTGGAAAATTCCATTTATTTTCTGTTTTCCTCACGTGGAGAATGTTTTGATTTCCCTACATAATTTTGTGTGTGTCTGTGTGTGTGTAGGTAGGACAGGTTGCCCTTTTTTGGTGGTTGTTTTCATTCTAGCGGCAATTTCTGAATTAGTTAAGATGTCGAAAATGGAGGCGGAATATAGAAGGAATATGAGGAAATTGTTAGAGAGAAGGGAACTCCGTGCCAGAATGCGGGAGATTATGACTCGGTTCCGAGAAGAGATAATGGAGGAATTGGAGAACAAAGATCTAAGTACTTTTGGCTTTACAAGAGAATTGGTAGAAAGATTGTTCAGGGTACGATTGTTGGCGGGTAGTTTTGAACACGGGCCCTAGTATAAGGATTTATATCAATTTATCGCCGAATAAGTCGTTATTAAAACCGATTTTAGAAATGGTAGAGGAAGATCAACAAGAGCCAGATTTGGTGGTAATTGTTTCTTCCATGAAGGGTACGACGCCGACGACAACCGTAGTCATGGTGACTTGTGGTACAGGCATAATGACCTCGTCAGTGACAGAAGATATTCCGGGATTAGAGTTGCATTATTCAACACCGGTAGCTGAAGGACAATTTACCTTTGCAAACCCTGTTACGACGTTGTGGAATCCACCGGTTTCGTCTATGGGAACTACGGCGAAGACGAAAGTTAAGGATTTAAGGAGGAAAATCCAGGTAGAAGAAAAGACTGTGCAATTTGTCTCATCATTAGAGGATGCGAGAAAAAATAATTTAAGTCAAGGAATGTATGTTAATATTTCGATAACAAAAATGCCGGTTTCGTCTTCTGTAGCGGCTGGAGGTAATGCTGGAATGCCGGTAGTAAATGCATCGACGTCAGTGTATTTTGGAGGAAATACCAATACTGCATTTTCCATGCCATATAGGGTGAATAGTGGTTTGGGGTACAATCGTACGGTGTATAACACTGGAAATACTTTGGGGATCCGCACTGTTCATAGTGGAAATAATCGACAGTTGGAGGATTTCATGAGTATCCAGTTTAGTTCTGATGACGGCGTAAGAGATTTTAGAGACTTTAAAGATGTCAGAAGGAGAAGATTATAGATCATTTTGCCCTGTTAACTTAGTGAAGACACTTCAAAGCTGGTGTCAGAAATTTAGTGGAACAGAGGACAGAGGAGTAGCGGAAAATTTTTTGGCCCAGATGGAGGATTGTAGGAAAAGTGAGAACATTCCGGATAACAAAATGCTGACGGCACGGCTGCGGCCTGTTTGTTTACAGGATTGGTTGCGAATTGGTTTAGGGTAAAAAGAAAAGAGGTCACGACATAAAGACAATTAATGTTGGCATTCAGAAATAGGTTTATTGGAGAGATCAGTCAAAGAGTGTGTACGGTGACCTGTTAAGGAGAATTGAGGGTGTAGCGGAGCCAATTACAGCGTTTATCGAATATTTTATGTACATAGTGGATCACCTGGATAATCCTCCTGAATACAGGGAATTGGTGAGAATGGCCTATAAGAGAATAAGGTCGGAATATCAAAATTTCATGGTGAATTTGAAGATTACTTCTCTGGAGGACATAGAAAGGTATGGTCGACAACATGAAAGACATTAAGAAATAAACGAGTATTAGGAGCCTCCGCCTTCGAAAGAGAAAATGAAGCTCCCTGAGGCTGGTTATGTTCCGAAGGAAGCGAATAAAAAGGTGTTTAAATCCATGGCGGTGGAGGAGATTGTAACCGCCGAACCACCGAAAGGTAAAGGTTACAAGAAGGTGGTGGTGGATAAAACCGAAATTGCAAGTAATAATGTACATAAGTCAAGTAATAACAGGCTAAGGTGTAGATGGCGGTAAATCAGAATTTGAATAATTCAAATTGCCAAGTCAGAATAGTCAACGCCAGCACCAATCACAACAACAACAGCAACAGCAGCAGTCCCAATAATAGTCATGTATTTGGATGAATGATCAGGGGGGTAATAGAGGGCAAAATAGAGGTCATTTGCAGGGTGGAAGAAATTTTTAGGGTCAGCGAGGGAATACGTAGCAAGGTCCAAGAAAATGCTACTCTTGCGGGAAAGAGGGCCATTTTGCTAATAGATGACCTGATACGAAGCATTATAAATGTCAACAAATGGGACATAAGGTAAACGGATGCACAGCACAGACTACATCGGATATTTATTGTCTATTGCGTAACAAAACTGGAGTCATAGCCAGAGAGTACCCGGATTGTGATATTTTAAACCGATTGGGAAATGGCAGAGCGTGGGCTCAGTTCAACTCCCTTTCCTCCGCGAATCCATAGAAATTGCCTATAATAATGGTAGAGGACTAGATGATGATAGGAGAGATAGTGGTTTGATAGAGGTTAATAGAGGAAATCATAGTAATGCTTCGGCAATAAGCAAAAAGGTAGTTTTGCAGGAAGCTGTTGGAAATCCGTTAGCTAATATCACCAAGGGTATTACGATTGGTAGGGAAATGCAATTGGGAAGACCTATTGCTGACAGTGTAGTGGAGTAATTTAGCCAGCTGATCTGAACCGTGATAGTCAGGCGAGGAAGTCAACGGGTGTTTCATTTGGGTACAGCAAAAGATGTCTCAAAAGGGGCTTTACCGAAGGATAAAAGTATTGACCCGCGGTGGAAATGCAGAAATCTGGTGGAGCCTGATTTTGAGTCTTGATGGAGGTTGCGAGAACTAGCACTAAATGGAGGAAGTTCTAAATGGAATTTAAATTACAACGCTGACATGAGAAATAAATATAATGTGGAGGATTGTCAGCATAGTGATTCAGAGCCATCGATTACTTCTTTTTGCGATGTTGCAAAACAAGTAGATAAATATATTGAGGGAAAAGAAAAGGCAGCTTCAGAAAAGCAGGAAGATATATCTCATTTTATAATTCAGTATTAATCACTAAGGAAAACAGAAATTTCCTAGTTGTATATTTTGGAGGGAAAGAGTATGTGGCATTAGTGGATAGTGGAGTAATGATGTCGTTAATTAGGTCAAATATTGCGAAGAGATTTCCTGCCAGAATGATTCTATACAATAAATTTATTAGTGGAGTGATTGGAGAAGTTACTCCGGTTAGAGGCAGCATGAAGATTACTCTCGATGTTGATGGAAAATCTAAGGTGTTGGAATGTATTGTGATATAATCCAGGCTATGATTTAATCCTTGGTGTCGAATTCTGTAGAGATTGCGCAATGGACATAGATTGTAGAGAGAATTTATGGAAGATTGATAATGGCATGTGGTATTCTTTTGAGAAAAATAGTAATTATGGTAATCCTATATTAATAGCAGTGTGTACAGGATTGTCTGAGTTGAAAATTTTTACCTGAGGATCCATCGATCCGTCTGAATGCTACGATTCTAACGGAGAATAAAATTGTGTACTTGGGGGATTCTCCTATTAAACATATATTCAAGAGATGGTCTCCGAGGAGGTGAAGGGCAGGTATGAAGGAGATAGTGGAAATGTTGAGGATTGGGGTTATAGAGGAATCATATAGTGATTTTAGTAGTGCGCCGGTAATTGTTTTTAAGGAAAATGGAGATATCAGATTCTGCACTAATTATAGGATTCTTAACAAACTGACTAAAAAGATGCTTATCCGATACCATCAGTTGATGGAATTCTTGACAAATTGAGGTATGCTAGGTATATATCGAAAATCGATTTAAAGAAAACATATTTACAAATTCCAATGGAAGAGAGTAGTAAACGCTATATAGCTTTTGCGATGTCTGGTAGTGGGTTGTGGCAATTCACCTGTTTACTTTTTGTGTTTTCTATCTATCGGAATTTGAACCGTATAGTTTCGGGTATTTGGATAATGTACTACTAGTAGCGGATGATTTTGACGAGCATTTAAAATGATTGGAATTGGTGTTGGAAAAAATTATGAAGGCTGGATTAACAGTGAACAGGAAGAAATGTGAATTTGGTTATTCCAGAGTTCGTTACTTGAGATATTTGCTGGATAGAGATGGTCTCGGACCAGACCCAAAAGAAATTGCTCCTATAATGAATTATCCACCTCCGAAGGATAAAATCCAGCTCAAGAGATTTCTGGGCATAATAGGGTGGTATAGTAGATTGTTTGAGCATGATACGGAGATGAAGGTGTTCTTGTTGAGGAATGTTAAAAATTTGAAGGAATGGATCTGGGGTGATAAGCAACAACAGGAATTTGAGGAGCTTAAACTTGCACTAACAAATGCTCTTGTGTTGGCTCGTACAGATTTTTCTAAACCTTTTCTAAAATTCAATGTGATGCTGCAAATTTCGCAATAGGGGCCGTTCTGATACAGGAATTAGAGGATGGAGAGCACCCGATAGTGTATCTTAGTTGAGTACTGGCGCCGGCTGAAAAGAATTGTACTACTACAGAGAAAGAATCTTTGTCAATGAAATGGGCAATAAAGAAATTGAGGCCATATATAGAGAGATATTCTTTTAAAGTAGTTACTCATTATAATGCATTGAAGTGGGTAAAAAACTTAAAATATCCCACTGGAAGATTGACCAGAAGGGCATTGGAATTACAACAGTGGGATTTTGTAATTATTTTCAAGAAAGGTGCTCTTCATCATGTTTCAGATGCGTTGTCTAGAGGTTTTGTGGAGGACGAAATAAAAATTATAATTGAGGATATTAAGAATGATTGGTATATTCAAAGAATGAAAGAATTAGAGGAAACTCCAGTTAAACATTTTTCCTGGAGAGTTGATGGGGGGTGGTTGTATAAATGTAGGAAAAATCCATTATTGGAGCCTATTATGTTTCCGGAGGAAGGATGGAGACTAGTTGTTCCCTCTGATTTTAGGAATCTGGTTTTGGTAGAGGCACATAGCAGTTTCACATCTGGTCTATTGGCCGGGTATGTGGTATGAAATAAGACGATTTGTACAGAAGTGTGACATTCTTCTGAAGTGTAAATCAGTGCAAACAGGTCCTATGGGTCTGATGGGTAATAGAGTAGTGGAACACCCGCGGGCAGTGGTGGCGACGGATTTCCTTTGAGTAAATAAGATACTGGTCAAGCAGTAGCCAAGGCGTTTGAAGAATTGGTTTTATTAAGGTAAGAAGTTTCAGATTATCTTCTCACTAATAATGGTAAAGAATTCATCAATAAGATTCTGGTGGATACTTTGGAGGAATATGGGGTGAAACATATCGCAACGCCGCTGAACCATCCACAGGTGAATTCTTTGGAAAGAAGTAATAGGACAATTAAGACTATGATTGCTTCTTATGTGGAGCAAAATCATAGATTGTGGGATAAACATAAAATGGAACTGAGGCATACTTTCAATACTGCGATACAGGAAACTACGAAGGTATCTCCAGCTTTTCACCTCAGTTGATTAAATCTTGGCGGAAATCAATAGGGGATAGAGATGATGTGGTGCCATTAGATCCAAAGTTGTGGAAGGATCAAATGAAAAGATTAGAAGCATTACGTGACCTGGTTGAAAAATATATAGAAGAAACGCGTTTAAAACAGGCCGGACATTATAATACAGGTAGGAAACCAAAAGAAAGATGCATATTCTATCAAAAGGAGGGGAAGGAATTTCTTCCAAGTTAGGTGGTAAGTACGATGGTCCGTACAAGATTCTGGAGAAGAAGTCACCTTTGGTATATATTTTTAAAACTGTGGATAAACGGAAAAATGCAAAAGCACAGGTTAACGAGTTCAAGAAATATATAGTTCCTCGAGGTAGAGGTTTATTTCAGGTTCCAGATGGTGGTATGGCGGATGGCGGAAAATAGTGGAATATACTATGGGTGGTAGTACTAGTATTGGTTGTCGTAGTATGTCTATAAGTAGATTGTCTTGTCTGTGACGTTTATTTTAGGGAGAGGGAAGGTGGAAATTATATATTATAAATTCTTTATTATTTTGTGGGATTAGTTATTAGATTAATCGCGAAGCACGCGATTTTCGTTCTTTTTTGGTTTACTAAGTACCTATATATCAGTAATGAACTTTGAATATGGTAACCATAATAGTGTTTACTGGCAACCAATCAGAATCACGTATTAAATACTTGAAAACAAAGGACATCACTTTTTTTAAAGAGGAATAAAGGAAAATGGCTGGATACATCCTTTCCTGGCCGATATTTAGGCTCGGCGTTTAGAGCAGAAGCGGCTCTCGGAGAAGGCAGACCGCAAGTGATCTTTGGGACCTCCGGCGAGCGCTTCCAAGATTTTGAGGCGAACGCACTCTCAATACCCTCAACCAGAAGTGGTTGAGGTAATTCCAGCCAGATGTTGTATCTCCCTGGGGAGGCTGGACCACCGGATGGAGTCTTAAATTGATTGATTGACCGTAATCGATAAAGGGGGCACGATTTACATATTTATAAAGAATATAGAGGGCGATAAATTATTTTTCGGCCAACGAGAAAATTAAGATTGGAAAAGAGGGCGTTGGGAAAACTCACAGATAGAGGAATCAATTAGTGGTAGTTTAATAATAGACTAATCGAGAATGTATTCAACGAAAGAAACCAATTAGGAAATTCGGTAGCCGGACCGACGCTTCCGCGAAAATGGAGGTCGGGTAGGAAAAACCCGACATTCTTTCTCGAGTAGAGCGTTGGCATCGGCCATTCTGTTATTGGACTTGACAGTGACAACAACCTCTTGGTAGTGAAAACAGCTCTCTTAGTTTCACTATAATTCCCAGCATCTCGTGGCCGTCTTAGAGATCATTTGTACTTAACGAAGATCTTAGATTTTTTATTGGAGTTTTTGTGAGAGAATAATTGACGGATAACGGAGGATCAATCTTTGTTTTTTTCCGACGATATTTATTGGTGATCAATTAATATAAGTTTAAATCTTTGATGTTGGACGTTGTGTTTTGGCGAGAATTGCGGATACAGAAGTCCGTGATTATTTGTTCGGATTTCCCGGTGGATACGGTGTTTCTTTCGCGTTTTTAGGTGGAGTATGCGAGTCTCCCATTGTTTTATTGCATCATTTTAGCGTCACTCGTAGAGGATTTTCGCGGCCCTTTTTCTAACTTGCTGAATGATTTCCAGACTTAGTAATATGGCCGTTAGTGAATAAAGTATTTAGTGTCTATTCAAATTGTTTGATCAATTTTTTACTGTATACAAGGGGGTTTCAGAATATATCTTGGTATTCTATGTTATTATCTTAATTGTTGTTGTATTATTTTTGCCATCCTAATTGCTGCCACAATTTCTCCCGCTCCTCTTTACCTTTTTCAGCAATTCTTCCTCGAGGTAATGAGTCGGCCCCGTATATATAAATTATTTGTGCAATAAATGAAAGAATATCCGCACATCTGGATTTACAAGAATAATGTTTTCATTCGTAAATTGGATTGCTCGAAGCCTATATCTATTGCAATCGAGTTAGATCTTGAGAAAATGTTCTGAAATAATATCATAAACGAAAAGATGTTTTGTTTTTTAATTTTTAAATTGCGATTAATTTTAATTTTCAAGCTCATTTAAATATGACTGTAGCTATATTTGCTTTATATGCTTTTGTTTAAATTTTCTACTTTGATAACGCCTGATTACCTTTTTATAACAATATTACTCTAAATTTCGTTCTTTTGTTTTACGAATTTCGTTGCCACAATATTGTGTTTGCCTTTTGTAAGATTTTTGTATTCTTTTTCTCTGTAATTTTTCACCCTGGCATACGGCTTCTTCGAGCCTTGTCAAATAATAAATTAGTCAATCAATCCCTAGGAAGCAAAATATTTTGCTCCCTGCTTTGCTCTCTAAGGAGCAAAATTACAATTGAAATTTTTACAATTTTAAAAATCGAATACTTGTGGTACAGAAAATATGGTGTGCTCCCAGGTCACAGTGAGCTTTTAGAATAAAACTCACTTTGCCCCCTAGGTATATACAATGTACTGTTAAGTAATAGTTTTTTGTGACAAAATTATAAAAATAATGACATTTATGCAACCGAAAATTGCTTTGGTTCTTTTTAGACAGTCTTGCCCGCTGAAGATGAAGAAAAAAAGACCTTTTCGCAATGTAATTTTTTGAAATTTTTTTTGGTGGTCACTTTTGTTATAAGTTGATTCAATATCGTCGTATGATACAATAAAAGGGAGGGGTGATACAATCAAAGAGGCGAATTATTATATCAGTTTAAAAAATTGTAAGACTGCCGAGTCCTATTTTGTATATATACGAAGAAAACGGGTGTAAAGTTTGTTTTTTGAAAATTCAGTTTTGCAAAACTAGGATAGTATCGAGAAACAGGGGAAATCGACAAGGGAATTTTTAAATTGGTCTTGAATAGATATATATTTTTAAAGGAAATTGAGTGTGCTTTTTGTATGTATTGTATATATGTAATAAAAACGGATGTAACGTTAATTTTTTGAAAAAAAAAATTATAGAAAAAGTTAGTTTAATCCCGAAAAAAAGGTGTAAATATTAACTGATTCACTCCATAATGTAATCAGCTCTAAGTTAAGACTTAAGAAAGACGCTACGAAATTTTTAGTACATTATACCTACCCGTTCGAGAGTGACTGTAGAGCCAAATTTTTGCACATACATTCAGATATTTGCCAAAATCAAACTATTTTGACTTTGGAAAGGTAAAAATCATCGGAAGTTACCGAAATTTTTGGGTTGGAAATTTTCACCTTCAAGTACACTTTCACATAGACTTTATTGTGCTTCTATAATCGAAGAAATATTGAAAAAATTTTTTTTTTAAGTTTGAGCTAAAAATTTTCTACCCCGTTAGAAAACTTTCTCTTTAAGACAGAAAACCATTCAAAGGACAGCGATTCGATGATAAAATGGCGTACTCAAGGCCATCCCTGTAAATAATTTCCAGGGCTGTTTCAAGAAGTGGAAACATCGCTGGAACCACGTTACTCAATCAAGTAGAGATTACTTTGAAAGATGCCACTCGCCCGATGATGAAGAATAATTTTAGCGCGGAGATATAAAGGTAGGTCTGATACTTTCCGGATACTTAACGATTATCGGTAGCATTAATAATTCATTCCGGTACCGTGTGTCACACTCACAACGCTCGAGCACTAACCTCACGATGCCAGAGTGGACTGTTATGATACGTATAGTTGTGAAAGCCGATTTTTGTTAGGCAGTTCTATAAAAAATAGTACGATACTCATGTCTTAAGTCGTTCTTCATGGCACAACACTATAGCTTCTACTGTATGACCAAAACTCTAAACTGAAAAGTCCAGACGGGTCCAAGACTTAAAAAGTCCAAAGCTGGAAAACAATTTTACAAAATCTGTAGTTGTTTTAATCGTAAATGTAAATTGTGACCAATGGCAGTAATGTAATAGCAAAAAAAAAATAATCAAAAACACGTAGAATGTCCATTGGGATCAGCACGAAAGCTAAGGCACACATGCTATGATCTACCTCATGAACGCTGGAATCATTGTCATCGCCATACAGATGTTGAAGTCTTTCATATTGCACTCTTGCTGTAAATATTTGGACATAGGTGAAAAAGGCATAAGTGTTTAGCATCCGGACTGAAACGAATTATAGCAGAATTGATGACGGATAACTCGAAATCGGACATCACAGTCTGAAGAATCTGCATTCGGATACTGGCATTCGCTGAATGTCATCGAGTGACTTCAATATTTGAGCAACGGTTCCCATAATCGAATGTATCATTTTTTAACATACCATCTAAGTGCCATGTAGAATATGTAAACAGTACTTTCAAATTCTTGCAATTCGTGATTCAAATGTATCTGTTCATAGATACAAATATCAAAGAGTTGCACTATTGAGTGGACATCATTTGTGGTGCTTAGATTGGTCATTTGTTTAAGCGTGTGCGCATCAGTATCTATTCAGAATCTAATTTGTGTTATTATTTTAAGTTTGTAATGTTTAAAATGTACGTAACTAAAAAGTAACAAACGCAAATTTTTAAAATAGGTAGAATCATTATTAAATGTATAAAATTAGATTCGATAACTTGTTTAAGTATAAGGAGACATTCTTTATTTTCCCGGCCTAGGTACGTAATATAATAAGTTTTCTTTTTATTTTGTAATAGCTAAAATATTGAGCCGAGGTTCAGCCTTTTTAATGAGACTTTTTAAAAAAACTTTGACTTCCTTTACAATGATAATACTAGCACTGCACCTCTAAGACTGTACACAGTAAATAATTGTTAGCTGTTCTAAAACTATATCGATTTTCTGTGTCTGATCCATCGATGCAGTTTTGATGTTTTTCGTTATTCGAAGCCAATTCTTTCTTTCGTTTCCTCTCGTTCAATATGCGATTCTGATTGGTTGCTGAGTGCTGATATGCATAATGATTTATGATTAATATATCAAACCCAAAATATAACCCAAAATAAACTTCAAAAAATCGTTCTTATAATATAAACTAGTGCTTCGCTACCCTGCTCGCTTCGTAAACCAACCCTCCCCCCCCCCCTATTTCTTTTTGACGTAGAGTTATATTTTTAAACAGAAAAAACCATACTTATAATATAAACTAGTGCTTCACCCCCTGTCGCTTCACAAGCCAAACCTCCTCCCGCAATTTCTTTTTGATGTAGATTTATATTTTTGAAACAGCTTTAAAATTTTACTGTCTTCAAGAATAAATTTCGTAAAGATGAAAATTTTTATGATTTTATGGAAGAGCAACATTTTTTTAATATAAATTTTTCTTCTTCATTATCTTATTTTTCTATTTTTCCACTCCACCTGAGGGGTACATAGACAGGCGCGTTTTCCCTGTGGGGGTGAGGGGAAGTAAGAACAGGGTGCGGGGACGTGAGGAAAAAGAAAGGGAAAGTGAAAAGAAGGAGAGAGGAAGTAAGAAGGGCATGAGGGGTGAGGGGGGGGGGCCTTTTGAAACGGCGGCTGCAGCAGCGACATATCTTTATGATATAAAGAGATATAATTTAGTAAGTTGTTCTAACCTGAATTCTAGCTTCATTTAATTTTGTTGTTCGAGCTAGTTCTTCTCTGCAATATATATCTGGATAATGCGATTTTGCAAAGGCCGATTCCAGCTCAGTGAGTTGCTCCTAAACAGAGGTAAAATAAGTATTAGTACAAAAACAATTTTAAAAATCTTGTTTATACATAGTAACCTAAAGTAAACAGCGCATGCAGGTATAAAATTTAAATGAAGAACTTCTTCGTCTCCTTGAGTCAAACTTTATTTTAAAATAGCTGAACGTTTTGAACTTCTTGGGATTCCTCTTTAGGTTTACAGAAATTTTAACTATACAATTTATCAAGAAGTTTTACATTAAATACTATAATTTAAAACAATAATTAAATTTACCTACAGATTAGAGTAAATCCTTTTAACACATTTTTTTAGATTTAATACATTTGACGCATAGCTAATCAAAATGCTATAAATAATTTAAAAAATTGAATGAATTATAAAAAATAAAACTTGCAGTTAACAACACTAAATATTAAAACTTATAACAATGATAGAATAATTATAAAATTCTAAACTGCCGGTGTCGCTGGGTGACGTGCTGTGCCACTTCTTATGATTTCTTCTGTATTCGAACATTTTTGTATATATTATATCAATTAGTGTGCCCCTTTCTAATTACGACACAGAAAGCGAGAAATGGTATTTTTAAATGAACCTATTACAGTCGGTATACGTCGATAGTTTTATAATTATCTCTTTTGTCATTGTTGTAAGTTTTAATTTATTCAATTTTCGTAATTATTTATAGCGTTTTGATTGGCTGTGCATCGAGTATATTAATTTAAAAAAATGTATTAATAGAATTTACACGAATTTTTAGGTAAATTTAATTATTGTTTTAAGATTATTGTACTTTAAGTATTAGTAGTTTTTTTTTAGAATACAGTTTGGCTCGAAGTGATGAATAAATTCTTCATTTAATTTACAACCATTATCGAGCGATAAAGGCATTTTTAATAGGTATGAAATTTATTGTAAGTGCAAGATCATCGATGAATTGATAAAATTAGAAAAAACAACAACAAAATAATTTGAACAAAATTAGCACTGCTTGCACAAAATATACGTTTAGAAAAAATCGGTAATAGTCATAGATTTCTAAGCATACAGCAGGCATACCACTTGTTCACCTTCTCTTGACCTTTATAGGGAAAACGCATGTTTCAGAACAAAATTTCATAAGAAAAGAAAGAATAGTTAAATTTTAACAAAGAGCTGATCCACGATATAATAGAATATAAGTAAGAATTAAAAAAAAAAAATATTAGATAAGAAACGAAGTAAACAAGACTGACAAAAACTATTTAAATTCTCTCCAGATCAAAAATTGTTTTTCATAAATTATGATAGTTATACTAAATTCGGTCGATGGATAAAACTCGAAAAAGACAACTTAATAGTAGATATGCTCAGAAGGTTTAAAAAGAAAAATGAAGAAAGCAGGAAATTAAGAAAACAAGAGTTAATTCTTGTTTGCGCGCGTTGCACACTATTTTTTTATATTAATATTCTTTAGAAAAGATTATTGTTTTTTAATAATAAAGTGAAAATACAAATATTAGACCAACTTCATTTGAATAATTTTCAAATTTGGTGCTATTCCAAGTCGATAGCTTGAAATCTACAAATGCAGCTCCAATCGAATGTGCATAACATGCACAGATGTCCGGTTATCAGATTTTCAAATTAATTAAAATGGAGACTACCGATGAAGACTGCAGGGATTTATAGTCATAAAGATTCTTTTTTTTTCATCTAATGTGGGCATATACCCGGAAAGTATTTTCTAACGATAGTATTCCTGGGATTTAGAATTTAGAAGATGACTTTCAGCCAAAAAAACCGAAAAAAATGTTAATATATTATGGTTCTGGGAAGGTTTAATAAGCCTACTACAATTAATATTACTGTAATATTACTTTCCACGGGTGGGAACGGAATACTGATCGAATCAATGTAATATTAAAACGGACATTCCACTTCGTGGCAAAGTTGCCTGACCGTGTCCTGCAGGTTACGTAACCTTCCAGCAACATAATTCATCCTGCTTTACCTAGCAAAGTAACCTTCTAGCAATATTCCCGGAGTATTGTGTCCTATATGGGTACAAGTCCAAAATTATATTAGAAAATGCATTGGATATGGGTAAATCTACGAAAAATTGTACTGTTTTTGTCCAAAAAGGAAAAATGAATAATTTTGAAAATATACTGACCGAAATAGATTTTTTACGTTAATTAGAAAAAGAAAAACTAGTGAAATATATTCACTCTGTCAGTAAAAAGTTGCGGGCCAAAAACTAAGGATAGAATACGGCGATTTTGGCGCTTTTCAAAATTTGATGGATCAAAATTTAGAACATTTTGAAGATAAAGAGAAAACTCATTCTTAAGCGATTTTTTAAAAATTAAAAAAGTAACTATATAGGTATATAAGAAGTATATGGGTGATTTTCACGAAAGTCGTGGTCGGTATATCCCCATGACCCGTTACACTGCCGTAAGCTTATTAAATAGGCAAATGTATTTAACAACTGAGGATACAACTTCTAAAAAACAATAGTGAGAGGCAACCCCGGGTTCACGGAAAAATTAATCCCTGAATAAAAATCAAAACCGCTGCTAACTGAATAGCAGTATGCTTTCTCAAAGAAAATACGTTCTTTTGACTGTTTACTATAGCAAGTTATTGTGAATTAAAAATATATGAAATTGATTTTGGAGTTACAAAACACTAGCAGGACCAGTTAAAACATTGAAATGAATAACTATTTCCGATTTTATAATTTGCACCGTTACAAAACTTTTTTAAAAAACCAAAAATTCAATTTTGCAGGCAAAATTAAATTAAAAAGTGCACAGTCGATGCTTGAATTTTAGGTATGTTTACGCGGCCATATTTAATTTCTGGTGCTAAATTATTTAATCTGACCTCAGATTCGTAAGGAGCAGGTCTTTTTAGATAAGAATACGTTGCTCTTTATAATATTTAATTAATTTCACATATTGTACAGATCAAAATATCAATCGACCATCTCCTACTAAAAGTCTTTTCCTAGATTTGTTACAGAAAGACCTGCACTCTGTTTTCACGCAGAATCGATGTCGAAGTGTATATATGACATCTTGTGACAGTCACCAAACTGAAAAACTTGTATGCATCCTTTTTTCATTTTTATTAGATTACAGAAATAAAACTTTAAGTCACAAAAAATTTGATGTATGAAAGCGGATGTCTGTGGCTCTTAACCAGCCACGACGCATGCGCACAGTACGAGCCAATCACATATAGTCTTCAGATGCTTCAAAATATCCAATCACCACTTTTTTAATATGAGGATAATACGTATCTTCTACTTTTCAAATACGTACTTGATGTTTGTACAATATATTTTGACAAAACAAAAATTCATACAAGATACATACTATTTTACAAAAAATAAATAAAAGTGTAATAAAAGATGTACCGTGTTAGACAGAGAGAGAGAGAAAGAGAGAGAGAGAGATGGAGGGAGGGAGAGAGAGAGGGAGGGAGGGAGAGAGAGAGAGGAGGGTGGAGGCTGAAGGTTGGAGGAGGGATGGGGGTTGCACCCGAGAATTCCCCGCCCAGAAAAATTTATGTTTTTCATCCAAAAAAATTGAAGAAACCAAGGAAAAGTAACTGCTAGTATTAGTTTTCTTTAATTAAAATTATCTATAATTATACACAATTACAATTGTATTGACAATTGCACAGTAATAACACCCGCAGTTACGAAAATAAAATCGCTTTATTCCTGTATTATGGAACAAAATATTTTCTTTATCAAGTTGTGAACCCTTTCCTATCAGAACAATTATAACTAATTTTTCTTGTGCTTAAAGTACTAAACTCTGTAACTATACTATTTTAATGATAAGTCCAATTGATATTGCCATTCGATTTTGGCATTTTAAGTCACTTATCACAGATTTTAAGCTAATTATTCAATTATTTTACACCTGACTCTGCTTAGGATGTTTCTTTGAAAATTAAGGGGAGTTAACAACCTTAAAATTATAAACTATTTAATAACATTTTGCATTTATAATTGAATCACGTTGGGTTTCAAAATTAAAAATACTAAAAATTTGAGTTTTGAGAAGTTACAATTTTACATTCAGACCTTTTTATACAAATTCCCACCCTTACCACCTAACTGAGTAATCAATGAACAAAACAACCTATTGTTTGATCCAATCCTTTCATGTATTCTATTCTAGCGGTTTTAAGCAAGTTATACACATTAAAAATTAACCAAAAAACATATTTTAATAGTTTTTACAGTATATTTTCAAAATAAAAAGATATTTTTAAATTTAGAATCCAATGTAATTAAATTATTGATGCGAAATGTCATTATAATACATTACAATACATGTGACCTAAGTGGCCCATTATTGCACGGAGTGTAAATAGCTATTCACGCTGTGTGATGGGTCACTTAGGTCACCAGTATCGTATATAATTTTATAGCACAGCCTATCTAAGTCCGCAGTCACGATTATTCATCATATAAGCAGTCGATTAGTTCACTGTGAAGTTAGCGCATGAGTACAGCAAGTGTGATATTCACGGTGAAATAATCGACTACTTAGGTCACGGGTAAGCGTGACTTAAGTAAAGATTTAGGTCATGCTGTGCTATAAAATAATTTACAATTTTAAGGTGGTTAGGTCCTCTTAATGGATTATTTTTTTGTTTTAATTCTATTTTAGATTATTAGAGGAATTTTTATAATATGTTATATATAACTCATTTACTCTGTAGTATGACTGATGAAAAGGAACATTTTAAGTCCAGTCTGCTAAAAAATTATTAATTAATAAAGTTGGAAACACAACTATTTTAAGATCACTTGATTACGTTGAAATGATACATTTATTAATGATTCATGATAAAAAATTTTTGATTAATTGCTTAGATATAAAATTTTCTGCGATTTCATAAATATATCTTGTCTAAGTAAATTACTCGAAAAACTGTTTTTAATCTATTTTCTTGACTACAAAAAATTAGATTTATTATGCACTTTTTAAAAATACGTACAGAATAATAAGGTTTATTACTATTTCGAAAGTTTTATGGTACATTAGTTGATTCTTTTACCAGGCAGCTGATGAATTTCTGTAGCAAAAAGATTGAAGTACATCGAGGTGTTCATGTTTTACAAAAAAAAAATAATACAAGTGCTTCTTTTGCATTTTTTCCTTTGTATTTTTAGTATGTTTGTTTAAGTATATTTATTTTAGCATATTTTAATTTATTTACATGTTATTAATTTGGAATATTAGGAAACCAATTTGAATTTTACATCTTGAATAAAGTGCAGATAATCAACTACAGGTAATATAATTATAACTAGTTTAATTATAAACATGGTTTATAAATAAGTGGTTAGAATCGAATGATCATTATTTGAGTTTCTTTGTTAACGAAAGTTTTAGAATAAAGCTATTAAAGGCGAAAAATAATTTTTCATCAAATTTTATAAGATCAGCTAGCAACTTGTATTGAAGGTATTTACGTCGAAGATTAATCACACATTATCAACTTAGCGTAAATAGAAATGTTTTGAGTACAAAGTACTAGCTTAAAGGCTTTTTAAACAGGTTATGACTATAGTTATATCAGGAATATCAGGAAAATCAGTAAATGATTGTACTTTTATATATTGCTTTTAAATAAAAAAAATTTATAACAGGTACGTAACATGTAAATGGCTATGCCTATTTTTAATTATCAATTATTACTTTCCGACAATTTTAAATAAGTACTTTTCTACTAAGGGATTATCAATTAGATTATCAGTTGCGTTGGAGGGGGTCGGAAGGCGGAGCTAACGGAGGCAAGCCTCTTCTCCACCCCCCCTCCCCGCCTCCCTTATAGTAAGAATAAAGTGACTATTTTAGGGGTTAGCATCGTGCAATGAACATAAATTTTAAAATACAAAACTAAAAAATATACTGAAATTAAACTGTACTAAAAAATAAATTTCTGAATCTTAACACGTACCTGCGTAAAAGTTGTTCGATGGCGCCGTCTTGCTGGTGTTGGACAACTAGCAGTTGTCGGTGTATGACCAATGTGTGGACTGGAAGCACAAGGTTCTGGTTTCAACTTTTTAAAAGCACCTTCTGCGCCTGTAACTACAATAATTAATTTTCAGAATTTGTGAAAAATATTACTATTTGCAGGTCATTTAAAGTATAACCTGCATCAAATGAGGTTGAAATTCTGATCGATTTACATAGATACTCATTGATCTTTTCCTAAAAATAATTTACGTACGAAGACTAGGACAATTCAAAAAAGACCTGTGTTAATTTGTCATTTTTAAAGAGTTCGAGTAAATTAATTCTTCAAGGATCTCAAAAACTTAAAATATATGAATTATATTTTTAATTTATCAAATCCTTGGCAAATTGATTTATCCTTACTCTCTAAACATGGTAAATTAAAGATCTTTTTTTAGTTGTCCTAGTCTTCATACACAAATTGACGATATATTCATGATGATTAATTGACATTTGTTTTTTTGAATATGGTTCTTCAAAGCTTCATCGAAAGCCTCAACGAAGGTGAGGCAAACGAAAGATGATAATATGTAGGATATAATGGCTTACAAACCACGAGCAAGAACCTCGCATAAAACAGGAAAGATGTTGCTTCATTGTATCCCTAGATAATGAACACGTGCTATTCAGGACGCGGATTATGGTATGTTCAAAACCTGTGAGGTAAATCCGCAGCAAAGCATTTTGTGGTAACCGTCAATAAAAGGGTTCTTGATTATCAAAATAATCTATAGGATGATGCAAAAGAGGCAGAAACGACGCAACAAAATGGGTTGAAAGACTTAAAGGGCTTCTAAGTTTTATCCTGATTCACGATGAAAGTTACACATCATTCAATTATTTACAAGAAAAAATTACTGCTGAGCACTCTAATAGCACGTAACTTCCTTCAAACTAATTGCTGTTCTTATAATCCTGGTAGAAATTCAAATATCCAAAATGGCTTGTAAACTAGAAAATAACTATGAGAAATACTTGGTTCCTAACTTGTATTTCAGTCAGTTTCGATACAATGTATGGAATAAACAAACGTTTAAAGCTGTAAATACGTGGATTACTAAGATATTTATGACTTACTTAATTTTTCAATTTTTCGATCGGTTCCATGTTGAATACTGTTTTTATAGCCATTTACTGGCCATTTTTTATAGGCTACGTTATTCAGTATAATCTATGTTTGCAAGCTTAAAAATACCTCGTATTATGGTATAATAATATTTTTGTCCATTTTCATTCTAAAAAATGGCTTGGAAAGGTTCGAAAAAGCGTTTCATCACAAATTCGAAAAATGGTCCCATTTTTACCCATTTCTAACAAAACAAGGGTATTAATATAATCAGAATATAAAGATAATTTTTCTTTTATACTTTACTGATTCGCTTACGTTAGATAGTACTAAAATTGACTAATTATTTCGATGTCTTATTTTGTGCATTAATATTAATTCTGAAATAAGTTTTTACTCTATACGATTTTTTCAGATCTTCGTAAAACAAAAATACTATATTCTGAATTTTTTAAAATTACACATTCGCAATATGTGACACGTGAACGGATTTAGTAGTATGATGAATACGATTTACCTCACGCACATGGTTTTTAATATAAATAAACTTATATTTTTCAGTTTTATCAAAAAGCATCTATAAAAAAATCTCATTGAAACAATCTGTTTTTTTGTCAAGATATTACAACTTCAGAAATTATTTGAACTGCAATTCCAATATATGATACCTTGTGTAAAAAAATAAATCTCGCGATAGTTTGCCGATAATCTCGGAAAATTAGTCACTATAAGGCCACTTTGCGAGACTAAATATTTTAGTCTCGCATAAAATGTAAGATTACTAGCATGACATTTATATACAGACTAAATGTTTGTATTTCTCTGTATTCGAGACTAAGCGGGAAACAACTTTTGTTTGTTTAAAACTATCACTAGTTGTATTGCCTGCATGCGAGATAAACTACAGACATATTTCGTTCGTCTAAAGCTCTTGCATAAAAAGTTTACTTCTAAGACCTACAAAACTTCTAAGAGAAAAAAGTTTAAAAAAATGTTTCTATATCGAAATTTGAATCGATCACCTTTTGCTCAGTGCACTAATGTTTTGCTATACTGCCATTCAAATTAACATGTACGTTAAAGCGTAAGATAAACGAAGGCATGTAAATTACAATCTACATTTAAAATTTCATGCCAAGAAAAAAAAGGCTCAGTGAATAGAGTAAGTCCACTGAGCTAAGGGTGATCGCGGGTTCAAATCCCGCTAGAGAAAAAATTTTTTAACTTTTTTTTTCTTGAAAAGTCTGATAGATTAACAAGACTTTTTATGCAAGAGTTTTAGACGATCGAAAGAGTTTTAAATAGACAAAAGTTGTCTCCCACTTAGTTTCGCATACAGGTCAATATAAAAATTTAGTCTGTTTAAATGTCATGCAAGTAATCTCACATTTTATACGAGTCTGAAAGGTACACAAATGTGATCTATGTAAATATATCGCAACTGATCTCGCACTTTTTACGAGACTTTAATTGAAAAAACATATTAAGTTTCGCTAAGTGGCTTTAGCGATACTTCTGCGAGACTTACGCGAAACTAATTCTCCGATTTTTTTATACGGAATTAGCATTTTTAGAAAGAAATACATTGACTCGTATCACTCTTTAAAACAAAAGCCATGGTTCTATAATGTTTACCTAAATAACTTAAAGTTGTTACAATAAATACAATAAAGAGATAATCATTATAGTCTTGCAGCTTCGTTGGCCAAAGTAAATATTATTTCTCCATGCAAAAAATACGATGAAAACTTAAATCGTGTACATTGGTAGTGCGAACTTGAAGAAGCTGCAAAAAAAATTACTAGAAAATTTAAAGAAAATACGATTACATTTACAGTTCAATACTAAAAGTATCATCGAAAACCCAAACATCGAAGCTTGTAGATACATAAGTACTTTTTTTGAACAATGTAATTTATTTGCATGCATAAAATAAGTACTAACCATGTTAAAAAAAGTATACCGTATAATGCAGCTACACAAGGTTCACTAGATAAGACTTGAAAAAGCTTAAATAAATAAAATTGATAAACAGTTTGTAATTTATTTTGATATTTGATGTTACAAAGAAATTTGTATCCTCTTTTAGGCTCCCTTAGTGAGCTTGCATTAACAAAAATGGTGTGTCGAATGGAATATTAAAAACAATAATTTTCCCAATATGTGGAGGTATAAAACAATTTGATTGCAAATAATCGAATAGTAAATAGTAAATATTTTTCAATACCTAATTATCAAAGATGTACATAATTCAATTAATCACTCTGAGCTTGAAACGATTCTCTTTAAATTAAAGTAATACATACTGTAGAAAAAAATTTAATAAAAAAATTACAAAGTATTAGTAAGTAAGTAATATTTCCGATGCAATCTAATAAATTTTAAATGAAATCTATTATATTAGAAATAAGAAAGGAATGTAGAAATATTTTTAGTTTTTGTGCGGTTACTTAATTAGACATTATAGTAAAAATTACAGAATTATTTGTAATATTTACTCGTTTTATTTTTTCAGCGTATGTATGGGTAAATAATAGAATTCAGATTGAAACTTTGTCCAAAGTGGCTCAGAATTCGAGTATCGCAAAATAAGATTTTCTATCTTATTTTTGTATAATAATTTAGAATACAAATAATATAATGACTAAGAAAACAATTATGTATAAATTATGTTTCATTGTTTAGGTATACTTTTCAGTATACTTTAAAATCATAAAAAATAAATTAAAATTAATCCAAAATCCTCGTAATCAATAAAATATTTATAATATTGATGGATCTTCTTCGTACATTTCATTATTGCCATCTACAATTATTCACATTTTTTATGATCAATATTTGTAAGCAAACTACATATGCCGACGGATCGCGCGGTGCGAGGTTTGCAATCTAAAAGTTCTGCCTCTATTTTACTTGATTTTTATAAGTAAACAAGTTCAATGTAAAACCTCGACAAATTACAATTTTATGCATACAATGTACGTTTCATATTCTCGTTTTTATGTATTTTTTAAAATATTTACAAATTCATAAAATATGCACTGTCTGCTTAAAAAATTCAAAGAACTCGAGTTAGATTCGGGCAAAAAATCATCTGAAAATTATTTCTTTAATTTAAATTAGTAAATATTTCTATCCACAGTAAGGTGATTACATTATTCATTTAAGAAACAATGGAATGTAGTAATTATAAAATAGAATATTAAACTTATATGACACGGTGATGATCTACAAACAATTGATTATCTATACAAAATCCCATTTCAACTACTATATCTTGTATCCTACTGTCCAAGTTATTTCCAACCTAAACTTTATTCTCTATTTTTATATTTGGTTGTTGAATCAGTAAAAATTCACTATTTATAATTTGTGTACACTTACAGCATTTGAGAATAATGAAAAGCGTATTAAAAAATATCGAATTTAAAACAAAGCTAGTAAATTTTCATAATTTAATTTTTAGTATTAAAATAATTTGAATTTTGCAAGTTATACAACTTATAAATAGTGAATTTCCATTGTTTCAATTATGAAGGGTTATATGTTTGAAAAAAGTAAAACATCAATTTTCTTTTATTGCGTTGCACTGTTTTTAAGTAAGTAAAAGTTCAGTAAAAGTTATAATATGAAAATAATATTATTAGTTTTTAATATGATAAATTTAAATACCTCGTTAAGAATCTCATTTCCAGATTATTAATTTATTAATTTATAAAGAAATTCAACAGGCTCAAATTCAATATTATCGAAAATTTTCGGTAATAAATGTAAATAAATATCTCTAATTTCGATAAACAAAAATTTTTGCAGCAAGTTCGTTGTAGAATTCTCAAATTCACACATAGATTTTGATTACTTTTTATAAATATATAAATAGATTTTTCATTTTAACATTGCTTCTTCAAAAACGAACGAAGAATAAAAAAATAAATAATTTGTAGATTTTGCAGCTTGTCGTGCTTATGATCTCTAATAAAAACCAATATCTCTGAATTTTTTGTGGAACCTATAATTTCAGCCGAGACTTGAACGTATCGGCTGTACATAGTAACATTATTCTATATTCGTAACGGAACAATAACACAGGATGACGCTTTTGGTTCTGACATATGTTGCTACCTGTTCTGCAAGATTACTATAGCATACGTGACCCCAGTAAACTTACTCTTGTAGACCAGGATATACATGGCAGGTGGCGTCTAATGGAAGGGCAAGACTCATATGAAATAGGGGAGTCACAGTCCCTCGTCGGATCCCTCTTAAGATCTGTCAATCCCTTTTGAATTTTTATGTGCACTTATAATCGAATTTTATTCTCTCTCTTCGTCGAAATTATGTACCAAGATCAATTTGATTACAGATTCTGTAAATTTAATGGACTATTTGGTAAAATAGAATATTTCAAATATACACAATAAACTATTTTGACAACACGTTAATATTTATAAAGTTGTAAGTTTTGCATTGTTCTCTTGACAAATTTTTATTCTTTGATTTTAGTATCATTGAAAGTTTTACAATAATAACGTATAAAATTAGGAAAATAAATATTTGTGCAAAAACTAGGAACATCTTTTTATGTTATGTGTTTCGTGTTTAAACGGAATCTACATGCACAAATGCATATATTTACACACATTTCTACTGCTAATGTGCACACACTGTAATTTTAAAACACCCTTATTCAACTATGAACATTCACTTGAAGTACTTTCTTGTCCAAGCACATACCAAGTATAAGCTAACGTCTGACCAAATCTGACAGATGAAATAAACAATGAACGAAAAATTGCTTCAAATTATTAATATAGGAATCTATCGAAGTTGATTGGATATCTCCTACGGTGTCGCACTAACATCTGGCGGCACCGGGAATTGTTGTTGCGGTCGGACTCGTCTACTTTATTTAGCCAATGCTCCAGTCTGTGTGAGCCGGCAGTAACATCGCTGTATGCGTATTTATTATTAATTTTATGCCCCGAAGAGGAGCCGGAACGGCTCGAAACGTTGGCAACAAATAAATACATAATTGGCTCGAAGAGATGCATTGAGTTATTTCTTAAATTAACAACTAGAGTCGAGCGATAGATTCTTATATTAATAGGCAACAAATAAATAAATAATTGGCTCGAAGAGATGCATTGAGTTATTTCTTAAATTAAATGCTTCAAATTATCTCTATTATAACATAATAAAACATCCGAAAATGTTGCATAAAAATACTTGCATATTCTCAAAATTTTTAAATGAAAACCGTTGTTATTATTATGATACATAGACACAGTGTTTATTTTCAATAAACGTGGGCATAACGATTTAAATTTAACAATAACACTAGGAGCTTAATAACACTATAGTTTGAAAAAAATTTACACTTCAATTTAGTACAGTTTTGCAAAGGAATAAATATTTGCTTGCGGCGAGTATTAATTTTTGTGTCAATAGGGACTAGAAAATGAGTTCTAGTATCTAGCTGTAAGCATTGATTGCAGGCAAAGTCAAAGTGTATAGGGCCGCCGATGGCGGAATTCAACTAAAACGCTTCAAGACTTTTGATCGTGTGTAGATGTAAAAAATATCGACCATGAATGGAATATGATAAAACCTTCATTATGACTGATGTTGTAAGAATAATATTATTTTCTAGTTTTGAAATATATAGTGAAGAATCAATATTTCATTTAATGTTTTTCCCATTTTTATACTTTGAATAAGTGATAATAATTTACTGCTAACTCAAAACGTACGAATGCACTCCCTGCATTTTTTCAAGTACTTTAGACCTATACGGTACCGTTTCAAAATAATTAATATAATAGCTTGTTAAAGTGGTGTAAATATACTTTCTCTCTTGTTAGAGGTAATATAAAATTTGATAGTATACCTATTATGCATAAAAAAGCCAATCCGCACTTCTGCAGACGAAAAAGTACTTACGTAAGCATAATGTGTATGATTATTGGTTTAGGAAAGCGCACTTATGCTTACTAAAATACTAGACCTGATTTTTCATTAGAACAAATATATTTTAAAATTCATCAAAGAATGCTCTCAAATTTTTTCAGATTGACCCGACAAAATTTTTGATTTTTCGAAAATTTAAAAATATCGAAATTTCGAAAATCGTCATTTGAAAATATGAAAATATTTCAGAGAATTCCTTGATGAATTCTAAGTCATTATTGTTTTAATGAAATATTTTAAAAAGTCCATAGTTTTCGAGAAGAAAAATCTATAACTTCTTGTTTTTTAATTATTTTTCTTTTTTCAAGTCGTTTTTGCTCCAGATAAAATTATACCTTTCGATCGGCCATGTGCAGGAGGTTGTTCTCTTTCAGAATAACCTAAGGAACGAGAAAAATCAAGTCTGATAAGTGTGCCTTTAATAACAAATTTTGCGGCTTGCTCGTGTAAGTTGTTTCTGAAATAGGATGGATGTGGAATAACGAAATGGGTTGTATTACGACGTCATGTTTTTAGGAGTTACAGAGGGTGAAAGTATTAGCTTCATAATTATCGATATTTTAATTATATCTGAGACATTTATAACATTATGTATATAACCTCAAAATCATTCATTAAAACTTTTTTTTATTATTATTTATTTATTAAAACTTGATAAAGTTTCCTAGAAAAAACGTGATCAATTTTTGCAGTAAAAATGCTTCTCTGAGAATACAGATGCGTACAAGATACTCATAAAACATTTTATTTCGAAATTTGTGACAATATACAGAATGCTCCGTACTTCCGAAAACATACGTATAAAAATAAACAAAATAAAACTCTGATAGAAACATTTCTTGGCCGCTAGACTATAAATACTATTACATAATTTTACTATATTATTATTCTATCTATCATACTTAGGCTGGTTTTTAGATTGTCATCTATATCTCATTAGTTTATACGATGTACATAAGTTGGCGTCTTACACTGAGAAAAATGCCTGAATAAAAATTAACGAAATACGGCTAAAAATTACTATAATCTGTAGCAACTGGGTGACAGAAACGAATTATGAGGGATTTTACCAAAATTTTTCTACATAATGTTGCAATCCTACCCTAAAAAAGTGTAAGCAGTAAGACTGTATGGGCGCGGCCATGTCGAAGCTACAAAATTTCGATTGGCTGCCTTCGCTCGCTCAGTCGCGATTGGCTATTCGTTCGAGTGCGTGTGTATTTCGAGTAATTTGAAATTTCTTTAGGATTATTAATAAATATCTTACATCAGCACATTGTTTTGATGCGACGCTTATATATGAGCTAGGTGTTTTCTTAGATTTTGTTTTTACCATGTGCACATGTGGGGACAGGGCCCGGATCTCAACTGTGAATATGTATATGCATGTGGAAGTATGTAGAAGTATGTAGATGTATATCGTAAGTGGGGTCATTTTAACCGCGTAAGTGACGGTCATGAGAACAGTCGTCGGGATTCTTGTTCCATACAGCCTCAAGGGAGGAGTTGTAGTTAAATTTGAAGAGGATATGCCAGTAGTAGACTTTCACAGTGGAATCAATTAAAAAGTAAAAATGGAAAAATGGAGCATAAAATCTGCCGGACGAGCCATCACTCACAGGAAACAATTACAATTGAAACTAATTATACTGAAAAGCAATGATAACAAAAAATTTTCCCGAAGCCCTACGACCGTCACATAGTCGTCGAGCGTCTAATTTGATCACCGGAAGTCATGCAATGAGCTTACAAATTTGAATGTAGGTGGCGACGCGGCATGCGGTGAAACTTGCAAGTGTTAGGATAAGACGTCGATTAGTATACACTAGACCAAGAGCAGCGCGCTTCGCGCGCTCTAATTTTTCTTGCAGTTTGTTCATAATTTAATAGTACTCAGAAATACTTAAAATAATCAAATTCGATTTTTATTTTGAAAATTTTGAAGAATTATTTCTCTTTTAAAAGTTATTTCTTAAAGTACAAATTTAAACCATATTAAACATTTCAGCTTCTCCATCTGCTGCTGTCAAAATTTCCGTACAGGTTGTACGTCTTCATTCGGGATTTCAAAAAATATAAAATAACGTTATAAACAATCTGAACAAAATCTGAAAGTAAAAATTGGCATGTTTTTATCAATTTTTAGTCTTTCGATTGTAAAAATTACTATGTGGACATAACAATTTTTAACATTTTGACAGTTCTGTCTCCCAGTTACTACAGATTATAGTAATTTTTACACAGATTTTGTTAATTTTTACTGATATATTTTTCTCGGCGTACACAACACAAAATAGTGAAAATTAAATTGACAAAATCAAATCATTTTGACAGATCAACTTATGAAATAAAAAAGCATAATATATTTCGTACATAATTGTTGAAATTATAAATTTATGCTGAGCACAGGAGTGCAAGGAACTTGGCGAAATGCGGACAATGCTGATTTGCCAAATCAGCTGTTATAAGCGAGCGAGTGACAGCTGACAAGAGTCAGTCTGCATTTGTAAAGAACACTGTGAGTGTCGGGCTCCACTCCAAGAATGTAATTATTTGTATAATAAAACTCTTCTCCTATACATAATTTTCACCATATTTTAACAATAATAATATAATTCGTATTTATTTTCTACACATTATATTCTTAACACGCATGAAACATGTATGCGCTTACGCCGGTTTCAGTATTTTTGTGCATATATTAAAATAAAATATATATGACTGTACAACACTGTACTTAAGACTCACTGTACTGAAGTACATGAGATCTGTGCTCTACAATAATACAATTATACAATAATAATTCACTTTTTCCAATTGAAGTGTTCTATATGGTAATAATATAAATGTATTTCCAAATAGAAATAAAAGTCATAGTTGTTAGTAGAATTGGACTCTAAATTTTTTGTGTTTCCATAAATAACGTAGGTTAATGTTTCAATTTGAATGCATTGTACGGAATCGTACTTCAAAAACATAAAATTATTTGATTCATATACAAATAATAAGTTATAACCCTGGTAGAAAATAGCCTATAAGTTTTAGAATTGAAAACTAGCAACTCGGCATATTTTGTCGCGATACAATGTAGCGATGAACTGTCGTTAATATCGTTTAGGTCATATCCATGGTAGAATTGTTCCCGATAAGCTACCGACAATATATATGCTTTATTTACTTTTAGAAAAAAGATAATGTTTCTTAATAATAATTAGTTATAAATTACTTTAAATTAAATTATTTTTTGTATTCTAATAAAAAAAACTGTTGAATCATAGTTATTTACATAACATTTTAACCTTTACATATATCGTTGACGATAATTATTGGATATTTTTCCCGATAATCTATGGGCAGACGATAAAATAAGGCATTCTGTTAGTAGTATATCGAGAACAATTATTGTAGGGAATCAAAATTGTTAAATTTATCAAAAAAAGTCGTAATTACTCATGAGATTTACTGGATCCTGCTTATTTATTTATGCCATCTTAACCTAAAAATTACAAATTTGATATAATTGTAATCTTTCGTAGTATAAAATACAGTCCAATACTGACGCTTAAGAAGACTCTTAGCTCATGTAACTTTTCTCACTTACTTACTCATGCGAAAAACATCACGTGGGCTAAATAACCACTTTGAACATATCTACTATAATATAATAATGTATATTGTTGTTTTTATATGTATATTACTTTATTTTCAAGTCCTCGTATCATTTGGTATTCACAGTTATTTTCATGGGATCGAAAATACATTTTCTCGACACGTTGCGTAAAATGCGTACACCCCCTGCGGGCATAACACAGCATACACACATTTTGTGCTCCTCGTGTAGAAAAGCAGAATGTATACCACGGGAGTAAGTAAAGAATGTCTTAAACCACGCACAATTTTTTGAGATTTATTCCTTAGATACACAATCTACTATTTTTTGTACTTTTAATGTTTTCGCATAACACAGAATTAGAAACCCTGATAGTAAACTGCCGATAAGATATAGACTTGAAAATAGAAACTTGGCATATGTCGTCGCAACTCAGCCGTACAATGTAACGATAAACTGCTAATAGTATCGTTTAGGTCGTATTCCTGGTAGAATTGTTTCCGATAAACTACCGATAATATCCCATGTTTTATTTAGTTTTAGATAAAATATATTTATAAATAATTAATTAAAAATCAGTTTAAATAAAATGATTCTTTGTATTCTAACAGATACATATGTATAATACAAAAAATAATTTCATTTTAATTAAAATCTATAACTAATTATTGTAAATAACAATTATATTATTTCTAAATGTAAATAAAAAAATATTAAATCGATCATCGTTATTTTTATTGTATTTTAATCTATACATTAATAGTTGTAGATAAGTTTAGCGTAACGTGCCAGGATATGTCTCCAGCTGCCGGGATTTCTAGCGAGATTTTTTCCGATAATCTGCCTTATATTATTATACTATATTATTATATTATATTTTATGATACATGGAAAATGTAAATGAAAGTAACCTTCAGTCTTCTAATAGAAATTTCATAAATTAATGAATCCACTGTTTGCATTTAGATAATACATCTCCAGATTGTCAAAATGCCAATTAATAAACTAAAATAAAATTAGGTTCTTTTATGCAATAAATATACTTAACTCCATATTTATTGTTTTATTTTGAAATAATTTTTAAATAATCGCAATGGTATTTTTCTATACATTACCAAAAATGCGTTGTGATTGTTTCTCTATAGGGGTACAAATTTTAATGTTTTAATCAATTGTCTCTAACAAATACCAATAATATAGTATAAGTTTAACAATAAGATTTTATAATACAATATATATATATATATATATATATATATATATCGATATGTGCGTGCTAATGTTTTTATTTTCGTACGTAGTGTCTATATTACAATTTTATAATAAAAAAATTGAGCCACATTAGATATAAAAACATAAATTAAAAAAATATCAACGTGCAACATGTTTGAATTGATAAAATGTAAACATCTTCATTCTACATAAATTTACATTATACTGCACCTTTGTGGCTAAAATAACTTTTTTTTAATCGCAAAGGAACGAAAATATTTTATAATTGATTTTATAATCAAAAATTAAAAATATAAAAGTATAAAATTATTTTATTTTTAACTTACAACATGACTATTGAAAAAAACTGAAATCATTTTTCATGTTTCTAGAATATGTTATATCCGAATTTAGCAAGTAAAGGTTAAACAACACTTAAAATCACCGTAAATATAATGTAAATCTTTTATTTTAAAATGTATAGTACCTAATATAATTTACTAGGAATTTATACCCTTCGGAATGTCTTGTACAGCTGATTTTATTCAAATGCCTCATTTCAATCTTTTATTTTTATTCACATTTGCCCTCGGCGCTACGTTATAAACTTCATTCTTAAAAGTTAAAAATAAAGCCGATAATGTTGAAAAAATAAAGATAATTTCATCAGAGATAAGATAATTACTCAATCATGGTTTATTACAAAAGGTTTAGTTTTTTAATTTTCTTTTAAGTTTTGTTTCGTTGCAACTTACAATAATCACACCCATTGAAAGTTATATTACTAATCATAAATTTAAAATTGAATTTTCAATGGGATATAATTGCTATGCATAACACACTCGAGACAAAAATTAATATTGAAGAATCGAATATTAGTCTCCGACGGACGAAATCTTTAATCACCACATTGCAGATGAAATTACGTGAAATTCGGTTTTTTCGTTTGAAAAATCAACCATAAAATTACAAAAAAGTAAAAAAAAAATTGATTAAGATCTAACTTTTACATAACAGTATCACGTAAATTCGCATTCAAATCACGCATGCACACACACACATACACACACACACACACACACACACACACACACACACATATATATATATATATATATATATATATGAATATATAATAAGTAACCAACTATTTTACCACAAATATCACACTCGCTACGCTCGTGCGCTAACTTTTCGGTGAACTAATCGATTTCTAATAGCACGGACAAGCGTAACTGCAAATTGGGATAAGCTGTAACATAATAGTATATTACGATACTAGTGACATAAGTCGTACTTTACGTGCGTATCTTACGATATTTTACAAGACTGACCAGCATAAATCGCAGCCACGGTTATCTGTTTTGTAAACAATCCATTCTATAGTACCGTGAGATTAGCGCACGAGCGTAGCAAGTTTTAGTCAAATTTGCCATGCTATTTTTCTTCGTGTAAAACTTTCAAATAAAACATTAACCATGCTTTTTTCATACTTAATATTTAATAGCTTATGACGATATACATTGTCAGAGATTCGTGTGTATAGCTTTGTACTCTAACTGCTCTGCCATAAAGGACATCTTAGGATTCGAGTATCGTACAATGTTTTATAGTATTAGGTGATATATATCCATATTTATGATACGGCTATCAGTGGTATGGTGTCAAAATGGTTTGCTAATGACACAGATAGCTGTGGCAGCAGATTTATGCTAATCAGTACTATAAAAAATCGTACGATACTCGTATCTTAACGCATTCTTCATAGCACAACCCTAACCTCACTTGCTGCACTCGTGCGCTTATACACCTCGTGCAGTAAAGTACGACTTACGCCACTAGTATTGTATTGCGCTACTTATTATGCCATGCCGGCCTAAAAATCACAATTTTGACGTGATTTTTAGACTCTCATGTCCTAAATATTGCAATTCGATATCAAAATGTACTGTAATAGTAATGAACACTAGATCGAGAGTAGCGCGCTTTGCGCGCTCTAATTTTTATTGCAGTTTGTTTATAATTTAATAATACTCAAAAATACTTGAAATAATCAAAGTCGATTTTTATTTTGAAAATTTTGAAGAATTATTTCTCTTTTTAAAGTTATTTTTTAAAATGCAGTTTATCCTGTTTATCTTTATATTTAAAAAGAATATAAAATATTTATATTAAAAAAATAGATATACTTATACATGAAGAGCTCATGAACCCATTGTCGATTCTACTGTGCCTAAAATTATAAAAAGAATCTTTGTCGATTTCTTGTACCTGCGCTCTGCTTGCACGCAGATCTTTTCTGCTTTTATACTAGGCTAGAATGTTATAGGGTTATACAAACTAACGCATTCACCGAAAACACATGAACCATGATACATGAACATATATAGGCTCTTGATGCATGCGCGCAATATCAGCCAATCACAAACTGTCTTCAGCGGTTTCAAAACATCCGGTCATGTCATGACTTTTTATTAGTGGAATACATTTCCCAAATGATGTAACTTTTACATCTAGTATTTCTTTTAGATGCATATCATATAAAAATATATCTTATCTAATACAGTGTAAATAACGTGCATAGCTGAATAAGATTTTCAAATATGTTAATTTGATTTGTTTAACACAGTACATTATACAACTAGGGACTAAAGTAGCTGGTTGTTCTTGGGTTTACTACCCAAGCGAAGAAAGTGCAGTAATCAGTCGAAGGAATAATCGACTTTACTTTTAATTTGTATATAGTGATTTACTCACATTCCAACCGAAATAAAGCCACTTTTTTTCTTTTGAAAAGCGGCAACTCAAAGCTCAATCTTAATATGATTTAAAATGGTTTAAAAAAACATTTTAATCCCTAGGGATATTAAAAGTGAACATTAATGTCGCTAGTTCTCAAAAATCAGGAACATATAATAACGCATTTAATTAGGGATGAAAAAACTTGGACAACCCATATCTTGTGCGAATTGCCTCCCGAACCTTCGACTAGGGTGGCTAACACAATATATGAGCTGTTCGAATTTACTTTCGTAGAAAGTATACTATTTTTCCTCATACTAGCGCCGAAATTATGTACGTCTCTCCAGGCACCCGGGAGAGAATGCGGTACTTTCGGCGCAGTGTGAGGAAAAAGCTCTTATTCTCACAAAATCTCATTTAAAAAGTTATATTAGTCGCGCTTTTCAGGGAAAACAGTGGCTATTTCGAGGGAAGATGTGAATAAAGACATTTTTATATCATAAAATTTTATGTTGAATACTTTATTTTCATCGAATCTTTCCACAAATAGTTTTTTATGCTACTCTAATCTAAAAATTGCAACTTCCACATGATTTTTAAGCCCTCATAGGATAAAGTATGATTCAAAATTGATGTGTAATAAGATTTTTAGCTCATGTGACCGTTTGCCCTTGTGCAAAAAACGTCTCATGAATTAAATAACTACCTTTTGTACTGTAACGAGAGATTAGACCGCGCTATTCGAACAGCGCGCGCTCGTTATGTCGCACGATGTGAACGTAGCAGTAAGCTTCGTTCGTGTATTATGGTGAGGGGATGCGCGGGGGAAGAATAGGATAAGGCCCGCGCGCCGAATAGATTAGATTCGATTTTACCGTGCTGGTAGGTACCTCGTGCGTCAAGTACACCGTTTGCGAGGCCACTGTTAGTGCCCGAGGTAGATCGACTTGTCCACGGAGGAGCTCTAGTCTGTGTTCGTCTTCAACACCCGGATTGCAGGAGAAGGGACGCCTTCTCTGTACCAATCGACAGCACCCGAGCGAGATACCCGTAGGAAAGTTGACGGCTCGTGATAGTATCGAGGAAGCGACGCACACCTCGTGCTAATAGTAAGTCGAATCTCGTAAGAACATTTCCTCGACAAGGTCGCCGACAGACGAGTATTCTCGACCACAGAATACTCGTCTCTTCCTTGATTGAGAGCGTGCGAGAATCTCTCCGCTGTCACGCGTGCGACTGTCTATGCGGATTATTATATTACTTTCTTGATTTTACAATATACGAGTCTCCGACTCATTTCTTTAGCATAAATAAACGAGTATTTATTTCCCGTATCATCGCTTCGTCTTCTTGATTTCCGAACCCGAAAGAACTATTCTTTGCACAGTAAGTGTGATGCTCGGGCGCATCACACATTTGTACACGCTGCATTTGGCCGCGTAAACGTTAATACGCAGGTTGCCGATAGAAGCTAAAGGTAAGACTCGGTGACGCGGCGACATACTGTGGTCGCCGTAACAAAGCCAAATTGCCCCGTTACAGTACCCGTATCGAAATTTATTATTTTAATTAATTCAAGATTTATAAATTTACTAAATGCAACAAATCCAAATAAAACCAGAAAAACTAATTAATTAATTAATTAAAATTATGATTTTTGCATAAAAACTAAAGCTTTATTACCTTTATTTCGGCGTGACAAATTCATATTTTGAGGCCGATGACTTAAATATGCCTACTCGTTTTTTTTTTACAAAATATTTTAATCTCTTATTATAATATGGAATATTATTACAAGATTTATTGTAAACTGTGAAATCGTAACGAAAATATTTGAAGCTAAACTGAAAAATTTTTTTGTTGGATGAATGAGAAATATTCAATACATTTTCAACAAAAGTCAGGCACTCTGAGCAAATGGTTTATCTCGAATCTTATCAATGTATGCTGCGCTATAACACTCAAAATAAAATTAACTCATTGTTTGTTAGTATAATATATTTTTAATTTAATAAAATAACCAATTCCTTAGAATTCATTGCTATCAATTATTTTAATGATTTAATTTTTGGAGAACAGATTTGTAATGATATATACGTTAAAAATAAAAATTTATAGAAGAAACAACTGTTTTGAAACTGGTTTAAAAATGTTACGTTGTTTTAAGGCTCTCAAATTTATTTCAAAAGAGTGAAATACGTGCGGTTTCCTGGGACGCAATATTTTAAGGAACTTAAGGTTTGAAAATAATAATTTTTCACAAATTATTTAAAAAAATCTTTAACCGTTAATGATTATGTTAATTATAACTAACTAAGAAGTTTTCAATGTCACTATTTTATCAATGACTTCGGTGGTACACGTATACGTCACATACGCATAACCAAAAAAGCACGCAAGAAGACAGTTGTCGCACGAATTTCTGTTTCGCATCCTTATCATATTTTGATATGTTTTATGTCATAATTATGTAGATGCACTTATACAACAAAAAATTCAATTATTAGAAAAAGAATAGAATTTTGAATAAACGCAATGAAATAAAAGAAGATAAAAATGTAAAGAGCTTCGAATAAAATGAAAAACAAAACAAAGGAAATCCTTTGGTTTTAAATGTGTTAATGATTCATTTTGATGCTTCTGATATTAAAACATATTTATCATTCCTAATGGAATAATAAAAATTATTATAAGTAAAATGTATTATTTCATTGAAGATTTGTAAATGTGTTTGTTACCATTTAGTTCTATATTAAAAATTACTATCAATGTTTACTATTTGGAACTAAATGTTTTTAAAATAGTGATCGGAGTAATCAGATATTATTAAGCATTTTATATACATTTTGTTTATTAAATGCAACTAAATATGATTTTACATTTTTTATTAAATATTTTTAAACTGTTTTTTCACTTCCTATACAAAATCTTATAAAGGTAGATTTTGCATAAAAATTTTCTACATCCATTTTAAATTATTTTAGTCCAATAACTTAAACACTAAAATGTATTGTAAAATTACTGTTACCCTTAAATAATGAAACTTTATATTGTTTTCAATATCGGTGAGATAAAGACGCGTACCAGAATTGTGATATATTTGCAAGTCAGTTTTTTAAAACAATTAAAATTTGTACACAGTACGAGCCGACGGATTTCAGAAACTGATCAAAAACCAAAGACCCAGACCAATAAAACAAAATCTGAGTCCATAAAATATTTCAAAATATACATAGTTTGTAATTTCCAAAAAAAATTTAATAGTTTTAGCTTAATTATACTAATCTAAGGCTACTGTGCATACTAACTGTTTTATTATGTTACTGTTATGATATAGGGGAATCTTTTACAGTACCGATCCCCGTAGGCTTTTCAGGCATAATTTTTTACTAGTGCGAGGAAAATTCAAAATTCAAAATAAATTTCCTTTCTTAGAGCATGAATATTAAAAATACAAAGTGTATCTTGTTTCTTGTGTAAATGTCCATAAGATAGAACGTTGACGCGATGCAACACCGACGTTTATAAAATTTATCTGCACCAATACAAAATACGCAATTTTTGAACCTTTAAAAACTCGCGCGGATTTGAGTAAATAAAAGGTTTTAATAGGTTTTTGATTTAAATACAACTATAAAATTTTGAGAAACTATTATTTAATATTTATCAAAGATATCTATATATACATATACACACATATTATATAAAATGTATAATTTATTTTTAACAATTTATTTTTCAATTTATTTTTTGAGCATGATTCATGTCAGTAGACTTCACAGTCCACGCTTTTTTTTGTTTTGGTCATCTAGAAGTAAAAAAAATTGTAGTAATTACAGCAATTATTTAATTATGTATTGATTGCAGTAATTTAAATAAATTTTGGGTAGATGTATGGGGCAGTGTGTACATATATAAATATATATATATGTGATATATAGTATATATTTATATATAATAAATAAATTTTAATGTTTCGTATCGTAAGATACCAGAATGTGCCGTTTTGTAAGAGAGCGTTTTAAAAGTATCTGAGGTTACAATACACGAAAACAATTAGCTGGAAGTCCACAAATGAGTGAATTTACTCAAAAAGGACTAAAGTTTAGAAAAACTTGTTGTAATATGTTCAACTTACCTCTGAGAGTGTTTAATAGTGGTCTGAAATTAGCTTTTGACATGTACTAAAATTTTAAAATCCCTTTTTTGCAGAAAAAGTTGAGTAAACGTCCTCCGTGCGTAAAGACCACGAGGTGCATCTAATAGAACCTAAACATACACCTGAATAACTAGCCCGCTAACGCCACCGGTGACTGCAAGCCAGAAACCGGTGGTGTTCAATTGTGTGAGGTGTTCCGATATGTAAGACCTTCTCCTAACTATAGGTGGCTATGATTATCGATGTAAAATAAAAGTTATCGATTACTTTGTTGTCAGCGAACAATATTCAATACTATTCACAAACCACGAATTTAACTTAAACAAATAATCAACTTATTCTTAAAATTTCGATTGTACAAAAGCTTTGTACTTACTTAATCATGAGATATAAGAAATCTATTCTTTTCTCATTTCTTTCCATTTTTAATTTTATTTTTCAACAGTTTTAAAAATATTTAGACACCTTGAACGCAAATTGCTCATCGCAAAAAGTTTGAAAATAATATCAGTTTGTTAGAGTGTCTTTCAATCTTTAAAGTTATTGTTATCAATTTTTTATCATAAAACACATAAATCTTATTTATATTTATTACTATAAACTTTCAAAGGTGCGACTCCTGCTATTAAATAAAAAGCCCACTTATTTATTTATTTTTTCTACTAAAATAATGATTCGTTAATTCATAACTTTTTTGTGAATTTTTATTCAACCAAACGCTCAGGTTTTCACGGAAAATGCGGCAAGCAAAAAATCCAATATCCAAATATTTTAAAGATGTTGCAGATTTTATATTTTAGTAACCGTCAGATGTAGTAAATCAGCTTTGAAGGTTAAATATTTGATATAAAAAACTAGTAATAAATTACCAAAAAATTTAGATTTAATGTATGTAGATATATGGTTCCGAAGATTTTGTTCATCTAGTTTAATAACCATCATTCTATTTTTTACATTTTAGAAAACTGAATTATCACAAATCACATAACATTTAGAAAATTTTCATAAAACAAGCATGGTTTCATGAATACTACAACAGGTACCTTCACAAGAAAGGTTTGTTACAGTAAATATTTGAGTAGCGGTAACGCCACGCTGAGTGGGATGCATTCAGTTAACGTTTACTGTTCTTGAAAAATATTTACATGAATGTTTGCATGGATATTCACGTGCTACTAAAATCCAAATTTTTTTCCAAAACAATGAAAAAACCAATATCCTAATTTTGACATAAAATGTGTATTTTGGAGATATTGCCTATTCAGATATCTACCGTATTATCTTCGTAGTTTTTATCATTCATATTACTATAATTTTTCCGATGATTTCCATATTTATAATAGAGTTATTTATTTGAAAAATATACGTTTTTGATGTTGTATTGTCACCTATATCATTCTGGGGTGTGCCAAGCAAAAATTATATTGTCTATGAAAAATTTCTTGTAATTTATTACACCGTTGTTTAGACTTTGTTTAACGTACGTAAAATGCAATAGATCCCAGAACAATAACAACTGAAAACTATTCCGAATTTCATTTTACATTTAATGTTTATTTGAATGTATTTACTCGCAAAGTGCACAAAATAATGGTTATTTTATTTGATTTATAAAGAATAGTAACTCTCGTAAGCTTTGTTCATAATAAAGAAACATTAATCCGCGATTTTCACTTATTTGAACAATTGAATTGGAGTTTTTTTCTTAAATTTGAAAAAAGAAAAGATCATTTATGTTATACTTTCAAAACACCAGATACTAATTATACATGGCTGTATAAAATTTTAATTATTATATTTACTAATCTGTCGGGACAAAAATTTTAAACTAAATCTTGACCATTTATCATATTGAACTTTTATACTAAATAAAAAGCATACATTTATACTAAATAGAAAATTAATTTGAAATTGATTGAAATTATTGCGTATACTTGAACACATTCAATGATACAGAAATGTTCAAAGCACAAAGTACAAAAACATAGTTAAGTAAAATATTTTAGACTTGAGATGAGATAGAGTCGCTGAAAAAATAAAGCAACTTTCTGGTGGTTAAGAATCGATGAATATTTGATGAATAATCCATCGTAGTATGATGCAAGATTTTCTTAAATTCTGTAGATTTTAACTTATTATAGGTTCCAAAAATACAGACACCTCAGCTTAATATATGTAACTATAATTTCAATTGTTTGAAATCATTTATGCTTTTACAAGACCTTGCATTTTCCATTTTTACTTTTTCTGCATTTCTTAACATTTTGTTTGCACGATTGAGTTTTCAAACTTTTGGAGAACATAGTTGATTTTTCGCTACTAAGCTACGTTTGTAAGCAAATAGCAAGGATCCAAAATTGACTTATTTACTACTCATTAATTTTGCTGATGTACATTTTTACTAAACGGCACTCATCACAGTTATCGATGCGCGGCAGATAATTTTTCTACCACATCTCATTTTTTATTTTTTCTTACCATCAACAGTCTTGTCCCAAAAAAAGATTTTAATGTTTTGATCGCGTTGAGAAAAGCAATAAAAAGTAGATGTATACGAACCTACGCTGGTGACAGCGCCAACACTATTCCTTCCGGGTGTTCCCGTGGGTGTTGGAGGACTGGTCTCGAGACTCTGGTGTACCCCGTAGATGCCAAAGTCCTGCTCGTTTGAGCTCGCACTATTACACTTCCGCTTCTCCTGGTTGTGATTGTGGTTTATGTGAAAGGCCTCGTTCTCCATGAGGTTAACCCCGAGAAGGCCGAGATTAGGCCTGAGTTCGTCCATGAGCTTGCTCTGGCCGCAGTTGGCAGCCGCGGCGGAGAAGTTGAGCTGCCGGCTGAAAATCGCTGGGAAGATGTTGAACTGCTGATGTTCGAGATTGAGCGCTGCGGCTGAAAGCGAGGAGCTTGTCGGGCCTTGGGCTTGACCCTGGCCGGTGTTATTGGCACTCCCAGTCCCGCCGGTACCAGTTGATCCAGCCGAGCTCGCGCCGACGGAGCCGCCGACGCCGCCGACCGGGCCAGCGCCACCCGACAAGTCGTTAGCCAGGATGATGCCGTTTGTTGGGGTTTGATTACTCGACAGTACTATCGTGGGTCTGTCATGTTCAATGCTTCAGTTTATTTGACGATGTTGAACTGGTTTGTTTCTTTCTTGGCTTCCGTCGCTCTGACCACCACAATCTTTCGCCTTGAGATCCTATCACTTATTCTTTAGTCTCGAGGAACTGTACCTTATCTTCTTTTGCTTTGAGCAATGAAATAACTATCGAATTAAGAACGATCTATCGAGAAAGAAAGATAGCTACTACTGTTTGACGAATTGAAAAATGTATTGAACCAATTGCGAATGTGTGTGCCTGAGGGAGAGAGAAGAGAATGAACGAGAGAAAGAGAGAGAGAGAGAGAGAGAGAGAGAGAGATTGAGAGAAAGGGGGGAAGGAGTGGGAAAGAGAGAGAGAGAGAGAGAGAGAGAGAGAGAGAGAGAGAAAGAGAGAGCGCAGTAGATAGAAGATAAGAAGGAGAGAACGTGTATAAGTGATTGCAAGTTAGTAAGCAAGAGAGGGATGAGAAGAGGGTGGCGAGAGCGTAGGCCTTACGCGGTTGCGTTGTGTGTACCGTACGCTGTGAGTTCTTGTGGGATTCTGTCCGCGAAATGCAGTTATCCGGCTGACTTTGAGGATACATCGGGAACACGCCAAGCGGACCAGGCTCCGCTTGTCCCGTCAACTGATTGGCGCTGGGAGCAATGCGTTGCCGAGGTAACGGCCCACAAGCACCCAATGAAATGATACGTCTAGAGCAACCCCGACAGAATGGCGTTCACCCAATGAAAATTCCTGCAGAAAATAGTCTACCACCAATTTTCTTCGCCGTATACATCCCGCAGCACAAATCATGCACGCATCTCTTTATTTATTTCTTTTTTTATTTTTATGTTCTAGCGTCAAATGGATATTTCCCCTTCTCCTCTCTTTTTTAATGCTGTAATAGTTCTTTTATTTCGAAAAGAAATATATGTATTTGAGTTTATTTGCACTTTTTTGCAAAAGCTGCAAAAAATCCTGACTTAGATAATAAACTTTTCATCAATTTTTTCGTTTTTCAAAGAAATCCACTTAATTATCATTATAAATCAAATCAATTTGCAATTCTTTGGAAATAGAAGAAAAAATAAATCTGAAGATTTAGTATTTAATTTAAAATATTGAATGATGGAACGTTTTTATCTGATGTTCACTGTTATCTCGTACATTTATAGCTTTATAAAACCTATATTTCAATTTTAAAATCATTTTTTGTCTTAAAAGTAAGTTTAATATGTTTTGCGTTGTAAATACTGTGACCATTCAATCAAATATACTATGTGCATGTAATTTGTTACATGAAGTTATCCAAGCTCTTATAATCCGAATTATTTAAAAATATTGACAGGTATTTGTGCAAATTATTATACAGAACTAACAAATAGACTGTTTAATTTTTATACTTTGCACAAAGTTTAATTTCTACGCTTTAATCGTTACGTGATAAAATTACAAAATATTATTGAACAACATCGACATCTAATAAAATTCAAATTAGTCCCGTGTTATACTACATAATATCATAATTACATTTTGATGCTTAAAAAGAGATTTGAAAATGTATTAATTATCATTATTTTCAATTTCTGTATACATTTTAATATAAGTATTAAAAAGAAAGGTAATGACATCAAAAATAAGTTGTATATCTAATATCCCTACATATATATTATCTGTTATTAAACATTAAATAATACTATGATATTTTTACCAGAAAAATTATCAATCATATATACGCGAGTGGTGCTCTTAAAAATCAATAAGCCCAAATTCATTTTTTCCTATTCAGTGAACTGGTGTCTTCTTCAAAATGTTTTCGAATTATCCCACGTTAAATTTGAAAATTTTATAATTTTTCATATGTCATCTTGCATGACAACTTATTATATTATTTTCACATTAAAAAATTGAATTCACAATTCATATTACTACTTTTTGAAAGAAATACAAGTTGCGCATGTTTTTCAAAATAATGATTTTGTACAAACATATGCGTGTAATAGAAATAACTATATATGATTATGAAGAGCATTATTCGATTCATTTAAAGCATACTATTCAATACATATAATTAATAGTTAAGGTGCACATATGAGAGTACTCACGCGCACTATTTTTATCATTTTTAAAAGAATAGTTAATTCAGCTTTTTAGCTAGAATATATTTGAAAAAAATGTTAATAGTTATGTACTTGAAAAAATGTTAATTATGACATACAAAGATATTTCATACATTGTATGTTTTTGCTTTCATTTCAATATATCTCAATGAGATTTGTTTCTTGTACGGAAAATATGTATCAAGTTTTTCTAGGGAGTAAAAATTTAGAATGTTTTTTACCCTCACGTTCGAATACGTACATTTATTTACATTAACTTACAACTTATACTTATATCTGCTTTGAATGTTAATATCACTAAATATCTAAATTTTTACTTTTTACACTTACTGTTTAGAAAAAAGATAAAATAAATATTTATATTAATTTACTTAATTATTCAATGGATAAACTAAGCTTTTTAAATGCTATGAAAGGAATATTATAACAATGATTGAAAATTTAATAATAAACATAAATGGGTATAAAACTAAAAAGTTTAAGTATATAGTAATCATGAATTACTGTATGTCAATAGCAAAAAGAGTTTTTATTATTGTTCCAGCCTGTTTAAGGAACTATAATAATATAAGGAAAAAACTAAGAAAAAATAATTTATATATAACTCATGACAATACACAAATCCGTTCTTATAACTTCATCAGTAAAAATACAATTTGATAAATAATAAAATATAATCCGAAGTGAAAAAATTTTATAAAAATTCTATACAAATTGTATAAAATCGTTTTTGTGTAAATTATACATGAATTTTATACAAAATTGATTCGATACATTTTTTATATAATTTATGATTATTAATTAATTTATGATTTTTAACATAAAGCTCACAATTTATGGTTAGCCGATGGTTTTTTTAAATAAAAATAACATATTGACACTGTAAATTAGTTTTTACAAATTATTACACATTTTTACAAATTTAGCGTTTAAATAATACATTGTACTTATTTTATTTAGCTTAAACCTACATTTATTTACAAAATTTGTTATAAAAAATGGAACACTGAGCTGTCTTCTTGCTAATTCGCTTCCCAGCAATACTGTGTACGCAGCGCCCTAGCTTCTGCGTTGTCCGAGCTGCACCCTAGCTTCTGCGTTGAGTTTTCATCGAGGTATTTAGATCTGAAAATTAAACATTTACACAAAGTATCATGTCGGATAATAGATGAAGATAAAGTTATTCAGAAGATGGATAACTTCACGTGTATAAAACTTCAGTGGGTTTCCGACTTTGAAAATTTTTGCGAGCTGCCGCTGCTGAGGATGTTGCAAAACTTCGCCGGGGCCAGTCATCGAAACACACGAAGTCTACATGATCCAGAGCTTGGTTATAAAAATAATCAGATAAGTGTTCAAAATCTAGAAGTATTCCTAGCGTTTTGTACTACATCGTAGTAAAGATATCTAATATAACCTTTGCACTAATAACCTACTGTTTCCATATCCATGTGTACTTTATTTTCTGGTTTCTTAAATTCACACTTATTTGTTCGAATCTGTTAGTTTATGCGATACGATACTTTGTGTAAATGTTTAATTTTCAGATCTTAATATCTCGATGAAAACTTTACGCAGAAGCTAGGATGCAACGTGGTCAAAGCAGAAGCTAGGCTGCAGCTCGGACAACGCAGAAGCTAGGGCACAGCGCACACGGTATTGCTGGGAAGCGAATTTGCTAAAAGATGGCTTCAGTGTTCCATTTTTTATAAAAAATTTTGAAAATAAATGTAGGTTTAAGCTTAATAAAATAAGTATAAATAATGTCTTATTTAAATTTTTTTTAGTCCATATTAACAATTTGAAAAATTTATAATAGTGCAACTATGAACTAGTGAATAATTACAGTTTAAACAGCTTAAAAAAATGAACCAATTGGAAAAGTGTAAAAGGACTACCTAAAATAGTAAATATAAACATTGCAAATAGTGAATATAAACATAGCAAATAGTGAATAAAAATAATATTTAGGTAGCAATGTACATTAGCTGAAATAGTGAAAATACACTACCTACAATTTTGCAAATACTTTACTCAAAATAGTGTGTGGCCCTAACAGGATGATAAAGGGGACATAAATTTTCGCTTATACTACAAGTTTATTGTTAGCTAATTAAATAGTAAATTTTTCTCATGTTGCAAACCGATTAAATCCATAAAATCTGACTTTTTCTGGGTGGTGGATTCTCCGCTTGAATAGTGAATTTCTCAGATGTTAAAAACGTATAAGTGTTGAAAATTCCACTTCTCTTAAAAGTCATTATGACTCATTGAAAAAATAGTAAATTTTCATAATTTTTCAATTTCACCTTTTGCTAATGTGATTATTAGACGGAGAGATGAGGCGATTATTTTTATAAAACTCGAGATATGGTTGATTCTTATTGGAACCGAACCCTTGAGTGCAACTGAATACAAAATGGCAAGTATTAGACACGTGATTTTTCATTAAAAAGCGTGGCGGGCGATTGAACAAGTGAATTTTTTTGCAAAAAAATTTATAAGATATACGGATAATAATTGCGAGACGTGATTGTATTTATTCTCACGATGCCCGGAATATTATTGTCAGACTCATTGCTACTGTTGAAATGACGTAAGACGAGCACAAAGTTACATAAAATTTATAAAAATTCAAATTGTAGCGATAGATATACAAACTTATTCATTGTAATCTTTGTACATGACAAACGCTATATACAAAATATCAGACCAATAAATTATTATTAAAGCCATGAAAGCCGGCTGTAAAGTCGTGGTAAGCGAAGGTTAAAATATAGAGAAATTGTCAGTTATAAACATAATAACACAAAACAGACTGTGCAGTTACACGAAGGATAGGCCACTGCCTAATTTTATTCAAATTCCTAGTCGAAAATATTGTTAATAACTTATTTATAAACATTCAAGAGCCGAAAAATGCGTTTTTTTTCAGTTTTTTGTACATAACTTGAAAACCAATAAATTAATTTGAATGGCGTCAACAGACGAATTGTAGACAATTGAATTTTAAACAAATTGCGCTTTTGGATGACTCGATAGAATCAGTTAGTTCGGATAAAATTTGAAATAATAAGGAAATTTTACTTTTTTTAAAAGTCGTAATCGTGGCCTCAATTTTAACTTTTGACACTCGGGTCTTCGCTAACTAGTATTAATGTATGTATAATACTTACACATGTACGTGAGACAGACCAAATCGGTCTATTAGTTTCGGAGTAATTTAAGTTTGAATAATTAAATTCAATATCTTGCAGACTATCTGGACGCGTTTGTAATGAGCCGATTTCGATTTTTCGGACAGATTTGAAAAGTAGAACTATAATTCAAGAAAACGTATATTATCATTTTTCACGAAAATGCTGTTAAAACGGTGATAAACGCAAATATAATTTCAAAGAAATTCTACTCAAGAAAGTGTAGGCGTTACCATCGGCTACAGCTTCAACTTTTCTCCCGTGGTGAAAAAATAGCGGGCGTGACGGTCAGCACGAGCCTCGACCTTTCTCCGTGCAAAAAAAATTGGTCGGGAGAAGGGTCGCCCGTCTGGCCTCCGATTTTTTTTCCTATGACATTTCCTAGGCCGAATTTTCTCTTCTTATACCTGGTGTCCATGGTATAATATGAGTAACACTGCAACGCTGTTGAGAGCTGCTAGCGCTATAGTGCCACTCATATTTGTGGACACCAGGTATAAGAAGAGAAAATTCGGCCTAGGAAATGTCATAGGAAAAAAAAATCGGAGGCCAGTCGGTCGACCCTTCTCCCGACCAATTTTTTTTGCACGAAGAAAGGTCGAGGCTCGTGCTGACCGTCACGCCCGCTATTTTTTCACCACGGGAGAAAAGTTGAAGCTGTAGCCGATGGTAACGCCTACACTTTCTTGACTAGAATTTCTTTGAAATTATATTTGCGTTTTTCACCGAGTTAACAGCATTTTCGTGAAAAATGATAATATACGTTTTCTTGAATTGTAGTTCTACTTTTTAAATCCGCCCGAAAAATCGAAATCGGCTCATTACAAACGAGTCCAGATAGACTGCAAGATATTGAATTTAATTATTCAAACTTAAATTACTCCGAAACTAATAGACCGATTTGGTCTGTCTCACGCACATGTGTAAGTATACATACATTAATACTAGTTAACGAAGACCCGAGTGTCAAAAGTTAAAATTGAGGCCACGATTACGACTTTTAAAAAAAGTAAAATTTCCTTATTATTTCAAATTTTATCCGAACTAACTGATGCTATCGAGTCATTCAAAAGCGCAATTTGTTTAAAATTCAATTGTCTACAATTCGTCTGTTGACGCCATTCAAATTAATTTATTGGTTTTCAAGTTATGTACAAAAAACTGAAAAAAAACGCATTTTTCGGCTCTTGAATGTTTATAAATAAGTTATTAACAATATTTTCGACTAGGAATTTGAATAAAATTAGGCAGGACTGATTCCTTCGCAACATACAGCAATCTTATTCTATCATTTTATTTAGCATATTAAAAAAATGTATGTATTTAAAACAGAAACCCAGGTATTCTACAATTTTTCAACATTTGATTTTGATTTTTATACTTTCTAGAGCTCAACTAATAATTTTGTATCGAAGACTAAACTTTTCAAAGAAAAGAAATGTCTTATATTTAGTTCAAAAATAATCTTAAATTTTTTCTGAATGTTCCATTAAAACTTTTGATTTTTCAAAAATTCACGCAGAAAAATTTCGAAAATCGTAATTAAAAATCTCAAAATCTTTAATGATAAATTCTAAAATATTTTTTTTTCTAGGCAATTTTTAATGAAATTCATAAAGTATGTACTCATACAATATGTGATAACTATTGTATTTTTTATTTTATCATAACTGTTTTTATTTCAGACATTGAATTATTTTTGTTTTCAATTTGGTTGCTAGTTTGGTATTTTATAAATAATCACAAATTTGATTGAAAAAAATGATTAGGCTTTTAAAAAATACTTTATATTGACTGTACCCGTTCCAAGTTGAACTGAAGTAATAAACAATCTCCACACCTATCAATGAAGTAATTAAAAATCAAAAACTAGAAAAATATATTGTCGGACAACTCCTAGCACAGCGTAGATGCGAAGCGAAAAAGATGGCAGCTTATATTCATATTCACGAAAAAGAGTATAGGTCAGTTAAAATTCTTCTGGCGAAGTTAGACTATAGCATATTTTAAGAGTTCCGGTGAAGAGTAACTTAGTTCAACTTTTGCTGACGGAATCGAGCGTAGCTCAGGCTACTGTGGCGAAGAGTAGCATAGTTAAATTTCTCTCGGCGAAAATAACACCCTATACGTATTTCTTTGAGCAAAAACTAGCACAGACCAAATTTCGGCATAACTGTTTTATTAGATTCACCTCTCCTTTCATGGTAAATGGCTTTCTGTTCTGAGCTTTCAAAAATTAATATGTGCGATGAACTGTAAACCTTTGGAAATTATTTTCAAAATTTTAAATAAACTAAATTTCAAGTAATACTTGCTTTCCTGAAAAAATATTATATATGTTTGTGGTGAAAAATGCTTCCCTTAGGAAATATAAAATGACACAAATGCTTCTCTGCAGCTCGAAAATTATTGGAGCAAAAAAATCTGAAAAAATTTAGGTACACTGTACATATACTAAAAATTTTGTCAATCGATATCATGGAGAATCACCTATTTAATCCAAATACCGGATGTATATGCTATTCCGCAAGTATGTCCAAACTTTTGGGACGGGACAACTGTTTTACCATATCGAGGCGATTCTCTTTCTAATGGGACACTCGGCATTGCTGAAAAATGCAAAATTTTTTCACAGTTTCCGTACCGAGCAAGGACTACAGCCATTCTACAATTACTGTCGAAACATTTGCGAGGAAATTAAAGAACTGTTTGTGACCTTACTCAGTAAGTAGTAGGGGCTAAGATGGTTCAGCGCCACTTACCGATCAGCATCGGTAAAAGTAGGGATCTCGCTCAATCGGTAACGCAGACCCATCTTAGCGTGAGTCACAACTGCCATATCAACAATCCCTCGATCGATAAAACAGAGTAACCTACATTATCGATCCTCGACCCCCCCCCCTCCCGCCGGCGAATGCCCGCAGCCCCAGCCCCCTGCCACAGTATACTATTCTTGTCTCTGTCTCAACGACGTTGTTTTTTTCAGGAGAGAGAAATACGCAAACGTCACTTTTTTTCCTCAGTTCTGATCACTTCACTAAAAAAAAATTCACTTGCTTTAGATAAAAAAAAAGAAAACACGCGCACACGCACGCACACGCACTGGAAAAAACACTTCACATGTAACTGTAAAAATAAAATTACACACACACACACACACACTGATGATCAGAAACGTGTAAAAAAAATAAGTGTAAAAAGAATATTTTCTTGAAAAAAGAAAAAAAGAATAGTTACTAGCTAGAACAACACCTTCACTTTCAGTTTTTCCTAAAAAATGAACACTTCCTGAAGAAGAATAACACTTAAAACTAAGCACGTCACAAAAAACTTCACTTCTTGAAAAATGAATAAAATACTGAAAATTAAAAAGGTAATAATAACAAAAAAAATAAATTCAGATCAATAATTTTTATTTTTATTCAAAAAATTCTGAAAAATATATATTTGATAAAAAAGTGTAATTATTGTAAAAACTTGTTCTTTACTAAGCTTTGATAGCTTTTTCGTACTCGTCCAATACCCACTTCTTCAATGCACGCACATTTTGTTGTGCACATTTAGTTGTCCATCCATCTGCATGATACTTGCAAACTTCCGGAAAAGCATCACAAAAGCCCTCCGAATATAACGAAGGGCATCCTATCTCTTCTAAAGTGAGAACAAAGTCAAAATACGGCTCTAAATACCTCTTTACCTCTTCTTATTTAACCTTTAACATAAAAATTTTTAACATTTAAATCTTCAAAATCTTTGTTCCCATCCTCCCATTTTAATCCAGGATAGTTCATTTGAAGCCACCGATTTCCTCTGGCTTCCTTTGCCTATCAGATCACGCCATTCACACGGAAGTTTAAACACGTACAACTTATTTGGAATACGACTATCTAGATCTGTGAAAGCTATTTCTTTTATGATAATGTCGCTTTCGTGGTGGAAACATTGTATGTCGAGAATTACTTCCACAATTTCAACGTCTTCATCCAATCTGAAAAAAGGCAAAAAAGCGTTAGAAACCTTCAATTATTGCTTGTAAAAAAAATGTTTAAAAAGAATAAAAAAAGATGCATACCTTGTCTCACAGAGCTCTGCTACTGCTTGAATTTAGTTTACCCCTTTTTTGAAAATTCACACAACGAGCCATTTTTTCTTTCACTTTCACTCAATGACGTTCACTCACAATATTCACAATGTTCACTTTTCAATAGTCTTCAGCGGCAAGTTGTAATGACGTGGTTAGACGTACACCGGTACCTGGTCTGGTCGTGAAAGGCGCTGCGCTGATCGAGTCGAGGGTTTATGAAGACTCGACCCCCGATCAAGACAGTAGCTGAATAATTAAATTGTGGGGATACTTGCGGCCAATCAACACTCGCCGCCGAAAGAAGGATTACAAAAGTAATAACACGACGACACATATGAGAGTGCTGAGTCGATCTTAAAACGCTCGAATCCCGGTCATACCATTGCTCAACCAGTACATGAGGCTGATATATTGCAATATATCTACCATCAGCGTACTCACACACCCCCACTCAAGTTGCACGCTACACCTGTCGAAATCGATAATTAATAAATCAATCGTGGGACCTTACATGCTCACTGTGATTAATATATTTTCGAAGTATGCATGGGCTGTTCCAATTAAACAGAAGACTGGAAAAAATGTTATAGCTGGTATGTTGTCTATTTTGAAGCAAGGACGAGTACCAAAAAATTTACAAAATCATCGTGGTAAGTAATTTTATAACAAGGAACTTGAGAATCTCATGAAAAGTTATAAAATACACTTATATTCAACGTACAATAATCTAAAAGCGTCGATTTGTGAACGTTTTAATTGTACATATAAAACAAAAATGTGGAAACTGTTTAGTTTGAATAGAAATCATAAATGGTTGGAAATTTTATCAGATTTATTAAAAAAATATAATCATACAAAACATCGTACGATTGGTATGAAGCCTAGACATGTTACAGTTGATAATAATAGATCGATTCTATTCAGAAGTGTGATTTATTTGAAATATTAGAAATTAGTTATTTTTTTTTAATTTGCTAGAAACTTGAACTAACATATTCTACGGACTGCTAACTATGAAAAAAGTGAATAAAAAAACTCAATATTTTCATAATTTTAACCCTGCCATAACCGCTTAAAAGTATCGTATACAATTTTATAGTATAGCCTAGATCTGAATTCGTAGTGAAGTCTATTCGTCATATAAGCAGTCAATTATTTCACAATGAAGTTAGTGCTGAAGTGTAGCGAGTGTGATATTCACGGTGAAACAATCGACTACTTAAATACAAAAGCAAAAATTTTTTTTCGAATGCAAAATTCAAAATCAAAGTTAATAAGTTCAGTTAAAATTAATATAATGGTTCCCGATAAAAAATAGTGTGCATTCATACATATTACACATTTTTCAAGCAAATTATTTGACGATTGAAATTCAATATTTTAGATAGTAAAAATATATTAAGAGGAATTAGAAAGGGTTATTCGTGTATTATCAATTCTAACTCTAAGTTATATCAGAATACATATACCTAAGACTCATCAATTGAGTTCATAAACATTAAATTAAAATGATACACAGAAGTATAAAGATCTTAATTGTTAAAGAGATATTTTATTGGTTTCCCTGAAGATAATAAGTAGGTTTGGTGCTTGCTCGACCTGATTCCTTTATAAATGCAGGTGTTTAAATTCTAGTACAGAAAATTCGATTAAAATGATTTGTTTGGTAATAAAATTCAAAGAAAATTATTTGAGAAGCTTCCTGTACATTTTCACTTTCAATGTACTTTCGCATTTCACCTGTACTTATGAAGAAAAGCCATTCTCTGATGATTCTTTGATAATCTTTCGCGACAGTTTAAATAATCATGTTGTATGATCTCGGAACTTTTTTAAACTTCTAGTCTTGTCCACTTTTGATTGCTGAAGTGGCACCTGATTTGTTTAACATGGCAAATTAATTTAACTAAAGTTCGAAAAGCTTTATTCAAGCAGCCGCTATTTTATTGGTAAAATTGGTGAAAATACTTGTGGATTTTGAGACATCCGATACGAATCCGTTTAACGCGTTTTGACTTACGATCAAATAGTAATATAAACATTATTATTCCCAAAAAAAATTCATAAACCCAAAAATTGAAAAGAGAAGATCAAGGCATTGTCGAAATAAAAAAATATAGGTAAACCAATCTTGGATTTTCGAGAAACAAAGTCAAGGGCAGGCCGCCAATATAACCTGCACATCCGAGTACAGCATTCACGAATAATACATGACATTAAGAAATATAGCAATCAAAGATAATCAAGCATTTCACGATATTTTAACTCTTTACTCAATGAAAATAACAAATCGAACCTTGAAAATAACCCAGGAGGAAATCGAATTAGGCCATAGACATAATCGAATCATATTTGAAAACTACTATGTCTAAGAAATAATTGAATTATCATAAAAAATAAATAAATATTATAATAAAGGGAAACCTGTGTAGATATTTACATTAAAGAAGACGCAATGAGGTGTCCTGCTTAATAGCTCCCTAATGATTTGGGGGAAACCACCGGTACTTGGACCCAACTGTTCTTCATCTCGGACGGAAAGAGCAACACCGCCACTTCCGAAAGTTCGGCAGCACAGAGACGCGGTCACTGAAGAGATTTTCTTTGACGAGGTTAATATTCGATGAGGAAAAGGCCATTATTGAGCCACGGTTCCCCAGTATCAAATACGTCTAAACGATCCTCGAGGAATCCAGTGAAAAGTTTCGAGCATTGGAATCAGTCCCCGTCAAGTATACGAAAGAAATATGGTAGCTGATCATCAACAAAAGTCCAAATTGACAGAGGATGTATCTGTAAGTATAAATGTATTTCTTAATGACGGAAAGCTATTTTATTTCCATTCGTGGCGACTGTCGCCCAGGGAAAAGCGGTAAGTATCGATTGTGCGTCAATTACGCGAAACCAAACAAACGCATGGTCAAGAAAGCAATTCCAACATCGATCATCGAGAACGTGGTGGAGTGCTTTTCCGAGATCAAGTTATTCTGAACGATTGACTTGGAAGATGGATTTTTCCACGTTTCACTGGAGAAGACAAGTAGAAAGTACCAGACTTTCATGATACTAGATCACCAGTATGAGTTTACAATTGTACCCTTCGGCGTGGACACAGTGCCTACAGTCTTCACCCGATATATGTTCCCCGAGCTCATCAAAGAGAGAAGACAAAATGGAAGAAGTGCTAGCTGCTACGTACCAAGGTGGGGTTCTTTTGGTATGTCATCGAAGATAGGAAGATAGTTTCATCTCTTGAGAAGACCAAAGTCCTGGTAAATTACCCAGAGCTATGCACGCAATACCAACTAATGCGATTCCTGGGATTGGTAAAGTATTTCAGGAAATTAATCGTTTCCTACGCCAGAATCGCAAGGCCGCTGAGCAATCAAATTTTAAAGAACGTCAAGTTCTGATTTGGTGAGGAGGAAAGACTGCGCTCAAGTGAACTCTAATTGAGAATCCAGTGCTGCAGATTGTGAGTCAGCACCGCAAGACAGATATATGTACCGACGCACCGATCGACGGCTATGGGACCACCGTGCTTGAGAAAAATAACGAAGACAAAATGCTACGTTCAATCTTCAACCTCAGCCGGAAGACTACGTTTGCAGAAATAAAATACAGTAACAATGAATTGGAATTTCGGGCAATTCTACGTACATTGTAGAAATTCAAGAACTACCTGCTGGGACTGCGTATGAACACTGTGACCGAATTTACAGTGTTTTAACAGACGATGGGTAAGAAAAAGTTAAACCCACGCGTTGGTCAATGAATGATGTTCATCCAGCTCTTTTACAATTAAATCGAGCATGGCGGTGGCATATGCACACTAGACGTCTTAAGTTACATGGACTCTATCAACATCGTCAGATACGAGCTCATTGTCACGCTAACAAGAATGCTGGACTGTGATAGCCGACTAGCTGTAATGAAGCTACGTCTACAAGGTATCAAATAACAAGATTACAGACTCAAGAATGGTTGACACGCAGCTGCTAGATACGCAACCTTGATAATCGCGTCAAAAAATTATTCAGAATTGTGTGCCATGCATACTGGAAGCATACAAAAGAGGCTACGCAGAAGGTATGCTATATCCAATACCGAAGAATAACGTATTCATGCACACTGTCAATATGGACCATGTAGAGCCACTGATAAGCACAAATAAAAACTACAGGTACATACTTGGTAGATGCCTTCAATAAATACAGTTGGATCATTTTAACCAAGTCTACACGTAACACTGAAGTGAAAGAATTTCAGTGAAGAATGGAAACCGTTGAAATAAATTCTAAAACTAGTGTTTTGCTGAACATGGATCGAAAGAAGCGTATAGACTGAGATTGAGATAGTTATAATCAAAGCAATTGTAGCGCTTTTCGGATAGGAAATTTTCTTTCATAAAAAGTATACCACCGGGTAGTAGAAGAGGGTTATAGGGCTTTATCTAATAATAAAGCCGATCAGCAAATTAAAATCGGCTTCCATATGCTACTTCTATATAAGTCCTTTGAGTATAATCAATTGTTATCATCTCCCATCGTTATAACACGAACTGAATATTCTTCTTTATTCTTGCTCTTTCTTTTACGGCCGGAAGTCTCTCGAATGTTTATAATTAAGATATCCATCGATATGTAGAAGTACACTTTTTTGATCTTGTATAATTCCAACATTTGCATATTTCACAACTTCAAATTCAAAAACTTTGAATTTGGAACTAACGAAGAATTTTGTGAGCTCTGATTATAAATAAATAAAATCTGGTTGCTACGACATCAATTGTTTTAATTATACTCGATTTGTGACTATTCTTCTTATATTTTACGAGCATTAAATTCATTATGAAAAAATCTATTGGGAAAAGAGTATTTACGAAAAATATTCATTGGAAAAATTTTGTATTCGTGTCTGTAATCACTACAACTTGGTATTAGAAAAAACAGCCCACATTAGTAACGCTGTGGAAAATTGGCATAGCAGATTTTAATTTCATAGTTGAAAAGCATCATCTAAGTCTATGCATTTTTAGAGGACCTGTTAGGTAAGCAGGGTGATACTAAAATTATGTTGAATCAACTTACCTTAAGTAAGACAATTCATAAATTACGAATAGCCGATTCATAAGATACACATAATTGAGAGAGAGAGAGAGAGAGAGAGAGAGAGAGAGAGAGAGAGAGAGAGAGAGAGAGAGATACAAATATTTATTTATTTTTTTTTATTATAGCCTACCCAAGTTCTATTTATGAGTCTTATACGGCTCTTCTCACTGCCCGATACCATACAATGGTACTGGCCAGTGAGGTTCCCTATAGTCGGGATGCATGTGCATCACATCGGAATGTAGCCCGCATGCATCTCAACTGGACCTACAGTTTAGCTACACAATGCATCCATAGATTGCGTACAGTGGGATCCGAACCACTGGAGCTTCGACGTTATAAGACACTTAAGTATATACATACCAGTGTATGTAAACATAGAGGTGTCCCAATGACAGAAAAGCCGATAGCCGGGATCGAACCCAGAACTTCTGGATCACGAGTCCAACACTCTGCCTACTGAGCCGTCTCCGCTCTAATATTTATTTTTATATGCACATTATGTTGTACATAACCATAAATTAAAAATAATACAAAAAAAACTAACATGCTACAATTAATTATATAAAAACAGAAATAATATGCGGACAAAGCCCAAAAACAATAGAGATAAAAATTGCCTTATCTGCGGACATAGCAGGCACCAAAAACTTAAAAAACTAAATTAAGGATGTAAACTAATAATTAACAAGAAAATAAAATAAAGAATAAAATAAAATAAAATGACAACAAAAAATAACTTAAAAATTAGCTTAAGGTGGATCGGGCGAGACGGGCCGTATCATCAAAGGGCTCGAGTAGGTGAAATATGATTATTTCTTTTCAAAGCCGAGTATGCATATTAAAATCGTTTGATGTTGACTACAAAATATTTCTATATATATAAACATGATAATACACAGCAAATAACATCAAAAAGTTGTAAAAAATCTGTTTTTTTCTAACAAATCAAGGTTTCTTTTGCATTTGATCGTCAAGCAATATATTTTTTTATATCTTGATAATCTACGATTCTTGAACTTTAAAATTAATACCGTTTCATACCAATTCCGCGTTTTTTTTGAGGTTATATAAGTGTTTAAGTGTCTCAATTGAAATTTTTCCATAAGAGCTTGTGAAAAGTACACATTTTTTCCTCTTTTATATCATCGATACCTCATTCTTTTTAAAATTTTTAAAAAAAGCTTGAATCTTGTACTTGTAGAAGGTATTTTTAGTTTCTCTTTTTTAGATCCACCTTGAAAGAAAAACAAAAGAAAATCAAATAACAAAAAAAAAGACAAAAAATGTCACTGTTTCTCACTCACTCACTTGCTCACAGGACAGGAAGTGATCAACTACCCATTTCTTAAACATACCAAGGACATGACAATCAAGAAAGAAAGAAGAGAGGGAATTCCAAAGGTAGGATGAGGAGACACAGAAGGAGTTTCTGAAGAACTCTGTGGACCAAGATGGCATGTCCAGTGGTGTTGCATCCCCCCTAACAGGCCTGAGTGCATGACGAAAAGTAAATAATCTCAGCAAGTGCAAGGAACCAGCTCCATTAAAAAGTTTCCTGAGATGACAGATAGCGAAGTATCTCCTTCGCCTTGCTGTTGTGAGCCAATGCAATTCATGCCTGTAAGGGGAAGTGTGCTCATCCCTCCTTAAACCATAGATGTATCAAATACCAGTATTCAGAATTCTCTGAAGTCTTAAGTCCAGTTCCTTAGTGATGTCACAGTAGACCAATGAACAATAGTCAAGTATAGGAAAAAGAAGCGTCGGAATGAGATGAAGGTGTAGCCTTAGTGGGTGTGTCACGCTGAATATTTATATGCTGAATATTCATCAAGCTCCTCCAGGTGACATTGGTTGTAGATTTACAGGTTATCTGCATAGATGATGTGCATAATGTCAGACTGAAAATGGAAACCGATATCATTGATATATAGAGAGAATAGTAACGGCCCCAGGACAGAGCCCTGAGGGATGCCAGTGTTGAGACGCAGAAACCCAAACACGTTACCATCAGCATCTACTACAGCCTGTTCTCTACCAACAAGCTAAGATGCCAACCTGCGAATGGCCTGCTTAGAAAGACAGAAGACAGGCAACTTTCTCAGTAGCTTGGCGTAACAAACCGTATCAAACGCCTTGCTGAAATCAAATAAAAGAAGACGTATCACCTTCCCCTTATCCACGCCCCGCCTGACATCATCAGAGAGCTTCAGTAAGCCCATCTGTATGCAATGACAAGTGCGGAATCCAAACTAAAAAGAATCTAGAAAGATACGAGTCTCCAAATAATCCAGTGTCTTGGACATGAAACAGAGAAGGAAGATCAGCCGGAAATCCGTAACAGCTGAGGCATTGCTCACCTTGTTCAAGGCAATCACCAACGATCTTTTTCAGATCGAAGGGAACCACGATTTGCTCAGAGATAGATTGAAATTCCACTGGATGTAAGGTGCGAGAACAGTGATTGCTTTTGAAACAACCACTTGCGGTATGCCGTCAGTGCCATGAGCCTGTGTCGCAAAATGAGCCACAGCCATACGAACATTCGATTCAGAAACCTCAGAAAATGACATGAGTTCAGAATAATCAAGGCTCTCCAGCGTCCATCACCAGCAGGATCAAGCGGATCAAAAGAGATCATGCTAAAGTGCTAATTGAGATCATCATTGGAGAACCGAGAAGATGAAGTGTTCTTAGCAGGTGTTATGCCAAGATTTCTCAATTTCTTCCAGATGGATATAGGGTCAGTAATAGGGTGACACATTTTGCCCACACTTTAAAAATTTTGTAGTCTTAACCTCTCAATCAAGAGTGTATTGTTCTAAAACCAACATCAAGATTTTTCTCATATTTTTAAAATAATTCATACCCATGCGAAAAGTTCAACTAAAATATTTGATCTACTGTCTTGAAATAGTAGAAAAAATTAACGAGGGTCAGCAGAAGATAATACGCGTCTTAAACTGTTTTCAGCAGGGGGTACCAAGCCAGTCACAAATATAATGGAAATATTTATAATGGCAAGCTGCATAGGATATTCGAATACTCTCTTGCATGTGTCCTAAGCTTGACCTTTTCTTCATATACCTGCAACGGGACCGTGCTGCAAAAGTTCCAAATAAGAAACGTGCAGCGGACGTTACAGACGATATTACAGATTTTGTCATATTTCAGATTCGCCTCTTAAGCCCGCTTTCTCCGCATCTTAAAGTACACTTCTTTTCTTTCCTCTTCCTTAATTCTTAAAATTTTACGAATGTAAGCCTAACTATGCAGTTTGAGAGACCGATGCCGTCAATCTTAACGACACCTTCTAACGTTGCAGATCGTTTGCTTCTTATTCCAAGTAACGTGAATAGTCGTGCAAAAGCCTGGTCTAAGAGGGGTTTGCTGGTTGGGATTTTCTTGAGGAAAAGGCGGGAATGGGAACGCAAATCGAATGAAACTTGGGTTGAGCAAAACACATACAATGTTTATTTCGCTTGAGGTGAGAGGGAAAAACCTTTCGGCATGAAACCCCTCTCGGACTTACACAATGCGGAGACGAGAAAGCGAGGTGTGAACTTGTGAGAATGTGTTGTGTGTGCGTGTGTGACGGAGAAGAGGATCTCGAATTGAGATCGTGCACTAGAGTGTGCGTGTATGACGGAGATGAGGATCTTGCATTGAGATCGTGCACTACAGTGGGAATGCCGGTTCTGCGTCCAGAATCGGAACGATACGAAGTGAGTGCGCGGCCGTTCTTCGTACCACACACTCCAGACGTAACCACAAAAGGGAGCCTCATGCCCTGTCGTATGCTGTTTTCCGACGGAAATAATGAGTAGCTAAGTTTCAAATAGGTTGCTGGTGAAAATAGTACATGCACTATCAATGATATGGCAGTGAATCGAAAAGATACTAATATCCCGCATAAAAATGAAAGGTATCGGCAAGACATTGCAAATGTATTGGATATATCGATTGCTGATATATTTTCAATACAATGGAGTAACATTGTCCAATATATTGCCGAAATTTCGGCAAAGCTACACTTGCCAATACTTTGCAAATATATTGCCAATATTTCCTAAAAAAGTATAAATTGAACCTTTCGAATACCATTACCAATATATTGGATATATTAATCGCCAATGTATTGAAAACGTATTGGCCATACAGTGCCCAATATATTGGTAAACTGTTGCTAAAGTTAATATTGACAATACTTATGCAATATGTTTTACATGTCTATAAATACAACATTATTGCAATACGCAATTCCCAATAAGCACACTTCTGAAAAAAAGAGTTCTTAAAGAACACGCGAATGTCCGCTAAATAGAATATGTAAAGAAAAATGTAAAGTATTAACAAACTATTCTTTTAGAATTCAAATTTATTTTAAGAAAAATTTTTTTTTGATTATACAAAAAGAAATTAAAAAGATTGTAAAAAGAATCCTTAATGAAAGCAATTGGAAAAATTGAAATACTTATATTACCGAATAAGAATAAAGTAAGTATTCTTATTCAACTAACAATTAGCGAATTTTAAATCTGTCTTTATAATTAATAAGTAATTGAAAAGAATGATAATAGCATTCTTTGGAAAAAAATTGTTAAGAATATTAGTAACATAATAATACTTTTGGTAAAAAATAAGAATAAAGTAAGTATTCTTATTCAACTAACAATTAGCGAATTTTTAATCTGTTTTTGTATTTAATAAGTAATTGAAAAGAATGATAATAGCATTCTTTGGAAAAAAATTATTAAGAATATTCGTAAAACTTCAGTACATTTAGTAATAAAAAAGAATAAAGAAAGTATTCTTGTCGTAATCTAAATTTTTGGAGGCGGTACTGTTTTAATATTGAAAAAGTAATTTTAAAGAACTTAAATGGTATTCTTTGGGGGAAAGTATGAAGTATATTCGTAATAATTTAATACATATAGTAATAAATAAGTATAAACAAGATGGAGGTGGTATTGTTCTAGTATTCAACGAGTAATTTGAAACAACACTTACAATAATAAATAATAGCAAAACAAGTATTAAAATATTTATTTATTATTAAAAAAGTACATTGCGAGGTACTGTAAATAAAAGTGATATTTTCCTATCAATTTATTTTTCTATCTATTTATGGTGGCGTCAGCTTGCTACTTCAGCTGCGCGACCATCAACAGACTGGGCATGCTGCGCATGCGCGTTCCGAAATGAGATGCAATAAGGGCTTCTTCATTATGAAATACACCTGTTGCGTCATTAATAGATTATTTGGCTATCTCCATTGTGCATGTGCGACGGCTGACGGTACAATTCCACACGTAATTCCATGCTACATAAGTATACGAAAAAACGAAATCTGCAAGATATTATATCGGTAAGTACCTAACATAATAAAGGTATACTTATGTTTATGTACAAAGTAATTTAAATATAACTTCAAATTCCATAAATTTCAACGGTCCAGATACGATTGCGGCGGATTCGATTGTGCACGACTGCACGTGGCCTTCAAACTGTTTCATGCGCTTCAGCCCCTTTTCGAGTCGTCGCCCCATGCTGCTTGGAGTTAAGAAGTTTAGTGATACTTATTGTTATCTTTTCATACGTATACTTCTTATATATTGTGTATTTTTATACAGAATATATAAGAAGTATATATTTAAATATACTTATAAATTGTAACGTGGCAAAATATCACCACGTCACAGCGAGCGCAGAGCGGTCAGGGTAGAGCGTCTCAAGGTCGTGTGTATGTAATCGAGTGCATGGATTAACGACGTTCGCTTCTTTCGAGCAATGACGTGAGGAGAGGAGAGATGACAACGAGAGGATGAAAACACGGAAGACTTCTTCACTCCTCATTCCAAGATGAGAGGAGAAGGAGATGAGCTCCGGCGTTGCAGTAACAGAGACAGATTCACCCAGGGCGCTCTAGTCCGCTCATCGTAAGTCATCGGACGCAGATGAAGCGGGTGGGGTCTACCTACGATGGCGCCTTCTGCAGCACGGCTACGCGTGATGGTTGTTCTCCCGCGTGAGCGTTGGAAGTAAAAAGGTAGCTTTGGCGCCCTTTCTAACAGACGAGCTCCCGAATCAAAGGCCTAGACTGAAGGATTCGCTGACAGTTATATTGTACTTCGTACTTCGTGCAAAGCCTTGGTAGTGCACGAATTACCTGTGTGAATGCTGGCTGTCTACTCGCGGTGAGCATTTGAATTTCGCGGCTATCTTCTCCAGCATCGATTGTAATTGAGAAGTCGAGCGCGCATGCTTAGCGATCGACGACGCGCGAGGCGAGCGAGCCTGTTGCGGCGCGAGAGCGCGGGCCATCGGCCCACATGAACCGATCAACAGGAGCGCGCGCTGTTCGGCGTCTCGGGAGTAGGGGAGCGCGAGGTAAGTGACGAGAGCGCAAGCCGGCACTCTCCTGCCCCGGCTGTTCCAGCTCGGAAATCTTTGCAGCTAGCTCCCGAGGGGTTCCTTTGTGTTAACTTCTTTGTGGAACTCGTGCTTTTGTGGGTCTCCTGGTTATCTGAGGATCACGAGGTCTTGGTCGCCTGGACTAGAGGAAAAGGTCAGTGACTCGTTTCTTTATTAGACTAAGTTTCCTCGCGGGTGCTAGTGGCCTTTGGCCTGGTATCCTTTGGCAGATCAGGATTGACCACTTATATTGTTCATTTTGTGAGCAGAAGGTACTCGTTCCCTGCTAAATGCTGAAACGACGCCAATTTCTCATAAGGAAAGCATAGGTTGTGCTTTCAGAAAAATTAAAAATAAAATAAATTAACTTGTCTCATCACTCACATAAATATCACAGCAATTTTCAAGTCAATTCAGTCATCCACTAGACAGTTATCATTCTTTCAACCATGAAAAACCTTAGGATCGTATCGAGTTGGGACCTTGGTGGGGTGTTAAATTTTTTATATCGTTTTGTTTCAATGAAAGATGACTATAAATTATAGTGTAATTTTCCACTAGTATCGAATAATGTACTATTTTGCACATTTGAACGAGGTGTCCAAAGTCGAAGCTGAAATTATTAATTGTTATATTAATTTTTTCCTTCCCTGCCGGAAAACAGACCATATCATCTGTCCACAAAACTAACTCCTGTCCAGAGTTTTCAAACGGAATCTATTTTGATATCTTAGCATAGTCTGCTCAGATTCTGTTTATTAGGGTAATTGATTTTTGAGCTGTTTGTTTTGGTTAGATCTGTATTTTTTTATGTAAAGAGCAATGTCATCTGCGAAATGGGAAACTATTATGCTTTTGGGGAGATATTTTGTTATTTTGCGAATATATGTGTTGTATAGGAGTGGACTGAGGACTCCGCCTTGAGTTACGCCCTTGTGTACGACTCTGGGTGTGTTTTCGGAATTTTGGATGAAGATTTTCTTCTCAAAGGTTATAAATTCGAACAATTTTACAATGTTAATAGGGCAGTCGATTTATGCGAGCTCTTGTAATAGAATATTTCAATCGCGACGTTATCGAACGCTCCGCTTACATCTAAGAAAGCTGCATGTAAATCTTTGTTTGTACTTCAATGCATCTTCGATATTTAGAGTGAGATTTGCAAGATTGTCGATTGTGTTTTGGCCTTTTCAGAAACCAGATTCGCTTTCGAGGATTATATCTTTTGGTTCAATCCAGAATTCTAATCTGTTTTTTTATTATTGTTTCGACAATGTTACACGGGTAGGAAGTGAGTGCAATTGGTCTTACGCCCACTCCGTCTGACTTATTAATAAAGTGTATAAATGAATTTGGCTATGGAGGCGGGTAACTATTGGTGGCGAACATCTCGTTAAATATGTCTAAGAGTAGTAATTTGTAATTTATCGGTTGTTATTTTTATGCATTTATAGTTCATTCCGTCAAAGCCCGAGCTGAATTGCGTTTTTTCACTATCTAGGGCCATATTGATTTCTTTAAAGCTAAAGGCACTATTGAGAACGTCATTTTCTTCGCTGTGAGGAAGCCAATCTGGATTCGAGCTTGCCCAAGATGGGCTCATTTTGTTAAGCGCTATTTCGATTTGGTCTTTGGACTGGTGGTTTGCAGAAGTATGAGAAGGCGTTATATTTTTGTCCATTAGTTTTCAGAATTTTGCTGACGTCCCATACAGGTTAGTGAGGAAATCAATGTTACTAGCAAATTCCACGACATTTTCTGTTTTTTTTAAAACATTTTTTTTCACTAAAAATGTTCCCTACGCATAGCTTAATTTGATATTAATATCAATTTAAGCTTAAAATTTATGTTTTAAGTAAATAAATAAAAGTTATAGTTAATAAGTTATTAATTAATACAAAACTTTGTTTATTTACTTAAAATATAAATTTTAAGCTTCTTATATTGTGACGTGGTGAAATTTCAACACGTAAAAAAACAAATATATATATATATATATATATATATATATATATATATATACACACACACACATACACACAACGATAATTGAGTAGGAGGGGGAGCGCCGTTGACGCCCAAAATGGACCCGAGTGCTCAAATCGTGCGAGTCTTAAAAGTTATTAGCCCCTTGTTGTGTATCGGGCTTTTTATAATTATAGTATATTGAAGGGCTTTGATATATATACGGGTGGTTCTCTGACAAATCGAGCGGTCGATTTTTTGACCCTATCGAAAAAAATTTTTAAAATGTTCCTAAGAGACACATGAGTATCCCTGAATTTTTTCAGATTTTTTGCATCAAGCATCTTCGAGTTACAGAGGGTCAAAGTTGATGAAATCACGTTTTTTTGCTTTTTCTGGCTACTTTCATTAATTTGTAGATCCTCAGGGAAGCATTTTTCACTATAGAGATATATAACATTTTTTTCTGCAAATTTTCTAAACTATTCAAAAAAAATATTTTTAATGTCGTATATATATGTTTTAAGAAAGTTATAAGTCATTTAAGTCTTAAAATCAAGTTTTAGGAAAGTTCGATCATCCGGATCATAACCAAAAAATTCATGAAGATACCTTATTTCAATTCAAAAAAGTCTGCGAAAGACCCAGAATGTCAGAGGCCTTGGTTTCTCTGTAAAAAATCATTATATCCGTTCATATATGAAAAAAATTTAGTTTTATTGCTATATAGAAGAATTTAACCAATTTTATCAATTACGTAAATTTTTTTATAATAATTTCAGTCATTAAAAAAATGATAAGGTTAGTGAAATGCTTCGATATAGCAAAAAAATTAAATTTTTTTCATATATCAACGGATATAATGATTTTTTACAGAGAAACCAAGGCCTCTGACATTCTGGGTCTTTCGCAGACTTTTTTGAATTGAAATAAGGTATCTTCATGAATTTTTTGGTTATAATACGGATGATCGAACTTTCATAAAACTTGATTTTAAAGCTTAAATGACTTATAACTTTTTTAAAACATATATATACGACATGAAAACTATTTTTTTGAATAGTTTAGAAAATTTGCAAAAAAAAATGTTATATATCTCTATAGTGAAAAATGCTTCCCTGAGGCTCTATAAATTAATGAATGTAGCCAGAAAAAGCAAAAAAACATGATTTCATCAACTTTGACCCTCTGTAACTCGAAGATACTTGATGTAAAAAATCTGAAAAATTTCAGGGATACTCATGTGTCTCTTAGGAACATTTTAAAAATTTTTTTCGATAGGGTCAAAAAATCGACCGCTCGATTTGTCAGAGAACCACCCATACACATTGAATGTAACCTACTTTTCCGGGATTGTTGTTTTCCGGGAGTGAAAAAACTCGAATTTTCTTTAAATAATAACCATTCCTACCTATCCCCGCACTGGGGAGTAGCCGACTATGGGGTGTTTTAGTGTCGCTGAGGGGATGTTGGGAGGTTATCCCTGGGGGGGGGTGGTGTCTTCGGGGGTTATGCCGGGATCCCGGAAAGATAGCTTTCATCTATTTTTTTCCGGTTAGTCCCGGAATCTTGCCAAAATCCCAGAGAAGTGGGTTATATAATAAAATAAGAAATCCCCCGGAAATAAGTGTTACATCTATGTATGTATGTTTGTGTAGATATATATTATAGATTGTTGCGTAAAAGAGCCCTTCGATACACTAATTATAGAAAGCCCGGTACACAACAAGGGGCGAATAACTTGCATGATTTGAGCACTCGGATCCATTTTGAGCGCCAAAGGCACTCCCCCTCCCGCTCAATTATCATCCTCGCTACAAAAAGTCAACTTTCGCCCCAAGTTGTGTAATAACTATTATAGCACAGTCATGCTAAATCCGCAATTACGATAAGTCGTGAGATAAGCAGCCGCTTGCTTTACCACGATGTTAGCGCACGATCGCAGCGAGTATGAATTTTAATGTTAAATAATCGACTTTTTTTTAGTTCAGAAATAAGCACGACTTAAGTGTCTTTGGTCACACTGTGATGTAAAGATTAATATGTTAAATAGTCAATTTTAAAACTGACATAGGTAAGCTCGCTAAGAATAGGTAGGCTCGCTTTCATGCATCTAGGACCGTCTTGCTGATTTCCAAGCTGTCAGTATACACAGAGTAGCCGAGCTGTATAAACGGAAAACACTTTGCACGTTCAGTGGCGCTGCCGAGCACGCTAAAACTAGCTGCTTATGGCATGCAGTAGCGCGCTGTCGAGCACGACATGGTGGAGTGGGGGACACCGTCATTGTCTCTACCGAGCGTAGATATAAGAGAATAGACCGCGGGAGTGGTGGAGGCAGCCTGTAGAGCTACGCGAAGTACGAAAATATTTTGCAAATATTAGTTTTGTGAACTTTGTCGATCTCTCCGAGGTAGGAACAAGGTGAAAAAAAACTTACACCATTTTTTCCTTTTTCAACGTTTCGGTGAACATTGTCACCCTCTTCAGGAAAATGTAAAAGACGCACAACAATGAGTCTATCTAATGTTCTCTTCCCCGGCCCGTCGTGGCGGGGGAAGGAGGAGCGGGAAGCGACAATACGATGTTTTGATTCCGGCTTCCTCACCTACTGTATCGATAATCATAAAAATCATATCGATAAAAAATTATTGATACAGTAGGTGAGGAAGCCGGAATCAAAACATCGTATTGTCGCTTGCCGCTCCTCCTTCCCCCGCCACGTCGGGCCGGGGAAGAGAACATTAGATAGACTCATTGTTGTGTGTCTTTTACATTTTCCTGAAGAGGGTGACAATGTTCACCGAAACGTTGAAAAAGGAAAAAATGGTGTAAGTTTTTTTTCACCTTTTTCCTACAAAGTTTACCTCGGAGAGATCGACAAAGTTCACAAAACTAATTACTAAAACACCGAGGGATAAAGCCATTTGAATACAGAGTATTACACTTATTCACATATACATTTTGCAAATATCTTAATAAAAAAATATAATTGTCACTTTCTCGCTGTATATTCGATATTAACATTTCGATATTAGCAACAAACGTAAATAACTGTGTTATATCACAATTCTTACTATATTCATTTAATTTTCGTTCTTTTCTGTGCTAATTTTGACCGTTCCAGTTCCCCGGTTCTACTTTCCAAGACGTTTCCGCGGTCATAACATGCGTTGATTTAATTTTTCCTTAAGCTGTATATTTTCGTGTTCGGTAGACTTCAATTTAAGGTGGGCCTCCACTAAAAAATTTTTTTTCTACTCTATTCGTCTATACATTTTATAACTTTTGGATCTTTATTGTAACTGAAAAAGATATTTTTTTGTACATTTTGAGCCCATTTTATCCATATGTGCTCAAGTTATGACAGAAAAACCAGAAATTATTGAGAAAATATAAGGTATTTGAAAAAGTTGCTTGCGCATAGGGGTTCGACTAAGTCAAACATAAAAATTCATACGTATATTTTGGACCATACTAAACAAAACTTTGTATTTTATATCATAGAAGTTATAAATATAAAGATAAGATAATTATAATATTTAATAAGTAATGAAAAGTATTAAAAAGCCTAATACTTGAGGTTATAAATAATTGTACAATTTTTACTGTAATCTTTAACAAGAAACAAAATACAAACTTCTTTTATAAATGTTTTGAATAAACTGTAAAAAAATTTTCAGAAGGATCCGTTGAAATCCCTTGCGCAAGCAACTTTTTGTAACTTTAAAAATAACAGTTGTCAAAAACAGCATTTTTGTGAAAAAAAACATTTATTCTCATAAAATTAATCTGCTATTATTCATAGACGACAATCTGTTATCATATTAAGGTGGAGTTAAAAAATAGTACTTACAGTTATAAATAAGGCTGGTTCAGTAACGTCTCCTGGTATACATAGGTTTCTATGCTGAGCTCGTTGAATCACCTATAACAGAGAAAAAAATAATTTATTTTTACACAAAGAATTATGTTCTATTAATTTAATATTGATTTATTTAAAGGTAATGGAATAATACATATCTGATAGCAAGAGTCGAATCTGGTATTTTGATATGCATGTCCCTTTACTGTAAGTGCATTGGTGCACTTGAAACTTCTTGAAAGTTCTCGTTGAAACACTATTACACTCACGGAGTACGAGTTTTGCGGGGTTTTAACGCATTTTAAATAATATAATTGCAATAAATTTTAACTGCCGACGCGGATAAGGTTATGAGGCTGGCATAGCAGTTCCCTGCCAGCAGCAGACTAATGCTATGTTTATATCTCCTGCCAACCCACTTTTCCATTTTTCGTTCTACAATTGTGCCTAACCTGAAGCATTGGTCTGCTGCTGACACTGTCAGCGTAATAACCTCATCCGCGTCGGTACTCAAAATTTATTGCAATAATATTATTTAAAACGCGTTAAAACCCCGCAAAACTCGTACTCCGAGAGTGCAATAGTGTTTCAACGAGAACTTTCAAGAAATTTCAAGTGCACCAATGCACTTACAGTAAAGGGAGATGCATATCAAAATACCAGAATCGGCTCTTGCTATCAGATATGTATTATTCCATTATATATAAATAAATCAATATTAAATTAATAGAACATAATTCTTTGTGTAAAAATAAATTTATTTTTTCTCTGTTACAGGTTGTTCAACGAGCTCAGCATAGAAATTTATGTATACCAGGAGACGTTACTGAACCAGCCTTATTGATAATTGTAAGTAGTATTTTTTAATTTGACTGTGATTAACTATAATTATCGTCTTCTACAGGAAATAACAATCTTCTCTTAGGCCTTGCAAATATATTTCTATGATTCCTGAAATATTAAAATAAAAATTATTATTACAAATACTGTTACTCAAAATTCAAACAAATATTATTATACTTTACCAATTTATTAAAATAATCCTGCTCCATACGATGGTTCTTCAGACTTTTGATTCTTTGATTTTTTATTACGTTTAGAAAACTTAATTTCCATCCTTCTTTTCTTTTGATCGGGTTGACTTGTATGCTCACTTTTAGTTTGTCTCTTACTGTCTTTTTTTTTCAAAATTTGTACTGACACTGTTGACAATTCTTCTCCTCTAACACAAGCTAAACTTTTTGCAGCTTCAAGTTTCCCCATATTAAATTCTGCAATTCCATTCGCAACTGCAAAATCAATCCTTCCTTTGGAAACAAACGTTGTTTTGGGGCATTTCCTCCAAATTATGGAATGTAAGGCTTCGTTAGCATTCTGTGTCAATCCTTGAGTACACCTTCGAAGCAGCTGATCTTGAGTGAGACGATCATAGATGGGTCTTATATACTTGATCACTTCTTGATTTAATTTCACTTCCATTGTACTGTGACTCGGTGGCTTTAAGTTTTTAGCAATTGCTCTATTATAAAAACACCACGAACTGATTCCCTTTGGGCAGCTTGAATGATCAGAGTCTTGATCATTTGAAGTACAATGAGATAAAGTCGCCAAGATATCTTTCTTCATTGCTTCTGTATCTGACTTGTTTCTCACAATGGCACTTCTATAATAATTTGACAGTCGAGAAATTATTGGAGCTGTCAAGGCACCTGCTTTTTTTCCTCCTAACGTTACACCTTTTGCTTTACAACTTTTGACTACTTCAGTCAAAGCTGTAAATAAACGTTTTGATACGTGATTCAAACATTCTTCCTTCTTGATCGGCTGATCATATACATTCAGATCAAGTAAATGCTTGAATGTTTTTGAATCACCATCAGATAATAATGTGGTGTAACGCATACCACTTTCTTTCACAGAACGTTTCCACATGATTTCTGCACATGTCACTTCCATAGCTCCAGATGATCCAGTATAATTTTCACAACAGTCGCCAGACTGCTTGTGACTTTTTTGCCAAAGATGAAATTCTGGACTATCTGGATCTAAGTCAATAGCAGATTTTGTGCATAAGTGACAGTATTTACTCATGACTTCATAGTCGACCACGAGTCCAGTGAGAACATCAATCACACATCCTATGCCATATAGAGATGTGTGTCCTCGCTTGTGCCATGAGCCATCAAATGAAGACAAAATGTTTATCACTGCACTTGTTTTTGATCGTGTTCCATCACTTACACTTAAATATTTATGTACACTATGAACAGCTTCTCTGCTTTTTTTAAGAATATTTTTTTTAAGTTCTGCTGCATCTTTTTTAATTGCACTCAAATGATCATAATAAGCTTTATTGCTTAAATTTTCTATTTTCATAGAGGCACAAAAATCTAATGCTGCAGCGTAACCAGCTCCTATTTTTAAAAAACTATCCACAGTTCTGTGATTGACATCAAAGCTAGAATTCTGCTTTGAAGACACACGTTCACTAGAATATGATTTTTTTATCACTTCACCACAGTTATCACACACTATTTGAAATAAAACAGCAAATCCTTTTCTTGCTGGATTGTTAGTTTGCCATGTAACTGTAGACACACTTTCACAATTCAAACAATAACACTGAGGTAATAAATTTTTAAAAGTACTTGAATGAACCAAAAAATATTGGTCTGGAAGACCGCTAGAACTTTCTTCAGGCCTCTGGAAGAAACATAACTTTCTTGTTGTTGTTGACTTTTCACTCACAGGTTCATCAGGTATTTTTTTATGTAATTGTTCGTTGCTATTTGTAGGTGGATTTTCTTGATTGTTTGCCCAAAATTTGAACATTTTCTTCTTGTTTGCCTTAGACAATCGACGTTTTCTGGATTGTTTTGGCTTCCGCCACTTATTGTGAACACTGTGCATGACTAAGTATATAAATTACTGTAATTTATATAATAAACTAATAGATTGTATTTAATAGCAGACGAGCACTTATGAGATGTTTATGTTAGATGGTCTGAAGTTGTATGCGTATACTTATAGGCTTATCACGCCTGTAAGTACACCGTCTCAATGCAATATTGGGCAATAATAGTTAGAACTAAAAATTTAAAATTCTCTTTTTTTTTATTTACATAAAAAATAGATAAATGTACACACACACATATATATACAGATATACATATATATGCATATATATGTTATATATATATATATCTATATATATATACACCCACATAAATATATGTATGTATACATATATGAGATACATAAAATTGCATAATAAAAACACGAAAAATTCGCAATAAAAGAGTAAAAAGATAGAATCACACAATTGTGCATTATAAAGCAAAAAAAAAATTTCAGCTAAATCTGATTGTTGTATGTGTTAGAACAAAGCTAAATCTAACTTTTAAAGCAAAAAAAATTTTTTGAGTTTTTTGGCGAAATTTCAGTGGAGGCCCACCTTAAGCTTCGTTTCTTGAAGCATTGCTTTAGTTTTGTGAAAGATTATTACTAAGTCTACCTATGTTTTTCTTATCCATTTGTGAGGTTATGCACCTTGCATTTGTTGGTATCTAGTACACACTTTTTCTGTAGTATCAATAAGTCTTTTACCGAGTTGATCCAATTATTTTTTTAAACCCTCAATAACTTTATTCCATAACTTTTTTAATAATACAGCTGTTTCTACACTATGTCAGTAAAACCTTCATTCTCTTCAAATTTAACAATTACGTTTGCCCGCGCAAACGTCTTGAAAAGAAGAACCGGGGAATCGGAACGGTCAAAATTAGCACAGAAAAGTTCGAAAAATAAATTAATTGTTTCTTAAATAAATAATAAAAATTGTATTTTAACACAGTTATATTTACGTTACCGGCAATTAAATTGGGAACGATTGATCTCTCTTTGAAATGATAATATCGAATATTAAGTGGGAAAGCGACAATTTTAAGATATTTTAATTTTTGATTTTTCACCCAAAAACGGAGGCTTCCGCAATTTTTTAATGTGCTGTTCCTAACGTTGTTAATGATTCCGCAATTAATGGTATTTTTTTATTAAGAATTTTGCAAATTATTTTCGTACTTCACGGAGATAGCCTGTAGTTGACTGCAATAGAAACTTAGAGAGAGACAGAACGTTTAGCTCTGCGTTTAGTGCGCCGCTATCCTTGTCTAATCGCGCAAGCGCTCGTTGACCTGAAGATCAGCATAGTTGTTAAATTTCGAACATTTATGTTGTACATTAACTGCATTTAATTTTAATTATATTCAGTTCAAAATTGAATTTGCTAGATAATCTCAATGTTGAATACTATTGTTTTAATTATGTAAACATGAACAAATGAAATATTTTTTACAGCTGCAATAGTCTCCTACAAATTATCCTATACAGAAGGGAACTTCAACATTGTGCTTAAGCGATTTTTTAACACTGCTAAAAGCAGGTTACAAAAAAGTATTCTTGACGAACAAGAGCAGGAAGACTAGACTATAATCTAATACCAAAAATCGTAAATTATTTGTTCAGTTTATTTAAAGGTAGTTTATTTAATCCAAAATCCGAGGAAGCAGGCAACTGTTAGTGCTCCAGTGATTATGGCTACCAGCAATTTTGATATCCAATTGGATATGATAACAGTATTTTGTATTATTATTTACATTTCTGCGACTGGATATGCGCAACTGCTACTGATGTAGCAAAGTTTTGTAAACTTATGTATATGCCTTATAATGCCAATTATTAGTAAATAATCAACAGTTGTTTAATTTTGTAAGGTCACAAGGTAATTAAACTACGATAAATAACGCATAAGCTTTCAACTAATTATTTTATAGCCGTGCCACTCGAAAGGAATCCTTTTTTATAGCTCATGTGAATTGATTAGACTGCAGGTCTTTTAAATGAATTCTTTTTACTAGCACCAATACATTCAAACACAGAAGAGGTTTCGTAATAAAGATGTCGGAATATAAATTACTGATCAGCAAAATTCTTTTTGATAGCATTTATTAATGATGTACAGAGTACGGGTTTTGTAAAAGAAGTCTATTTGACAGCATATGGTACTAAAGTAGAGTACGGGATAAGTAAAAGAGTTCATTTTGATAGCATTTATTAATGATGTACAGAGTACGGGTTTTGTAAAAGAACTCTATTTGACAGCATATGGTACTCTAAAGCAGAGTACGGGATTAGTAAAAGAATTCATTTTGATAGCATTTATTAGCGATGCACAGAAAACGGGTTTTGTAAAAGAACTCTATTTGACAGCATATGGAACTCTAAAGCAGAGTACGGGATTAGTAAAAGACTTCTTTTTGATAGCATTTATTAATGATGCACAGAGTACGGGTTTTGTAAAAGAACTCTATTTGACAGCATATGGAACTCTAAAGCAGAGTACGGAATTAGTAAAAGACTTCTTTTTGATAGCATTTATTAATGATGCACAGAGTACGGATTCCCAAAAAGAATTCTTTTTGATAGCAAATATTATACATAAAGAGAGAGCAGGTTTTGTAAAAGAACTCTTTTATTGTATTTTTTCATATTCAATAGTATTACTTTAACATTACACACTAATTTAGATTATGTAAAATATTTTATTAAGAATTCTTTTAACACACTTTATAAACTTTTCAAAGCGGACATTCGCGTAATCTTAGAGAATTCGTCTAGAACTCTTTTTAAATTCTTTCAAAAAATTAGAATTTAATAGAGTTCTTTTACAATTCTTATAGAACCCTCACTGCTTATTGGGAATACATTATGAATATATTGCTCATATATTTTATTTAAAATAATGTAAATAATTTAGTCACATTACACAAAAATATTAATGTGCTATATTTATTCATGTTTTAATTGTTTATACAAATAATTGTCATTATTTACTAATCTACCATTTAAAAGCTTTTACAACAGTTGTTTATGAAAATATGCACACTTTTTTTGAAGTAAAAATAAAGTAAGAGTAAAGAGGAAAAAAATATTGTAAGAATATTGCAGATGGGCTTCTTATAACCAATGTGCCAAGCAAATGTAAAAAAAGGTAATTGTAATGATGTATCAATACATGAATATTGTAGTCATACAAATAAGAAAGAGAGACAGAGAGAAGCAATAATTATTTTTTCGGGTTTCTTAATGTAGCGCACATCATATTCACTACAGTTGTAAAGTGAGCAGGAGTTAGCCTTGTTGTGCACTTTTTATTGACGTAATCTATAAAAAATAAACAAATGTGAATATTTATAGTATGTTATTGCATAGGATTTTAAGTAACTATTTAACGTAAATAAAATCTTACACTCCACAGCATCCAGAAATTCCTTAGGTACAGGCTGTGTCCATTTGGACCTGTCTCTAGAACACATGAATTTTAAATTTTCAATGCCGACTAATATTTTCAGCAGCTTCCTCGTCATTTCCTTTGGCGTAGAGAAATAGCGCTCTAAGTGAGTAGCCTCAGCTTGATCAATCCACACGTTTTAGACTCGACACAGTTGAATTTTCCCTGGACTAGGTCGACGGGAATTTATTAATAGATTATTTATAATAAAAAAGAAAAGTATAAAACCTACTTCGTCAAAGCGCTCATCATTCTCATAATTCTCGCGTAGAATTCTTCTCTCTCTCTCTCTCTCTCTCTCTCTCTCTCTTTCGTTGTCTTCTTTCTTCTCTCTCTCGATTCTCGTCTTCCTCTCTCTGATAACGTTCTTTCTCTTCTCTCTCTTGTTGCTCGTGCTCCTCTCTTTTCTTCTTCTTTCGCTGCTTCTTTTCTTTTTCCCTCTCGCTTTTCATTGTCCTCTCTTTCGCACTCCTCTCTTTTTTCTCTCTCGTTCCTCTATTTCCTCTCTCTTGCGCTCTACTCTTTCTTGCCTCTCGCGCTTTCCTCGATTCTCTCTTTTGCGCTCCTGTCTTTTCGCTCTCTCGTACTCCTCTCTTTCCTCTCTCTTGCGCTTTTCTTGATCCTCGCTGTCGAGCTCCTCTCTTTCCTATCTCTCGTGCTCCTCTCTCTCGCGATTTTCTAGATCCTCTCTGTAGCGCTCCTCTCTTTCCTGTCTCTCGTGCTCCGCTCTCTCGCGATTTTCTAGATCCTCTCTGTAGCGCTCCTCTCTTTCCTGTCTCTCGTGCTCCGCTCTCTCGCGATTTTCTAGATCCTCTCTGTAACGCTCCTCTCTGTCGCGCTCGTCTCTTTCCTCTCGTTCACTACTTTCCACTGGGCTCAGATTTAAATAATCAAAAATTCCATCTGATAACATTAATTTAGAATTTGCTTTAGTAGTAGCCTCTTTTTTAATCTTGATTTGAACCTTTTCTATGTTCTTTATTTTCGGTTTCTTCATCGCAATAGCTGAACCTGTTTTACTTTTTTTCTTTTTAATTATTTCAGCTTCAGGGTTCAGGTACAAACTTTCTAAATATTTCTTCTCATCTGAAACGCTTATGACGGTTAGCTTTGCTCTTAACGAATTTTATTACATTTTGTGGTTATATACTTACAACTTTTTTTCAAAATTTTCGCTTCATATTTTTCTCCATCACTATACAAAACCTCCGTTATATTGTCAACATCCACGTTCGAGCTCAAATTCTTCTCTTCCACAATACTGGTGGTTTTGCTATGAATCCAAAAAACTAAAACGTACATTCTTGATGTTGTTTCTTATCGGGATGCGGCAAACAAAAGTTAACCATCGAACGGGCCTAATAGTCTAGGTATAGATAGCCTATAGCTATCACTAGTGTGACATTGGCTTAAAAACAAAACGATAACGCGATAGCTTCACGTCATATTCGTCGCGCCGACGAAAATATAAAAGTTTGCAATCTGCAGCCGAGCGAGTATATAGTGTAGCGCGCACGCGGCGGGGATATGATGAACGAGAAACAAGAGTAATATACGCATATGCATCGATAGCCGAGACGAGCGAGTATACGAAGACGTATACGATGGTTCTATATATAAAGAATTGTCCTCTCCTGGAAATATTTTATCAAACCAAAGTAACATAGGACTTACGTGGTATACCGATGGCGTACGAATTTTCAGATCGTCAAAATTTAATGTATGGGGATTTTTTGTAATAATACTTAATTTACCTTACCGTGATAGATATAAACTCGAAAATGTTTTATTTGTATCTTTATGGTTCGGAGATAAAAAACCAAAACCAAATTTATTTTTACAACCATTACGACAATCATTGCAGGAATTACACAATGGTATTAATATTTATGTTAAGGGGATCCGATAGCCACTAATGACCCGTCACTAACGGTACGATCAAGAAGTGCTGAGATCGAATAAATATAAGGAATTACCCAAATTCAAAAGATATTTCTTTATCGTACCGTCTTCTTTATCGTACCGTTAGTGACGGATCATTAGTGGCTATCGGATCCCCTTAAAGACCTCAATAATGCAATCAAGGTAAAAGAAGTCATTTTGTGCGGTACAGCTAATCTGCCAGCTAAAGCCCTCTTTTTAAATATTAATCAATATAATGGTAGATTCGGGTGTTCTATTTGTTTCTCAGAAGGCAAAATAATTGAGCATACTCGTACTTACCCGTTTCAAGTAGATTTAACTCTGCGTTGTAATGCAGACACAGAAAAACATGCTTCAGAAGCAATCGAAACAAATCAACCGGTGTGCAGCGTAAAAGGTGCCACTATTATATCTAAAATTTGTTATAAATTTATTACTTCTACATCAATTGACGTAATGCATTGTGTTTTTGAAGGCGTTACTAAAAAGTTGATAGAGTTGTGGTTTGATACAAAGTGGTCAAATGAAAGTTTGAATCTATCTGGCTGAATTGACGTTGTTGATAACAAATTATCCTCAATAAGACCTCCTTCATACGTTGCGAGACTTCCTCGACCAATAAAATCTCATTTCAAACATTGGAAAGCTTCTGAACTCAAAAATTGGTTTTTGTATTATTCCGTGCCTATTTTACACAACATTTTGCCTGAGGATTATTTTAATCATTACATGTACTTAGTTTTAGCTATATATACGCTGTGCCAAGCAAAAATTACTGAAGAAATGTTGGATTTAGCTAAAAAATGTATTTACGAATTTCGAGTAGATTTGCAAAGTTATACACTCAAAAATACCTAAGTTGTAATGTACATAGTTTGAGCCATTTAGTCGAAGTAGTACGTCAATTAGGGCCTTTGTGGACTACCTCATACTTTCCATTAGAAGATCTTAATGGAAAAATTAAGTCTTTCGTACATAGCAGTAAGAAACCCCAACCCCCCCTCCCCCCCCCCCCGAATCACAAATAATATTCAACTTAAATATATATACTACGGTGTACATTTTGAAACAAGAATGATTTTTGCGAGATGTTATTATCTTACAATAAAAAGATGAATCTCAAAGAAATTGAGACACCTACCTATGTAGTTGTCAAAGCTTGTAAACTCAGTGTTTTGAAAGTTGAAATGTTGCGATCGAAATACTGTTTAAAGGGAAAAAACATTTTCATTTAATAGTGTGTACAAAAATAAATTGTTGTTTACTTCAGAAATAACGAAAAAAATAAAAAACCGAATCCCATTTCGTCTCTTATACAAGTAAATCTGTGCTGTGTTTTGGAAGTGTTCAAATGTATATAAGAGTGACTAATTGCGATTGTAAAGAAATATGCAAGTGTCGAGGAAAAAATTACGCCATTATTAGACAGCTTAAGACTGTAAACACATTCACTGTAAATTTATCTGAAGGTGTATTAAAATATATACATAAATGTATAGAAGTATACAAACACTTAGTTTGATAAAAATTAAGAGTTTGAAAAATTTTGTTTTTCACATGAAGTGTGATAATGTAGATTACTTACGTGAACCTGTTAATATATTGGAACAAGAATAAATATAATAAATTAATATTTTTGTGTAATCTGAGTAAATTATTTACATTATTTGAAACAAAATGTATCATATATATGTAAACCATATTTCACAAGTATTGCCAATACTAATATTGGTAAAAGTTTACCAATATATTGGGTACTGTATAGCCAATACATTTCCAATACATTGGCGATTAATATATCTAATATATTGGTAATGGTATTCCAAAGGTTCAATTAATACTTTTTAAGGAAATATTGGCAATATATTTGCAAAGTATTGGCAAGCGTAGTTTTGCCGAAATTTCGGCAATATATTGGACAATGTTACTCCAATGTATTGACAATAAATCAGCAATCGATATACCCAATATGTTTGCAATGTCTTGTCGATACCTTTCCTTTTTACGCCGGATTGCTCTTATTAGTCACCAAGAAAACAATCTGTGTTGCTCGAAATTGCCACCGATACGAGAAGTTTTTCAACACTATTTTTATCTAGTGATAACAGAAAAATAAACGTCAGAAAGTGCTATTACGGCAGTGATTAGAAAAGTGGCTATTTTTTGAAACTATGCTGAGATTCCGATCAAACAAGCATCTAATAGTATTACTAAATTTGAAAAGTTAGTGAATGAGTACAGATCGATCGTAAAGTATACTAATCCTCAAAAATCTGCAAAACTTGTGATGAGAGAAATTAATTTTGTTTCTAAATTGGACGATCTATTTGATATCCATTACACGGTCGAAATAGAAAATGTTCGCGTTGATATCCGTGACCTTTTAAGTACTCAACAAGAGAAAGGACGGCAAACTTGAAAAAAATAATAGATACTAGAAATAGCACGCAATTAAGAAATGAAAAAGAAGCCAGATCGCTATCGCCAGTAAACTCAAATGAAGGTAAGAAAAAACGAATTTGTTAGTATTACAACTGTTAATAATATTTAAGACTATTTTTCACGTGCACCCTTTACACCCTATGAAAACAGAAGCTCGCGTTTTCACTGTTTGTCTTTTCAATGTCTGCAGCTCGGTGAAAAAGATTCTCAGATATGTCTAATTTTTGATTTATATTGAAAAATCGCGGTGCATGCCTTAAACTAGGCATCGCTACCGTGGCCTATATAGTAGTACTTCAAATCTCTATAGCTCGAATTAGAGGACTGCAATTGCTACAAAACTTTGCAGACTTCTTTGCTAATGTATAAGAATGGTCGATGCCAAGTTTCATTACTCAAATACGTGTAGTTTTTTAATTACAGTGAAAGAACGCAGCACATGTTGTGAGCTATTCATCGCTCCTGCAAACAACGTAACAGTTAAATCTCTGCAGAGAGAGAGAAAGAGGTTTATAATTGTTACAGAATTTTGCAGATTTCTTTTTTAATGTATGCGGAAGGAGGGCGCGAGGTCTCATTTCTTAGATACATCCAGTTTTTGGTTTATATTGCACCGTGGCCTATATAATAGTACTTCAAACCTCTATAGCTATAAGAGGCATGTAATAATTACAGAACTTTGCAGACTTCTTTGCTAATATATAAGGAAGGACGATGCAAAGTCTCATTATTCCAATACGTGGAATAATATTGAAAAGTTTTAGTGCATTCGACTTAGAGCAGTCGATATTACATACGAAGTTTAGTTAAACATGTCCGATTTGTCATTCTATTACACAATATTATATTTAAAATATTTTTATTTAATTTTGGTATTATGTGCAATATTCACAGAATATTGTCTCAATATTACGTGCACGGACGCATTTTTTTGCATTGCTGTCGACTCTGGGAGGTAGGAGTCTTCGACTGCTGGGAAGGAGTGCTCAGGGAAGAAATCAAAACAACTCAGGTTTTGATAAACAATGCGGCATACGGGTCAGAGCGCGCTGCGAGCACGTAACACGGTTCGCAATAGAGGGCTCTGTGTACCTTGGCGTGAGCACACTCGGCGAGAGTTGAGGCTCAGGGGCTCGATGCGTGCAGATGCATGGCTGCGTGGTGTCTTGCTGCTCGGTCGACAGCTAAATGCCAACTGAGTTGTTGAGTCGCCGAAAGCTGACGTCTCCCTCCTGTGGTGACGTCAGACATCACGACGCTCTCCCATTGGTCGGTCGGCACGAGAGGAGCAACGTTGTCGGCGTTCGCACTTGCGACTAAGTCCCAGCAGCTTTCTGAGTTCTGAGAACTCTCGAGTCCGAAGGAAAAGTCGCAGTATGCTCGTTCGCGCACGCGTCAGCATTTACAACTCACACAAAGGTTTAAGCAATATTGACGATATATTGAAAAAAAAGTTTGTACAATATTTTATTTTAAAGATTAATTTTTATTTTTAATATATCATATACAATATTTTTTGTATAAAAGAATAAGTTGTTAAACATTAAAAATTTTTCCGCTCATGCTTCTTGATTTTCTCTGGATTTGAAATGCTAAAGGCATATATGGTTCTAACTATTTGATCAAGAGTTCAATAATTTTGTATTCAGAAAGACATTGATAAATCATCATTAAATCTAATTTCACTAGCATTAGAAATATTTATTTACAAAGAACACTGATACGTTCGTACCATTAAACTCAATGTAATTTTCCGATCATATTCACCCAGCCTGTCTACCTACAAATATAAGCTTATAGAAGCTGTTTCCACTACTACGTTCATACTTTATATACTTTCATATTTCGCTCATACTTAATAACCAATGTATGTGTTCCTCTCCATAATGCGTAATAATAATATAATTTGAAATAAAAGTGGGAGGATAACCCTTGAATTCACCTTCAGTGAAATAAATAACCAAAAGTTTATTTTAACCAAACATTTGGCAACGTTTCATCCTTGATGAGGACCTCTTCAAGCCGACATTATTATAAAAAATTTCTTAAATTAAGAGACAGGTTAATATCTAGTCGCATGTTTAGTCAGTACATGAAATAACATTGAAGTAGTTGTAACATATGATGTAACATTGAAGTAGAGGAATTTGCACTTCGCATTTTTTCATCTTATTTAAAGAAAGTGACACCGTTCTGTAATCGAAATGCGTGATCGACGGATATAAATAAAGGAAATGTGGATTGATGTATTTGGTAAGAGGTACAGAGGGCGATAAATAATTAATTATTTGACCAATGACCAATTATGATTTTTCTTTTTGACGAATGTTAATTAGAAATTTAAGAGGATGACTCGCGACTTCTGTGAAGATCATAAGATACAGGTGGTGGAAAATCGCAACCTCTTCTGACGGAATGTGCATCGGCTTTGGCCGTTTCGTTTCGAATTTTTCACGGTTCATCATAGGGTAAGAAGCAGTGTGAAATCTGCTCCCATATAAATAATAATTTTTGTTTAAATTCAGAGCCTTTATTTAGAGTCTACCTCCTTCCCCAACATAAATTTAAAACTGAATGTACCAACTTTTCTCTCAGGCACCTGAAGAGAAGTACGTAATTTCGGTGCTAGTGTTAGGAAAACTACTATGAGCTGCATGGGAATAAATTCGGACAGACCATATCACGTATTTGCCGCCTTCGTTTTTGGTGCGAGTAGTAATTTACACAAAATATGGACTATCAAATTTTTTTCTTCTCTAGGTGCGTAATATACTATTTTATATAACGTATAGAAATAATATTCGCCAGTGGAATGGGCCAGTGGGTTAGAGTGTCGTGGAAAAAATTTCACATATTTACGTAACAGTGCTGGAATTGACGATTCGTAGTGAAAACTTTCACGTTTGTCTATGCGACAATGTATGTTGTAGGCGGTAAGCGCGAAGGGATGCTGCTTGCTTGAGTAACAGCACTCACGGGAACAAGCATTGTGGATGGGAGAGCGGCACGATTTCTGTAAAGCCGAAGTGTGAGGATCGTGCTTTTTGCCGGGGCTATAGCAGAGGAGGGTGCCGCTATTGATCTCAGGGCCCTGGATACATCTGTCGATAATGTTCTGCTTTTGCCAGAGATAGCAGTGGAGCAATCTTTGGAGGAGTTAAAGTCGAAGCAAACTGAGTTGGGGGTACGAGCTGAATCTAATAGTAGGTATATTATGGAGCTGAGAGCTGCAGTGAATGGATGCAACACAAGAATTGATACAATTTCCGACGGCAACAATGTGGCAAGTGGTGCTAATGGTGGTTCGGTACCTTCTAGTGTATCAAGTTATCAATCATTGGTGGCGAAGATGCAGAAGAGGATTGCTCGTTCGTCTAATCTTGTAATCTACAACATTAATAAAGATTCTGGAGATGATGGACTTCGTTAGTAGGTCTAGATACATATGTTATGTTATGGGTCCTTTGAAACATTTAGGGCTTGAACTTGGATTCAGTTTCTGTTAGTAGGATTGGTAGACGTCACTTAGGATCTGTTAGACCTAGACCAGTCATCTCCCCCCTGGCCTCTGCTGCTGAGATTCTCAGGGTCATCCGTTTGAGATTTTTTTGAAATTTTTGATAAGCGATAGGTTGCTTGTAGAGAAAATAAAAAAAAACATTAAAGAATCAACTACATTTAGCCGTAAGAAGCTTCTTTCTCGAAGTGAAAAGATTTTTGCGTACAAAAGTCAGAATTTTTTCAATTATTGTAAATTAAAAATTTCCAAACGTTTTTCGCTCGTAATAGTAAGATATTTCTATTCTATGCATGTTTTTACATCCATTTCTTAAATAAGCTCTCATGAAATCTCGGCAAATGCTCTATAATCTATAATTATAAGATCGGTGGTCACAGTCTGAATAGGGTTGGGATTATTTCTGATTTGGGAGTCCTTTTGGATCCTGGTCTTACTTTCAATAGCCATGTAAATAACGTAGTTGCCAGGCTCAGCATGCCTTTAAATTTGTTAGACGCTCTACAGCGGATTTCACATGTGTCGACTCTATATTGTAATTACTTTCCGCTTTGGCGTTGCTGCACTCAACTTATTGTTTGGTGCTATGGTCACCACATACTCAATGTAACCGTTATCTTGTTGAAACGGTGAACCATAAGTTGATGAAGTACTTGGCAGTTAAAATGAGCTCACCTATGTTGTATATATTGATTATGACTATGTTCCGTGGACAACTTGCTAAAGCCCATTTAATTTTGGACTATCGTTTTATGTATAATAAACGTTGCACGATATTATATCATCTGGTTACGTATCCTGGTAGAAACGCGTCTAGTTAAAATCGCCGTAAAAATAATTTTGCATTAATAATATAAGTATAGAGTACATTATAAATATAAGATCATCATTATAATAATGTAGATAATTTTTTCTTGAAATGAGTACGCGTGTATATGTGTTGTAATGGGCGGTGCGCCCGTATGAGCTAGTCGGTGCACGGCATGTGACAGTGCGTTGTTGACTCAGTGGTAGAGCACGCGCCTAGAGATCGATTCCCGGCACATCACTTTACTTTTATATGTCGTAGTTCCATTTTCCTCCGCCCCGTTACAGTGTAAAACACGCACGCACGCACGCACACACGCACGCACATACACACACATCTTACAATATTATTTAGATGTTTTGAGCCGCGCTGGAGTTTGGCCCCCCTCGCCCCCCCCCCTCAAAAGAACCAAGAAACGTTTGAAAAGTTTGGTTATTTTTATGCGTTTTCCCCCTCCCTCGCCACCCTCGTCCCCCCTCGTCCCCTCCTCATCTGCCCCCCTCCGCACCCCCTCAGCCCCCCTCAGCGCCCCCTATACACTTCATATACAGGGTGTCCAAAAAGTATCGAAACACGCCTATAAAGTTTTCAGAGAACATATTTTTGACCTGGGTCAAGGTCATTTCCGTAGTAACTTTTGACGCTCGATCTAATGGTGACCTTGGATTTGACCGTGGACCTTGCCATCAATGCCATTTCAAGGTCACTATGATTTTTTTAAATGGGAACACCCTATTTTGACATCGGCAATCGAAAGAGCGGAAAATTTTACGTTCAGATATGTATTAAGGTCCAAGGTCAAGGTCACCTGTGAAGGTCGTAGCAAGGTCAAAGGCCCTAAAAACCCACTTTATGAACTAAAACTTTTTTTGTTACATTTAAATGAATTGTGTATTTTGACCTTAACCGGGCTTTATTAAGTCCTTCATTGTGCCAAACTGAAATTCGATCCAAAACTCCTACTCCGCGACCCCGAAAACCCCCCTAAATAAATTAAAACTTATTTTTTTGATGCATTGAAAAAAATTATTTATTTGAGCCTTAACCGGGCCTCATGAAGTCCTTTATAGTGCTAAACTAAAAACCAACTCAAAATCCGTACTTAGCGACCCTGAAAAGCCCTTGAACAAATTAAGACTCATTTTTTGTTACATTTAAATAAATTGTTTATTTGGGCGTTAACCAGTCTTCATTAAGTTTTTAATAATACCCAATCTAAATGTGAACTCTTAATTAGTTCTCAGCGACCCCATAATCGTTTGAATAAACAGAAACATACATATTTTATGGTAATGTTCAAAAAGTTTTAAAACTTAACGCCAACGTTGCAGTACTGAACCAGACCTCTAGATGGCTACATTCGGTAAATCGCGATCTCACACTAAAAAAAGCACCTTAAAAACATAAGTTACCAAGCAAATTATATTGCCCACTTATTTTAAAACTACAAATGTTTACCTCGAAATCTTAAATAAGTATAGTGGTTGTAAAATCTATTTCTTTAAATTGATATTTAAGTATTCATAGTTTGATCAACAATAAAATCTGTTCATACCTAATTGAAAATGCAACATCTTACGAAAAGAGAAAGGATTACACTTCTCATGATGAGAGGCTGGGGTGCCGCAGTGCAACCTTACCGCACAGTGATTAATCTTTTTAATGAGACTTTTAGAGCTGATAGAACTGGGATTGTCATTTCAACTGCAAGGAACCTTGTTACAAAGTTTGAACAAACCGGCACAATCGACGATAGGCCAAAATCAGGAAAACCAAAGTCAGCAACAAACGATGATACTTCCCTGGATGTTTTGTTATCATTCATTGAGGATCCACATAGTTCCACCCGTAGAATTTCACAACAGCACAATATAAGTAAGTCATCTGTTCATAACATACTAAAATATGCTAACTTTCATCCATTCAAAGTCACACTGATTCACAAACTTAATGAAGATGACTTTGATCGTCGCGTTGAATTTTGTGATGACATGATGACACGTATAGTGCAAAATCCTAACTTCCCATCAAATATTGTTTTTTCAGATGAGGCGACATTTCAACTTGACGGAACCTGCAATAGACACAATTGTAGATATTGGGCAGAAACAAACCCACATTGGGCACGAGAAGATAAATCACAATACCCAGAAAAATTAAACGTATGGGCAGGCATATTCAATAACAGAATCGTAGGTCCGTTTTTTATTGATGGCAACTTAAATGCTGAAAACTATGAAGAAATGCTACGCAATCAAATCGTGCCTGCGATAAGAAGAATAGCAGGAGACAACTTTATGAACACATGGTTCCAACAAGACGGCGCACCAGCTCATTATGCACGTGATGTTCGCAATCTTTTAGATGCAGTGTTTGTTAATCGGTGGATAGGACGAAGGGGCACAATTGAATGGCCAGCCAGATCACCTGATTTGACACCTCTTGATTATTTTTACTGGGGCTATTTAAAAGATCGAGTATACAAAACAAAGCCCACAAATTTAGTCGAGCTACGAGAGAGGATTGAATTAGAATCAGCAAATATTAGTCCTGAAGCGATAGAAAATGTTGTTAATGCTTTTTACCATCGATTAGCTTACTGTCAAGAAGTGAATGGTGAACAATTCGAGCATTTACGCTAAATATTTAAAGTGAGAGGCAAGGGGACTCACGTTAATCAAGCACCCCAAAGGGAACATTATCCTATTACGTCCACGTCGTTGTTCCTGGGTAACGCTAAACATAGGTCATCTACCTTTCTTCTGACTGCTAATTCTGCAAGAATTCCCTGCAAATACAATTTGACCTTGCTACGACCTTCACAGGTGACCTTGACCTTGGACCTTAATACATATCTGAACGTAAAATTTTCCGCTCTTTCGTTTGCCGATGTCAAAATAGGGTGTTCCCATTTAAACAAATAATAGTGACTTTGAAATGACCTTGATGGCAAGGTCCAAGGTCAAATCCAAGGTCACCATTAGATCGACCGTCAAAAGTTACTACGGAAATGACCTTGACCCAGGTCAAAAATATGTTCTCTGAAAACTTTTTAGGCGTGTTTCGATACTTTTTGGACACCCTGTATATAGACATGTTTATTCACATTAGTGTTGTTTATTTATTACAAAAAGATCTATTATTAACACACCATCACTGAAGTAAACAGATATGTTTTAAGAAGATATAAGTTCTATTATTTCCACACCACATTTGAGGTAAATAGAAATGGTGCGTTTTTTTATAGTGGTTTCCCCTGTAGGCTATTCCACTGTTATTGAATTGATTGAAGCAAAATGGTTGAAGCAAAATGGCTGATAGTAATTAGATTTCAAGAGGACTGAAAGAATAACATTCGTTGTAATCGTTGGAATATTATACAAATGCTATAGACGTGATTGGTTGATTGATCGATATCGACAGAGGGAGCGCGGATTTGCATATAGTGGAAGGATTTAGAGGGAGATAACTGTTTTTCTAGCCAATGACTAAATTAGGATTTGAAAAAGAGGGCGCTGGGGGAACTCATAGATAAGGAAATAGATTGGTGGTAGTTTTGATAAATCAATAGGGGATTCTTCTAGGAAAAAGGACCAATTGTGTAATTTTGGAGGCCAAGACAGCGTTTCCGTGAAGAAGGAGGCCGGGTGGGAAAACGCGGCATCCTTCCTCAAGCGGAGCGTCGGCCTCGGCCATTCCGTTCCTGGTGCTCCAAGTAGTCAGTGGTGTTTTTAGTAGCTATTGTCTATTTCTTTTCCCCCGTGTCGCCATTTTGGTTCAGTTGTGGATTTTTGAAGGAGTTCGAGAAGAGTCATTCGTTTTTCATTATTTCTTTTGGAGGAATCTTACGTTTGGAGGAGTAAGGATAATTGGAGTATTTTGGGATCATTGTAGAGGAAATTTGGTGAGAATTTTGGTGTATTATTCTTGACATTTGGTTGATGGAGGAATAGTTTACGAGGCGGAGTAACATGTGTTGCGGAATGTGGTGGTCATTTTCGCGCATTTCAGCGGATTGTAGTTTTTCCCTTTTGATATTCAATTTAAAGTAGAATCACTCGTAGAAGAATTTTCGTGGCCCTTCCCTAGCCATCATCAGTCAATCTTGGAGTTAGTTATATGGCCGAGTGCCCATGCTTTTATATAAATTTAATTCATTGTTGGATAATTGATCGTGTATCATAATACGATAATATATCTGTGTTTATTAACCTTAACTATTGACGTTTTATATTTGTTTAACCCTAATTGCCACCACTATCCCGCTTTTCACCACTTGAAGGAACATCACGAGCCGGAGTAAAAGAAGCAAGCTGCGCAAAATAAATACTTTGTACCAGTCTCTCGCTGGACGTTGCGCGGATAAGATGTGTTTACAAACAGTGTCCAGTACCTATTACGTGTGAATGTGTCGAAATTAGTATTCGCCGTGAATTAGTATAGAAGAAATCAGATAAACGTTATTGATTCTGTTCGCTTACTTTTTTTTTCAGACACAATCTCCGAATCCGCCCTCTAATTTCGAAAGCCAAAACCACGAGATACAATAACGAAAAAATTGAAAAAATTGATCATTACGCCATTATCTCAAATCACCGCTATCAAAGCAGGTATACACAAGCCAGAGCTGGGGCACTTGCTAAGTTTCAGGAAACAAATTTACATCGCACCTGAGGAAGCTTCCAGACTACCGAGCTCACTCGAAATAGAAGAAGAAGGTGTAAACTACTACATCTACTTTTCGTCCGAAAAAATGGTTTGTTTTCAATGTAAACATGAAGGGCACCTTGCCAGGTTCTGCACAAGTCAAGAACAAACAGAAGGCATAAAGGAAACACGAAACGAAAAATCAGTCATTGAGGTACCAACAGAAAAGGCTGATAATATATCTCCAGTCTTGGATCAACAGGAAAATTTCGTACTCCCACGTTTTCGACCTGGAGGGAAAAGGGTGCATCCGCAGTCAGATTTAAGTAGCACATCCAGTCTCAAAGTTACTCTAGCCAAAAAGAAGGACAGTAAAAAAGAAGATAATAAGCATAATCACAAAAAAGGTAAAAGAATAAACGTTAATTATAAAATTACGCTTGAGCCAGCCAAGGAATTTATAAACAGCCAAGAAAAGGGATTTCTGTTAAACTTCGACGATCTCATTGATTTCTTAGAAAAGTCGTACGAAAACTCAAATATGCCAGAGCTGGCGTCTAGGTATACAAATAGCGCAGACGATTTAATCAACATGCTTACAGAAATATATACATATGTAAACGACCGTAACACAAAGAGTAGGATTACGCGAATTCGAAATAGTATGGAAGACAATGACACGCTATATACTCATCATCGTCATTGTCAAGTTATGATTCCAAATCAAGCCTGTACAGTCAGCGCAGCAGACAAAATTCTGAGACCCTAGATACCTATTCCGACGCATTTTAAAAATAATCGATTCAATCCTTATTTGTTACTGTATAATTACATATTTATACATTTACATATACTAGCGATTCCTAGAATAGTAATTTAGAAAGAATGGACAAGTATCGCCTAAAAATCTTATACAGGAATGCTCGCAGCGTAAAGCAACGGGAAGGTGATCTACTACGGTTACTGAAAGACTGACATTTTTGTTGGGGTCGAAACATGGCTTAAATCTAACGTTAATTTCAAACTAGCAGGTTTTTCGACACTCAGAAAAGATCGAACTAATACGCGAGGTGGTGACCTAATAATCATGGTAAGAAAAAACTTATGCTTTACAGAATTAAATCTAATCCCTGATTTAAATGAAAATTATGAATTAACCGGTATACAAATTACTAATATCTGTGACGGGGATCCCGTCGAGGGCTGCTCGCCTGGACATCACCCAGTAAGATAACATACTCTTATACTCGGTGGTGCTTTCAGAGCAGTCAGCTGTTAAAGCCACGAGAGCAGCCTGCCGCCGAGCAGCAGCAGCACGAGGCGAGAGCGAGGAAGTGGGGGAAATACAGCGCGTAGCAGCGCGCGGCAGCCAAGGCGAGAGAAAGAGAGAGGGACGGACGGCGCAGCGCTGGAGCAACGAGAGCGAGAGAGACAAGAGATACGAGGCATGCGAGCCACGAGGCGTACACGCGCGAGCGGCGGCCGCCATGTTGGCGAGCTATTGACCGAAGCATGAGTGCGAGAAGGATGGAATAGCGAGCGAATGAATGTGCATTAGAGACAGACAAGAGAGAGAGTGGAGGCAACGCGTATGCGCCGTATGATATTGGGAAAAGGTGGAGGGCTACGGCTCAATCCACAGCGCGCGTGCGAGCGGATAACAAAAATGTAAGCGTGCCGAAGTATGTAACCGTGCGAAAATGTGTAAATGTAATTAATAGAGACAGTCATGCGTGTAAGCGTGTTTCAAAAGTCGCGCGCATTTATAAGAGTTGTAAAAGAGGGCGCGAGTGGCATATATGGTGCGAAAGCGTGGAAATATGTGATAGGCGCGAGAGAGCGATCTAGCGGAAATGCGTGAGTGCGAGTGAGAGAGCGATAGACGCCGCGAACCGGGTAGTTGCCGAACGCGCGAGAGAGTCAGTATGGAATGAGTATCGAATGAGCATCCAAGGAGTATCGAGTACCACGAGGACCGAGACACCACGAGCGAGCAAAGAGAATTTTCCAAGGCGACGACCAGAGCGACCGAGTATTTCCCCCCGTGTGCATTTTCCGAGCGAGTATAAGTTTCTTTCGCGAGCGCTTCCACAGGGCACGAGGCAACACCAGAACGCGAGGACGTAGAGGAAAAGGAGTAGAGACAGGTAGGAGTGTTGAGAAATACCTCCCCGCCGCGAGTACCTAACCTAAAGTCAGCCCGCGTTATAGACGGTGAGCTCGCCCGAGGACGAGCACGCGTCCGCGAGCAGAGAAACTATTGATTTGATTCTGATAATAAATTACTAAGTGTTATATTTTACAAGTCGCGTGTCTTTATTTTGCGTATTATTCTCCCTGCACCTCTCCCCCGTGATCTAGAGTATAAAGAGTTCTCAAGCCGGCAGATAAGTGTTAAAGATCGCAAGTTCGGGCGTCCAACAATAATTATTAAATACGGGCTCGCGATAAACCTGCATAGGTGTCATTCCGTTGTGCTTCGCCTCCCAAGGGACGGAAAAAGCGCAACGTCACATATCATACCGAAGCTCGAAATTATATCCGTATATAGAATTCCTGGAACAACTTTGCCGCAAGTGGAATGGGACAAAATTATAAATGGTAGTAACAGAAAGATCACAAATACGGTCATTGTCGGGGATTTCAACTCTCACAATACCAAATGGAATTGTTTATTAACAGATAGTAACGGGATAAGGTTAGACCAAAGTATAGAAACAAACGATTTAATCTTACATAATATTGACACTTTAACACATATCGATATTAGAAGTGGCCGTCATTCAAATATAGACTTAATCATATCTTCCAGGGACATAGCTGACAATATAAACTATGAAGTCTTTGATGAAACGTTCGGATCGGATCACTACCCCATAACTATAGATCTCGACACAAACAAACATGCACACCAAGTTAAAACATTCAAACTAAAATCCGTACGAACTGACTGGACAGAATTTGAAAATATCCTATCGCTCGAATTTAGTAAGTTCCTCTCTGCCGATTATAATAATTTGCCGTACGTCGAAAAATTTAACGTATTCGTAGAAACAGTTCAAAATGGTCTTAAAGATACAACACCGCGCTCGAAAAAAACAAAAAAAAAATTTGTTAAATCCAGTCGCTTGGTGGGACGCGGAGTGCGACAAGATCAGGAGACTAAGACTCGCCGCGTTTAAAAAATGGAATTATACGAAAGAGCTTAAAGACCTAATAGAGTATAAAAAATTCTGTGCGGTAGCCAAAAAAACCTTTAAGTCTAAGAAAAGGGAATACGTCAAGCGGTTCGCGGGTACGATAAATTTTCATACGAATAAAACATACGTTTGGAAAAAAATCAGAGTTATTAAAAATGCCTGGTGCGAAACGTAACAAATGGACAAAAAAACAAAGAGAAATGCGACAAAAAATGTGATGATTGTTTAAACAAACTAAATCCGCCGTTGGCTAGCAATGATCCGAATTATCTGCCGCAGTGTCGAATAAACAATTTTTTTGACGAACCCTTTTCATTTGTCGAGTTAAACAGAGTTTTAGACTCTCGCAATTCAAGTTCATCTCCAAGAATGGATGGCGTTGATTACGGCACCTTCCTAAAATTGCCTTTAAAGTATAGACTCCTGTTACTGGACATTTACAACGAGATGTACCCAAAAAGTCAATTTCCGGAAGCTTGGAAACAATCATACATACATATGATAGATAAACCCGATGGTAGTAGCGTTCGACCAATTGCTCTCACCTCGTGTATCTGTAAAATTTTCAAGTTAATGGTAAAATATAGACTAGAATGGTGGGTAGAAAAAAACGGAGTAATTCCGAGATTTCAGTCAGGATTCAGGAGAGACCGATCGTGCCAAGATAATTTAATGTATCTTACCTATCAGAATGATGAAGCCTTAATCGTTAAAGATAGTATTCTTGGTGCTTTCCTTGATGTTCCGGACGCATACAACAATATTTTGCCGGATATTATGCTTGAGAAACTAGCGGATATTAACTGCTCGGAAAAAATAGTCCGATTCGTTAAACATTTAATTTATGAAAGAAAAATACATACAAGTATCGAAGGGCAAGAGCTTATACAGTTAAAAAAAGGTGTACCGCAGGGAGGAGTAATTAGCCCGCTCCTTTTCATTATTTACGCTGCGAGCGTTCCAGACAATGTTTCAAAAGAGGCTACAATTTTACAATTTGTCGATGATATTGTCGTTACAACCAGATCTACGAGACACAATGACGGTAGCAAACTACTCGAAAACGCTTTAAATACCATAAGTGGAAACCTAGCAGGAATAGGCTTAGAACTCGCACCTAGAAAAACAAAATTCGTTCATTTTCACAAAAGTGGTATTATTCTGGGAACAACGGAACTAAAAATAGACGAGGAAAAAATTGTTTCAAGCGATTCAACCAAATTCTTAGGTTTAACACTCGACTATACGCCTTACTAAATATTATAAAATTCTTGAGCGGAATAAAGTGGGGGGCGGACCCCTTTATGCTAATTTTCCTGTACAAATCCTTCGTTCGTTCCTCATTAGATTATGGATGTTTTATATATTTTCCATCACAGATTAAACGCATAAAGGAAATTGAGCAACTGCAATTTGCAGCCATTAGAATAGCCTTAGGATACCGTAAAATCACGCCTACAAACATTATAATTGCGGAATCTAAAGTCCCTTTAATACAGGAAAGAACGAAATTTTTAGGCATAAGATATTTTACAAAAGTCTTGTCAAACAAAGATAGTATGATGTATAAAAATGTAACGTATAAAAGTCCGACAATTAAAAATACAAAACGACTGTATATGGATTGTATGGACCAAGCGTATCATTTATCAAAATGTATAGAATCTTCGATCGACAAAAATCGACAAAAACCCAATATATTTACATAATTATAAAACTAGCGTCACAAAAATTCCTGTAAATTTGAACCTTGGAAAAAAATTAAAAAAAGAAAAAAATCCGTGTGAGAGATTGAAAAGTTTCCTAGGTGAAAATAGAAGCTTACACATATATACAGATGGGAGTAAAATTCAAGAAAATAGACATGTAGGTGCAGCATGTGTAGTCCCTCAGCTTAATATCTATTTACACTGCGGAAACTATGCCGATCAACCGGGCGATGGACATAGCGCTCGAGCGCAACGATAACTGCGTGCTTATCCTATCGAATTCAAAAAGTGTTCTTCAAGGGATTAATAGCAACCATGCAAAATCTATGAGTAATCATTTATTTCTCTCGATTAAACAAAAATTTAACTGGTATAAACGCGAAAATCCTAAGGCGCGCCTGGAATTGATTTGGATACCAGCACACTTTGGAATAGATGGTAATGAGAGCGAAGATACCGTTGCTAAAAAAGCGACTTTGAAACCGTTTGTTAATAATAGAAAGGTTGCATATAGCGATTTATCCGAGGACTTAAGAAAAAACATGTACGAAGAAACGGCAAATATTGTCAGAGCACAGGGCCAAACCAAAGGTATCAAATATTTTAATATGTACTACAATAATAGTAAATTCGCATGGTTCCAAAAAAAACTTAGAAAGAAAACTAAGTGCATTTGTAAATCGAGCTAGAGCCGATCATTATAACTTGGCAGAGTCACTTGCTAAGATTCATATTATCGATTCACCTCAGTATAATTGCGGGGAAGCGAACGAAAACCTTAATCACGTTATCTGTCAGTGTAAGCGGTTCAACGATCAACGGGCAATATTAATTAAAAAGTTAAAAGAACTAAAATTTGCACCACCGCTGTGTATAGAAATGTTCTTAAAGGAACCAAACGTCGCAGTTTGTAAATTAATATTGCAATTTCTAGAAAAATGTGACATAAAATGGTAAAACTATTGTTTGTTATCTGCAAAGCAGAAATAAGATTTAAAATGCTATAATAAAAAAAAAAATACTTTGTACACTAGCGGGAATTCTCGTGCGGGCGAGCTAAATTCCACGTTACAAAATATATATGAGATAGTTTTTATTATATTGTTTATAAACATACAAATTATAACTTTTAATGAACAGTTTTCTTTACCAATTACCACCATCTTATTACAAATTAATAAATACAAATTAATGAATTATATAAATAAAATAATAACAGTGGAATATGCCTACAGGGGAAAACCACTTTAAAAAAACGCGCCTCTTATTTACCTCTACGGTGGTGTGAAAATAATAAGGAATTTATTATTAATTAAAATTCTTCTTATATCTTCTTGTATTACAAACTATCATTGTCTTGTTATACATTACTGTTAACTTATAATGTATCGTCTTCATGTATTGTTTTAAAAGATTCTGTTAGCTTTTACAATATGCAGCATTTCTTTAGTACTCATTTATTAACTTCAAAATTGAGTTGAATGAAATTAAATTAATAATAAATTTTAAAACATTTGATCATATGTACATAATATTTCATTTTAATTTAAGAAACCTTGAGATTGAAGTATAAAACTATGTTCAATCTCAAGGTTTCTTAAATTTCATAGAACATTATTTGACAGTTCTATAAATTTACGATTTCTGTAATCAATAAGTTTAAATGATTTGTCCTAAATCCTCAACACATCTTATTTTCTCAGAAAGATTTCATAATGTATTATATATTAATAAAAATTTTAACGATGATTTACAATTTATCGCATTTGTATAATATTCCAACGAATCCAACGAATGTTATTCATTCAGGCTTCTTAAAATCTAATTACTATCAGCTATTTTGCTTCAACCATTTTGCTTCAATCAAATTCAATAACAGTAGAATAGGCCTACAGGGAAAACCATTATAAACAAAACGGGTTTTAGAGTAATCCCAGTGGTATTACCCTAAAAATTAGATTAGAATTGCATTACATTTCCAGAAGATTAATCCAATACCACTGCGACCACCCTAAATATATTATAAAAGATAAAAATACAGAATTTGAAAAAAAAACAAAAATTTAGTGCATTGGGCCTAGAGGGGAAACCATTTTTAAAAAAACGCGCCCTTTTCCATTTACCTCACAGGTGGTGTGGAAACAATAGAACTTTTAAGTTATAATTCTATATAACATTTTTCGTAAATTATATACACAGTAAATAATACCTTTACACAGCAAATTTTTTACTTCTATTTAATATTTGAAAATGTTGTTAGCAACGTTATTTATTATATTGATCTAAGTTATATTCAGTAAATATTAAAACTAAGATTGAGGCTATGGGGTTTCTCGAGCGGAGCGAGCAAGGGGTTACCCCCTAGTGTGTGTGTGTGTGTGTGTGTGTGTGTGTGTGTGTGTGTGTATAAATAAAAGTATACATATATATGTTGTGTATATAACCTCAAACGACTTCAAACACTACAAACACTACAACGACTACAAATCTAGTAAACTTAGTAATTTCTTAACCAGTTTTACTAGACTGCATTAGGCTAACATTTTTCATAGGCAACTAAGTAAAGTAGACAGTTCTTACCACAGAACACTCACCAAGAGAAGCGCAGGCCCCGTGTTAAGCTCAGGAAACAAACATGGAGGAGGATATATCTGTCGCTCTCTCTCGCACTCATTGGAATTACTACTAGCGCCTCTGTAGGACCCGTGGCGACTTAAAATTTTTTATATGTACTTTAAGTACTTAAAGTACGTATAAAAATTTTGAGTAAACTTTTGAGGAAATACTCTTATAAATTTTCAGGAGGCTACAAAGAATAGAAGTGGAGATATGGATGTTTTAATGTGCAGATTAGTATAGGCTCTTATGGCGAATTACACTAATTTGTATAATACAAAGTATGAAAAATTGAGATTTTGTCCAAATTTATTGTGAATGAAAATGAATTCATAACTATAACATTATTTAGTTCTCAATAAATATTGTTCATTAGCTTGGACATACAATTAAACCTCATTGAATACCAAAATCATACATTTAACCTCAAAATATGAGTCAAACCAGCGAAGACACGCAACTTTTTAGGCACGACCGCAAGGCAAGAATGTCTAATTGTTTTATCATCGCAAAAATTGTAATCAGCGATATATCAGCCAATTTTCAACCAATCCGGCTGAAAATTTCTGAGAGTATAACTAATGTATATACAAAATCCGGCTTTTTCCTTTTTGCGATTACTTACATATTGTTCAAATGGGAGCTCTTTATGCTTAATTTTACATGTATTTTTAACCAAATTATTTTGGCACAAGCTTATGTCAATCCATTTTTTTTGTTAATTCTACCTATGATAGCAAAATGCCAGTATGAAATTGGGCTTGATCGCATGTATACAAAAAATGTGCGGGAATTTTTTCGATTTTTAAAAAATGGTTTTTTAGCCATAACTCAAATTATAAGCATTTTATAAAAAAAATTTTAATAGAAAAATTGTAGATCACAAAAAAATAAAACTTTTTCCTATTGACATCAACCCTCGAAAATGCTTAGAGTTCAAATTAACAAGTTAAAATCGAATTTTCACATGAAAATAATTCGTTTTTCATAATAAAACTTTTTACACATACGTTTTACTTAAAAACCTTCAACATAAAAGTTGTAGATATTTTGAAAATACAATTTTTGAGTATAATAATTATACGTTCAGAATGATTCAATATGTTGAAAACTCCAAAACCGATTTTTTTAAAGAAAAATTTCAGTTGGTCATTAATATGTACCATTCAGGGTTAAAACCTGAAAAAAAAGAAAAATTCTTAGTGCTGTAAAAAATTAATATTTATATGTGCTCTAAAAATTATATTTTCCCTTCAATATATAAGTATATATAAGTATATATAAGTATATATAAGTATTATACATCACTTTTATGCATATTACAAATATACATTAAGTGAGTATAATCCTTGAAAACAATTAAAAGTATTTACTTACCAAAAATCATGATTTTCATAATTTTTTGTACTTGCCGCAGCTTTCTGAAGGAATTGTACCATCAATCCTAATGAACCAGAGTGGAAAATCTTCCTTGTGAGTCTGGTCACAAACTGAGCAGAACAGATTCCTGAAAAACAATAAAATTAATACAATTAATTATACATATATTGAATTGAATTATAATGAATGTTACATATGTAAACATACATAACATTCACTTTTAACTTACCTTTGCTAATTCTGTAAACATACTATACCATTCAAAAATTATCTTTCGCACTTCGCGTTCCCACTTTCTCCGTCGAAAAATTCCATTGGCGGTAGTATATGCGGCAAATGACGAATATTTTAAAGCTATAATAGGTTCGTGGATACAACTTATGCCAATACGTGACTGCAGAAAGGCCTTCACCTTCATTCATTCATTTTTGAGTTTTTAAATAGAATTATTAATTTTATCATAAATTATTTATTTATTAATAAATGATCATTTACTCCATCTATACCGTTCCTCATCTTGGAACGCATGGAATGCACAAAATTTGTATCGCACAGCATGTACCGTGTGTAGTGGAGAAGGACCCTACGAATTCCAGCCTTAGTTACATGGCCACTGGTCCCATGTTCTTATATGTCGTGTCAATAAATATTGTTTGTAATATTGTTTGGTAAAAGAATATATATCGAGAAATTTATTTATCACGTTACAATATATAGAAAGCAATATTTATTTTACTGATTAAAGATTAGGTTTTTATAAATGATATTTGGCGAAATAGTTTACAATATAATTTAGTCCAATTTAAATGATGCATTGAAACAATAACTTACAAAAAATTTAATATCCCTCCGATGCTTAGAGATATTCGCCGAGGCCCCAATTTGATACGGTACCAACTGCTGAAATCACCTCAGGGTCTGTCTACACGGAGCTACCGGCCGTCGGGCGTCGAGTACCAGGTACCGTCAGTCCGCACGTTCCAGTATGTTCCAAAATTCTGAATGAAATTGGCAACGTTGTATGACTGACGCGCTGCGAATGTATTCAATCAGGTAAATCAAGGGTAAGTCCAAAATTCAAACAACAATATACATAACCGTTATTAATTTGTAGAGGCATGTAAATTAAATATATATTCAAAATAATACTTTAATTGAAGATGTCAACCACGGAGGAAGAGAGAAGGAGCACAAACCCTTATGGCGACGCGTGAAAAAAGTAGCGACAATTCCTCGACTCAGATCGCCAAGTATAGTCGGCGGAATCATCGTGCCCTAGCGAGTAACAATACCACCTGTTGGCGGCAAATCCTACTACACCTACGAATTACCATAGGAGGATAAGAGTTATCATAAAACTCTAAATTTTTTAACAAACAAACCGTGAAACAAACTAATGAAACTAAATCCGTAAACGTATTTAAATCGTAAACCGTAAACCTTAAACCTAAACCAACTAAAATCTAAGCCCCCAGGGGTTCATAATGATCACATGTAACTTTCATTCTTAATACAGGCATCATCGCAGTGGCTGTGGTGGTAAAAGTCTTGCGCTGTCGTTATTTTGCCACGGGTTTAAATCCCGTGTGCAGATTTTTTTTATTACCATGTACTTTACTGTGCAATATTGTTTTATGTCTTTTTATAATTATTATTTATTTCCATTAATAAAAGTACGCGTACAAACTTTTCGGCGTTTGTTGAACGTTTCACCCGATTACAATTTTCTTTATATTTATAATATTCTATAGAATAATGTTTTTAACTTAAAATTATTGGTAAGTATTATACATAAAAATAAATGTTTAAATAATTGTTAAATAAATGTTAAATAACTTTATTACGCATTAAATGGAATAATTGGTATATTTGTAATGTTGAATAAAAAAAGATGTTGGAATCGTTACAAGGTAAGTGCTGTAATAATTGGTTTAGATCGCTAGATTTACATTTATTTTATTTTCTTGCCTTCTAAATTCCGCGAATCCGCAATTCTGTGATCGCGATGCTGCAGCATATAGAAACAAACATACATACTCCGATCAAAACATTCTCTTGTCTTTTTTTTCTCATTCTCGTAGAAGTCGAACGAAAGTTAGGACGTCTGTACGTAAAAAAGAGTATCTTTTTTTAAATACTTTAACTTGATTTGATCGATAATCACTGCAAAAATGTCGTGTTTTATAAGTGGGTGTACATCGAAGAGAAAAAAAAAGAAAGCAGTAGTGAATTGCATCTAGCTATGTTTAGAGCCTCAACAGTATAAATATTTAGATTTATTACGCATATTGATATCAATAATTGCTTACATGTAACTTATCTTCTATTATATCAAGCAGCTTCCTTTCGGAATATCGATTGGTGTTATCCAGACTTTTTTTGGGCTTAAAAATTGATATAAACATCTATACATGTATATTGTAATATACATGCATAAACTTTACACTCTCAGCATTAAATGCCATCATTGACATTTCAAGTATCTTCTAATCCAAGGTCACAATTGCATTTTAAAAATTGTTCAGACTTTTTAAAAAAAACATTATGACGAGACATATTTATATATATTTCAATTCGCACACTTAAAGCTGAAAACCAGACCTTTCCAATACTTTGTTCAGATATTCATTATCTTATACCTCAAGGTCACAATTGCAGATTAAACATTGAATTTATCGATTAAGACTTTTTTTCAGTCAATATGACATATATACTTATGAATATACTTAAGGAAGATGCGATTTTGGTTGGATAAAGATTATCAATCCAATACAATATATATTAGCATATACGTATATAATATACACAGCTCTCAACTCAACAAAGCATGGGGCTTATGGGTTTTCTATGGGGTTTTTATGGTATTACTCGACACTTTCATGTAGAGGGCCCACCCGCCCACCCGCGCAGAGCGCGGCCTTATACAGCTGTCTACCCCTGTGCTGGCCCATTTAGCTGATCACCCTTCCCCTTCATATTAGCCACCCTTCCCCATCATACTAGCCACCCTTCTCATACAAGATATAAGACATAATGTGATTACAGTACAAAAACGTATGAGCATAGTAGTGCCGCTCAACGGCACAATATGTTACTACGTAAAAGCTCTAGCAGATTAATTTTAACTTCATCAGTTTAATATTCTACATTTTTTCGCTAAATAAAAACATTAATTTAATTAAAATTACATTTCAATTTTCTCTACTATATTACATAATGTAGTATAAGTATGTTGCAAAACTAAAATTAAAATTAAAATGATAATATATTATATTACGATGTAACAAGTCTATAACAATGATAAAAATTAAATTTGAAAATTAAATGTGTTAACGCAATGTTCTCTTGTAACCGAGCGATGACAGGAGCGAGGTGGATCTTGCTAGTAGTATATAATATATAATTCCAAACGGAGATCAGTTGAAAAAACATCATCGTATTTGCGAATTGCATTTTACGAAAGAAGCTCTCGATAAAGAATTTATCCACGTTCTTCCTGATGGTAAAACGTGTAGGATACGAAAGAATAAATGCTCCTTAAGAAAAGGTTCTATACTTTCTATTTTTCCGCGCATCGAGACAGAAAATAATGCGCAAAATAAAGAAATGCAAGGCTGTTTTGTTGAGACTAACTACATGCCAAGACCAATTACTAGCTGCTGTAAGTAATTTTATATATAAATATGTTTACTAAACTTGAAGCTTAAACGGGTTAAGTAAAATTTTTGTTATTTTGAGAAAATCGCATTTGAATGCTTATGTGACAATTACTAGAATAATGATTCTATTATTAATATTAATTAATCTCTGCTGTAATATTTTTTGTGATTACCTTCAGCAAGTACTAATCCACAAATCGACGTTGTTGATAACGCCGCACAGGCAAATGAAAGTGTATCTGAAAATATAGTCGAGCCTGCAAAAGAATTAATGGAGGATCAAGAATATAATTGTAAGTGTTAACCATGCACTCCTATATAAATAAACAATTCTGCAATTATTGATAAAAAAAATTGCGACAGTATCAGATTCGATCCCGACAGTCTCGTCAATTGAAGAGCACGAAACAGCTCAGGAAATGCCGCGCCATTCAAATACAGCGATTGTATGCCGTTCAGTTATTAAGTAATTTGAAAATATTTGCAATGTTCTGATGCAATTCCTCAAGCCATCTCGTTACCTGCAGCATGGATTTCACAAATAATAAGCGAAGGATTGAAATGTATTATGTGGGCCAAATGGAAACAAGGATATTTTGGTATATCAAAACGGATTGTCCTTTTTCCGGATTATGACTATGAAAGTAAGAAGTTATGAAATAATAAAATAAAAACAATGGTATAACAATTACATTCAAATAATATTTATTGATTCATTTTTTAAACAGATTTTTATCAAAGAATGTTTAGTATCTGCCGATAACATAAACAAAATCGAAAATGTTGATGATATTAGGAAAGCGATATCGTTTGTCTGTGGCTATTTCCGTGTGAAAAAGTTGATGTCATAAAAAAGTATGATAAATTATTTTTCTTGAAACTATACTTTTATATATGTGTGTGTGTGTCTGTGTATACATATCTTACTATATTACATAGTTGTTTTGAGCCGCGCTGGAATTTAGCCCCCCTCACCCCCCTCGCCCCCCTCACGAGCCCCCTCAGCTCTCCCTCAGCCCCCCCTCAAAAGAACCAAGAAATGTTTCAAAAGATTGGTTATTTTTATGCGTTTTTCCCCCCCCCCTCGCCCCCCCTCGCCCCCCCTCACCCCCCTCAGCGCCCCCTTGTTTGGCGCCCCCTCAGACCCCCCTCAGCGCCCTCTCATTCTTCGTTTCATATATGTGGTCATATTTATTCTCATTAATGTTATATATTTATAATATGACCAGAGGTCAAGACTACAGGAGATAGGTAAATTATGACTTAAAGTAATAAATAGATGTCAGAGGTCACGGTTGGAAATGATAGGTGGAATCTCAAAGTTATAAGTAAAGGTGATAGGCAAAGATTTGTATATGGTTTATAAAATAGATAAAGGGTGAAGGGTAGGTGCTAGGTGAAGGTCATGATTGAAAAACTTGAAGGAAGGCGAAATCATTATGATTGAAAATAATAAGTTAAAAGTGTTTAGTTGAAAGAATGTGTGGAGTCAATAACGAATGCAAGCAATATGTGGAGGGTAGAAGGGCTAAGTACACCGTCGAGGGATCGGAGGAAGATTAAATCGTTACTATTGGAAATTATAGTGTATGGTGCTGGCTATAGGTAGAAGTAATAGGTGGAAGTGAAGGGGTTATGTTGAAAGTTGTAGGTGGAGACATGAGATTATTTTTGACGGTGATAGGTAAAACGTGAAAATCATAGTTGGAAGTTGAAGGTAAAGTGGATGCAAAGATGAAGTGTGGAGATTCTAGGGGCATGATGCAGGGACAGATGGAGCATAAAAACATTATAATTAGAAATGATTACTTGAGAGTCTTAATAATTTGTGGAAATGAAAGATGGAGGGTGAAGGGATAATGATTGAAGGTGATAAGTGACGGGTAAGAGTTCATGATTGGAGGCGATAGATGGAAATTGAAGGAATCATTTGCAGGCGATGGGTGGAAGATGTAAGTGATATAAGAAGAGCGAAAACGATAGGTAAAGTGTGGAGATGATAGATAGAGGCTGAGGGATATAATTGGAGGTGCCAGGTCGAGGATGCAGGTGATAGATAGATCATGATTTAATTTAATAAATAGATATTGAAGGTTATGGTTGGAGATGATAGAAGGAAGCTCAAAGTCGAAGGGGAACGTGACAGGTAGAGGGTTACATAGGAATCACTTGATTATAGGTTCACATAGGGTTATAGGGTTACATAGGATTATGGGATTACATAGGATTGTGATTGGACCTAATAGTTTAGAGTATTGGCTGTAGGTACACCTGATTGGTGGAAGTGATTGGAAGTGATAGGTGGAGGTTTCAAATCATTTGTGAAGGTGATAGGAAAAACGTGAAAATCATAGGTGATGATTGAATGTAAGAAATGGATGCAAGAGATAACGGGTGGAAGTTCTAGGGGCACAAGGAATGGAAGGAGCATAATAACATTATGATTGGAAATAATGACTTGAGATTGTTGATAATATGTGAAGATAATAGCTAGAGGGTGAGGGGTTAATGATTAAAGGCGATAAGTGAAGGTTGAAGGGATCATGATTGAAGGCGATTGATGGAGAGTGAACTGATCATGATTGGAGGCGGTAGGTGTCAAATGTAGGTGCTAAGAGAAGAGCGTAAACGATAGGTAAAGGGTAGAAACGATAGATAGTGGCTGATGGATATGTTTGGAGGTGATAGGTGGAAATGCAAAGTCATAGGTGACTGTAATGCGTACAAAGTTGGGTTCGGTTACATAGGGATTACGACATAGCTGGAGGGTGAAGGTCATGATTGAAAATATAGGAGGAGCATGATATCATTATGATTTGAAACAATAAGTTGAAGGTCTTTTACGTATTTTTCTTATTTATTATTAATAGTAAATCTATATAGTAAATGGAAGTAATAAATTATAAAAACAATATAAAAACACAAAGTTGAAGGTATTTTTAATAGGTGAAGGTAAGAGATGGAAATGAAGAGTTTTGATTGAAGGCGATAAGTAGGGTGTAGGACTGCAGTTTGAGGCTAGAGGACATGTTTGGAAGTGAAAAGAGGATGCTGCAGGACATGATTAGAGGCGATACGTGGAGAATACAGGACATAATTGGAGGTGATAGATCAAAAGTAGAGATCATTCATGCATGGTGGAGGTCATGATTGAATGTGAAAGGCTGATATTGGAGGGCTTAGTTGAAGGTAGTATGTAAACGGTTGGGCTAGATCTTAGGTGAAGGGTAAAAGTTAAGATAAGAGGCAATAGATGGAAGGTGTAGGTGCTAGGTGAACGGTGAAGACATAGGAGATGTAAATTGTTATGAATAGAAATAAAAGGTTGAAGATGTTAGTACTAGGTAAAGATAATAGGCAGCAGAGAAGAGGTTGCGATTCAAGGTGAAAGGTGCAGGCTGGGGACGATAGGTGGAGTTGGACGGCATTATTGAAAATGATAGGTGGAGGCTAGAGAACATCATTGGAGACGATAGATAGAGGGTGGAGATGATAGGTGGAGGTAATGGTAATAGTGGTGGAGGTCATGATTGAAAATGATAGGTTGATGTGGACGTTGTGATTGGAGGTGATGTGTGAGGGCTTGAGGTTATAGGTGCAGGGGATAGGTAGAGTATGTTAAGTGGATAGTGTATGTCATGGGTCGATGTGATAAGTGGTTGTCATGTGAGATGGGATCAGATCATAGGTGGAAATGGATGGCAAACTGTGGAGGTCAGGGTTCAAGGTGATGAGTGGAGGGTGATGGATATATTTTGAGGTAATAGGTGCAGGGTGAAGATGATGATTGGAGATAATAGGTGGAGAGTGGAGGTAATAGGTGGAAGTGAAAGGAGTCACAATTGAAATCGATGATTGGAGGTAATAAAGGTTATCATTGTAGGAAATAAGTGGAGGCTGGAGGTGATAGGTGAACGGTGAAGGCGCAGGAGGAGGGGTAAATCGTTATTATTAAAAGCAATTGGTTGAGGATGTTAGCCAGCAGGGAAAGGAGGATTGTAAAGATCATGATTCACGGTGTTATAAGGGAAGATAAAGGACGTGATTGAAGATAATAGGTGCAGGGCGAAGGTCATCGTTGAAGGTAAAAGGCAGAGCATGGAAGTAATTGGTGTAAATGGAAGGAGTAATGTCTGGAGGCGATGGGGGTAAAGGCGGTAGGTGGAGGCGATAGGTGAATACTGCGGATCATAATTAATTATTTAATTGATTTAAAATCAAAAAGTTTAAATTATATTTTTGATAATATTAACGTAAAAATTTTACAACTATATCTGCATATATATATATATATATATATATATATATATATATTGTGACGTTGTGGTTTTTATTGCTCTCTCGGGGAGGCCGTCGAGAGCTCCACAACGTGATCGCACCCTGTTATCGGGCTGCCGGATGAACCGTATTTAATTAATTTGTTGGACGCCCGGTTCACCAACCGCTTTGCCGGCTGCTCAGCGGTGCACAAACTTATATCTCGCGGCCGCGAATTTTTGGGAAGAAGGATAGGCGGGGGCTCGTAAATAAACACACGCACAGTCTTAAAATGGACGGCCTGGCATTTATTAAATAACAAATAAAAATGAAAAAGGGGCTCGCGTGCGGAAGGCACGCTCTGGCGGTAAGTCCGGCCAACGCGGGGACGCGCACTTGAAATAATAAGTGTCTACCTGGCTGTAAACTGCTATGACTGCTCGTCCTCTCGTCCTGATGATGTCTCGTCCTCTGTAAATCGCGCGGCGCAGAATTACTTCGCGAGCGAACCTCGACAGTATAGAAATCTGGAGGTTATGTCGTGGAGAATGCGGAGGGAAAATATGTTGTCCTGGAGTGCGTCCGAATTTGCCTGCTGCTCACTGGATACTACTCGTTCTACCTGTTGCGCGGCCGTTGCGACCGCGGCGTCTCTCTCTGTCTCTTTCTCGCGCATATATTTTCTGGCTGTCCTTTCTTACTCACGCGATATCACGTGATAGCCTGATATAGCACATTTCTGAATTTCCTCTTACAATTTTTCTCTATAATATTTCGCTCGCGTACCGCTGTGGATCGAGCCGCAGCCCTCCACTTGTCGCCAATAACGTTCGAGGCTCGTCGTGTACCTCCACTCTCTCTGCTCACATTAGACATTCTCCGTCTCTGTCTATCTCGCTCTCGCTCGCTCTCATTCTCTCTACAGCGCTCGCCAACATGGCGGCGGTCGCTCGCGCGCGTACGCCTCGTGGCTTCGCTCGCCGTGCTGCGCTCTCAGCCGTCGCCGCTATCTTCGTTCTCTCTCGCTCTCGCGCGGCTTCCCTCTCTCTGCCGCTCTCTCGCTGTGGCGCGCGTGGTGCTTCTCTCTCTCTCTGTCTCGTGCGGCGCCGCGCATGCTTCACGCTGAGCGTGGCTTCTGCTCAGCTGTTCGTCGCGCTGCTCTGCTCTGCTGCTCCGGCCGTGTCTTCTCTCTCTGTCTTGCTCTCATCTCTGCCCTGCTTTCCTGTAAACACCACCGGGTCTTAGCGTATGCTTTTTCATTAGCACGGCTCCGGTGGTGTCCAGGCGAGCTGGGGCTGACGGCTGACCGTCACATTCCCCCTCCCAAACCTTACCTCCTGGTAAGTTTCTACCAGAGGAAGAAGGGCTCGCCGGGACACCATGTGCCGGAAATGATTGAATGTCAGTGTAGTAGAGAGAGAAAAAAAAATTTTGTACTCACGACTGTCTTTGTACCACCTGTGTAGGTTCTGGCTGTGCTGTCTGTGTTCATCCCTTCTTGTCCGTCCTCAGCACCTTACGGAGGATGGCGTCTCTGATGTCGGCTGGGAGGTTTCTGGTTTCCCGGATGAGCTCCAGGATCTCCCTATCCGTGAGCTCCCGGGACGGGCTTAGCTCCCTCCTTGTCTCCGTAGGTGCTGGCGCCGGGGAGGTTTCCCTCGACCTCTTTGGCGAGGACGGACCGTCGTCTGGGGTGGTGGTGGTTGTCGCCGGCCCTCCTTGCGACGTTGATGGGTGAGAGGCCGCTTCCTCGAAGCTCACCCTTCTCTGGCGGTCTCTCCCCTCTGCCGCTGGTGTTGGATCGGGCCGGTGTCGGCCTTCTCTGGCTGTGGCGGTCGAGGTGGCGCGCGGGCGCGATGCCGACCTCGACCTCTGGCTGTGCCGACGCTGCAGCTCGTGGTAGCGGTCGCTGCAGCGCGGGCAGTCGGCTATTTCGACTCCCTTTCTGCCGCAATTGTTGCAGTAAGGGAGCCGGGGTGATTCCCGACAGTCGCCGCTCTGGTGCCCAAACCTCCAGCAGTTAAAACAACTGTAGGGTGGGGGGTCCAGGTCGGCTTCCGTCGGGATCTCCCTGAGGTCGCCGAATCGCAGCCCAGTTCTCTTTACGGGCAACCGCGCCGCCCGTCGCCTTTCCCTGGCTAGCGAGGGCACGTCAGCCGGCGGACTGTCCGCCGTTGGAGGGCCTGGGGGGGTGTCGTCCCGTCGAACCGGTCGACGCGGCAGCTCGATAGTGGAGAAGACGTCATCCACGGTGAGCTGCCGCGGTCCTCTCGAGCGTCGGGAGCGGCTGCGGCTTCGTCGGCGGTTGTGTCCTCCTCCCTGGGGCACCGGGGTGTTGGGCTGGGTGGCCTCCAGGTCTTCCGGCTCCAAGCCCAAGTCCCAGGCGAGCAGGTGGTCCGCCGGTGTCGTGTCGCCCTGTATTGGGACGAACCGGGGTGGCTGTAGGGGCCTTTTAAAGGGGCCGACCGACGCGCGGGGCTTCTCGTCTGTCTCGCGGGGTCTGGTGGGACCAGTCTGGCTGTGGGAGAGTGAGGGGAGCGGCCCCAGCCTGGCCGATAGGGGTCTGGTTTGGGGTGGCGCCTCCGCTCGTTGCGACGGCCCCACCGCCCCGAGAATAGGCTCTTCGGGTTTCGCGGTTGGGACTCGACGCGGTGCGGCGGCGTCAACCCTTCCCCAGCCAGCCATGGCCAGACTGGGTGTGTCTCGCTCACGCGCCTCGTCTGGCTGTAGCTCTGGCTGCGAGGTGATCGTGCTCGTGGGAGTCGAGAGTGACTCCGGAGCCGGTCTCCTCAGCGGTAAGGACCTCGGCCTTTGGATGGCCCCTGTGGCCGGTGTGAGGATTAACGGTCCTGCACTGGTCCACAGGAAAGGCTGCCTGGGCGGGGTCTTCGGGGGAGACTGCCGGTTTGGTCGGTCCTCCGTCGGAGTGGTGGTGGCGCCGGTGGGCGTCGTTGGGCGGCTGACTTCCTGGAGCAGTTCCTTTTCTTCGGCCTCGGTAATGCAGCAGTCCATCGGACTGTCTGCCTGCTGGGGTCGGGGAGGATCTTTCTCCAGGTGGTCGGTAGCCGCCACCTCTTCGACGTTGCCGCTGGTCTCCATGGCCGCTTGGGCGTTCGTGAGCCGGAGGTGCGCCGCTCTCGCCATCCGCTCTCGCCTTACCTCGACCTCGAATTGCGAGGGAGGCAGGAAGTCGGAGACGTTTTCTGGCTCCTCGTCTCCCCAGCTCTTCCTCTCCGGCTGTTGTTGGTTGTCCATGTCTAAAATCATAGTGTAATTAGTATTTTTCTTTGAGACAGTTGGGGATGGATTTTCCATGCCCCAGGTACTTACGGAGGATTTGGGAGATCTGGTGTGGCACATGCAGGCACTTACTTGGGATATCGCGGTCAATTGAGGATCAGGTGAGTTAGTTGTGGGTTACCTAGGGGCTATGTACCTTCGCAGGTCACTCACGTGCACCTTGGCAACTTTACGGCTTTTACCTTCGAGAGGTTCCAAAATATAGACAACGGGGGATTTCTTTTGGGTTATGGTAAAGGGGCCGTCGTATTTCGGGGCGAGTTTAGCGGAGAACTTCTCATTGCCCTTTGACAGGGGATGAGACTTCCTCATTACTAGGTCTCCTACCTGAAATTCTACCACTTTTCTCCCTTTATTGTACCGTTTACCTTGTTTGTCCCGTTCGTCGTCGATGTATCTGGCTACCAAGTCTCGTAAGGCGTCTAGTCTTTTCATTCTGTCCTCCCACACGGCCGGGTCCAATCTTATCTTTTTCGCGCCCCCCCTCCCATTCTGCCCTTAGGCTTTTCACCGGTGTCGGGTGTCGGCCGTAGTTTAGGAATGCGGGTGAGGTCTTCAAGGTAGATTGTCTGGCTGTGTTGATCGCGTGTCTTAGTTCGTGTAGATGTTTGTCCCAATGGCTATGGTTCGTAGCGTAGGACGAGATCATTGTCTTAAGTGTGCGGTTGCTTCTCTCCACCGGGTTTGCTTGTGGATGATAAGGTGGAGTCGTCACGTGCTTCACCCCATACTGCTCCAATGTCTCCGCTAAGTGTTTATTGATGAACTCTGTTCCGTTATCGGTTAGCAAATACTCTGGTGTTTCCCATCTGAACAAAATTAGTTCTTCAAATGCTCTGGCTATGGTTTTTCCAGTGGCCTGGCGTAACGGTAGACTTCTATCCAGCGTGAGAAAAGATCCTGGAAAACTACCAAGTACTTATTCTGGCTGGAGCTTTTGGGGAATTCCATTACGTCAGCTGCTACCACTGCCCACGGTCTCTCTACCAACCGTTTACCAATTAGTCCTTGAGGAGCTTGCTGTGAGATTTTGTAAGCCTGGCAAGTCTGGCAGCTTTTGATAAATTTGCACACGTCTTGGAATAATCCGGGCCAAAATACTCTCTAGCAATCCTGTCGTATGTCTTCTCGATACCATAAATGTTCCGGCGGATATTTCCGCGTGTGCAGTAGTCAACACCCGCTCCCGCAATTCTTCTGGTACGACTAACTTCCAGCCTTCGTCTGGGTGCGTGATCGGATCGAGCATTGGGTCCTTCTTTGTGTCTATACAGCTTATCGTTCTCGATGCGCCACTCTGGGTAATGCGAAGGATTCTGTTCGACTTCGTTCTTCCGTCTTATGTACCATTTGTCTTCTATAGTCGTTGTGGCCGCTACTTCTGGCTCGATCATCCTGGATAAGGCGTCGGGGACGACATGATTTGTGCTGCTTCGATGGACTATATCGAAGTCCATTGCTGGACCTCGATTGACCATCTAGCTAGTCGTCCTTTCGGCTCTTTGAGAGACCTGAGCCAGCGTAGTGCGCTATGGTCGGTGATCACTGTGAAATGATATCCTTCTACGTAAGGTCGCAGTTTTTGGATCGACCAGATGAGTGCGAGGCATTCTTTCTCGGTGGTCGTATAGTTTGTTTCAGGAGCTGTAAAACTCGACTGACATAAACTATTGGATGTTCTCCGTCGTCGAACTCTTGTGTGAGAACGGCTCCAACGGCGTAATTGCTCGCATCGCACTGGATCGTAAAAGGTCTCGAAAAATCTGGTCTGGCTAAAACTGGCGCATTCGTCAAGGATATCTTCAACTTCTCGAAGGCTTCTTGCTGCTCTTCTCCCCATTTCCAGTTCTTCTGGTCTCGAAAAAC